>JAOXYM010000015.1:8127725-8143837 GCA_028567055.1 Leptatherina wallacei | reverse complement strand
CACACACACACACACACACACACACACACACACACACACACACACACACACACACACACACACACACATATACACACCCACACATACACAGTCTAATTTACTAATCTATAAATTCTCAAAGTTTTGCCTCTCTGCTGCTCTACTGATCACATGCCTCTTCCAATCAGACCCAACTAAACCCAACAAAAGTAATCATCAGTAGCTTGATTTCCTGACTTGTGCTCATCTCATAATCAGACGCTTGTGAACTGATGTCAGTCAACATGTCAGTAGTATTCCAGAAACAACTAGGCCGCTTGGTGGCAAACTTCCACGCTGTTAGTACTGATTGATGTTATCAAACAGGTCATGCTCTCTCATGCCGACCCTTGATTATTCTGCTTATCCACAAAAGGAAAAAGAATTCATTACCTCTCAAATTTTTGCTTTCTTTTTTAATCCGGAAAAGCCTATTTTTTCCATTCTTTCTTACGAAAATGTGAGCTCTACATATATTTTTTTAAAGTAACCCGGGGTAGCCTTTTTACCCAGACTCGCCTGACGTAAATGGGTCGAATGAACGAAATGCCTCTGGATCAGTCAGTATGTGTGTCACAAAGCATGCTTGTCTCTGGTTAACAGGGTGAAAGAGGTTCAGCCGAATGGCCCCTTTTTTTGCTCTGACACTCAATTAAGGCCTAATTGGTTTGGGGTCCATCATAGACTTGTGGCAAGGCAACACCACAGGCTTCTGTGCCCTTGTTCAATATTTTCAGGAAATATTCCTTTGATCTTTAAATAACGTCAGAAGATTTTAAGCCAACAGGGCTGATACCCTGTTCTTTTCTTTGAACATGAGCAGCAGTTTTAGGCAATTACTCAATTATTTTTAGTTTATTTGACTCACAGATAGGAGAGGTATATCCACTGAGTTTATGATGCAGGACAGAAAGATGGAATGGAGCCACATTAACACAATAACTATGGATTCACTGTATGTATGTGTGTGTAAGAGAGAGAGGAACATTTCCATGAGCTGTTTCAGCAGAACAGACCATCTCCCTGTAGAGTGCTTTGCTACTGTAATGCGTTACTGGAAACCTCCATCAGTCTTCTGCTTCCCAGAGATCCATTCAGGTTCAGTAGCAATTCCAGTGGTTATGAACCTCTGAAACTACCTTTCCGGGAAAAGAGTTACTTTTACCTATAAAAGAAATGTAAGAATTACACAAGTCTCACAGATAAAAGTGCTGAAATATGTATAAACACATCTGAACAAATAGAATAGTGTTTACAACAGCACTCAAAGTATGAATGTTATGTAAGTTTCATACAAAGATATTATATCCAAGCCCAAACCACATATATACTGCTCATAATGTGAAATACATTTTTATTAAATGTCAACAGTAAGGGGGGGAAACATCTAAAAGTTGTTGTCTATTTGCCTTACTAAGTATGTATTTCTTTAAAACACCCAATTAGATCAGAACAAATTACATAATTCGATTTTAATGTTTAATATGTAAATAAAACCACAACTCAAAGGTTTGAATGTGCTCATTCAAAATGGCCGGTGTGTTCTTATCCAATTGCTAGTGTGTAGTGTATAAAGCGAAACTCAGCTGCAACGTCACGTAGTGTGACTCTAGAAATTTACATTATATAGAATTTACTCTGCCACCAAATGAGTCCGGATCGCAGAGTTTTAAGGTCAGAAAGTTACGAATTGCGTACATTTTATACACCATCCAATGCTCGCTGGGTTCACCGAATTATATTCTCAAACAGATATGTTTGTAATGAAAATAAGATTCATAGACCTTCAAATTGCCTGTATATATGTATGTATTTGTTATGAATTGGCTTGTATTTTGTTATGAATTGGCTTGTATGAATCAATGAATGACTATCAGATTGGCTCAAACTGATTGTCTGTGAAGCGCCCTGAGATGACATTGTTGTGGCGCTATACAAATAAAGATGAATTGAATTGAAATTTTTTTTTATATATGAGGAATCGGGTAGAATAAAAATGAACGTGGGAACTTGGCCTCGAAGTACACAATCAATAACCGGATAAGTCTGCAAGCACATAAAAAGTATGTCAGCTTCATTTCTTAGGGTCTTTTTTCTTTCTCCTTGTTACATTTTTAATCTTTTATTTCTATGTCTTTTCCTTTTCTGTCTGTTTTTTGTGCATAAAGATCTGTGAGGGATTAGCTCAATTTGGTCTCATCAGTATCAACCTGCAGAGAATGCTGTAACTAGGGAATCCTACTGAGACAAAACACACACATGCATGCATAAAGTGACGCTAACACAAAACAGATGGCTTTTAACCATGCTATGAGTTACTTTGCCACAGAATCTTTGGGTAGCTCGAAGAAACTGAAACAACAATTCCCAAAACCCTGGCCTCTGCTGACCTTGACCCATGCATGATCACGTCACTTGCTGGGAACGCCACGGCCCAGTTCTGCCCCTTTGTTTGTTTCCCTCAGCATCCCATAGATCCCGGAGACCTCTGCAGCAAAAACACTCTACGGTAGCAAGCAGCTTGTGGGACAGCCGGGCACATTCCATCGTCTGGGAACTTCCTAACAAACTGACAGAGGATCCAATGCTTGTCAAAATGAGGGGGAGGAAAGGATGACTGAATGAAGAGCAAAAAGCTGAGAAAATCTAAGTGGAATGGAAGAAATTATGAACTACTTTAACAGGATTTTTTGTTTTGATTTTGCACTTGAAAAAACACCCCAAAGTTCAGTCAGTAACAGCTCCGCATCTCTGTGGCCAAAATAATCAACCTAAGGGTAGATGAATAAGAGACTCTTGGAAGAATGTTGTCACGCAGATATCCCCATCAAAACTGTAATTTATTACCAAATAACAATGAGCCATTACAGACTGAAGCTATGAAACCATTTACTAGAATCAGTAACCAAGCAAGAGACAGGGTGATGGGGGAAAGCACAGGGCTCACACTCACTACCAGGACCAATTTACAATAATTAACCTAACATGCATGGTTTGGGACATTGAGAGGCAGACATATCCAGACAAAACACTGTAGGGCAACCATCAAACCACTGTACTGCTTCAAAGCAACTATCCAGCAAGTGAAATGCTAAACCATCTCAATATCCGCTGCTGCACTCATGCGTGCAGCAGATGAGACATTGTTTTAAATGCTCAGTCTAGTACAGGGAACTAAGGCAGTAGGTGAAGGTTAGGTTAAAAGGCTGAAAAAGGGACTTCAAGCGTGAGACATCATGTAGTTCTTGTGTGTGTGAAATATAAAGAAAAAGAAAAAGATAACGCAAACTTGCAATAAAATGTATAGACAAATATTAATGCTTAGATATGCTGAATTAGGAAGAAAAAAAGACTTTAACATGAGATCAGGACAAATTTGAATTTAGATTCAGACAACTTTATTTATCCCTAAGGGGCAATTCTTTTGCAACTCACCCACATCCCATATCAGCAGTCATTGGAACAAAGAACAAATATGTCAGCACCAGCAAACAGAGAAAAAGATTGTAAGACCAAAATTAAGAGAAAAACAAGGAAAACAATAATAGATACAAGAAAAAATGATCCAGGTTAAAAGTCCAGGTTAAAACTTCAATCAAAGGAATATTGTCAGAATTCAGCAACCTATTGGCTGAAGGAATCAATGATTCTTAGAAACGATTTGTTTTATACAAGGGAGTGCAGTAGAGGTGGCTAATGAATCATTGTACACTCAGTGGCCATAATGTGATGTGATTAGCTGATGTTGGTGATGACCTTTGCATGTATGCAAACTCAGTACTGAAAAGATGTGATAGATGTTTCAGAAATAAAGCAATTGTTGTTCTAAGGTCCCAAGCACTTATTGATTATACTGAAGAAATACAGATGCTAAAATGTCCTAACTTTCCAGGAAAGTAGTTGCATTTTGCGGAAGATTGTCATATTGTATCTGCTTTTTGTTGTTGTTTTTCAAGTTATCAAATGAATTAAACAACAGAATGGTTAAAGAATAAAAGTTACTATAAAGTCTGAAAAGGAGCAACTCTATGTAAGAATCAGTTTTTATTATCATTTATGAGGGGCATAAAGCTTAGTCCCTATTAGAAATTTAACAGTACGTTAGAAGAAGACTATGAGTCTGTCTTAAATTGTGGTTTCCTCTCACACTACGCTGAGATAGAGTGGAAGTAGGACAGTGGTTGTTTTTCTTTACAGTGTTGGAAGACTCAAAGTATTTTGAGTGGTTGCTGTCATGACATAGAGAGGTACTTATGGATGTTAGTGGTGCACTGTGGCTATAGTCTGTGGTTCATTATAACCATCATCTTTAACATTACTGGATGTGTGCTGCTGGAAGATGGTGTGTGTACAACAAATGTCATTGCCGGTGGGGGATGGTGGTGGTGGTGGTGGAAAAGGTGTGATAGAAAGTTGAAGTTATTTAACCTCAAAACACACATGGTCTGGTCTCAGCTGAATTTAAGCTGGACCCCCCCCCGCCCCCCCCCCCCAAACACTGACCTCCTCATCAAAAAACCATAAAAACTATCAAAACCATTTTTCATTTGGGGATTGGGAACACATGTGTGTTTTTATTTTTTTTATTTTTCTCTAGTTTCAACAATGTGGAAAAGGAAATGAGTCACAAACACAAGATATTTTGGTTTTGGTCAGAAAATCATCCCCGACAGGAGGAGTTTCTCTTGTTTGGAATCTAGTTCAAACTCTGTCAGTGATATCCAGAAAGTAGAACTACCACAATAATACATCCTACGGGAGGTTTGGCAAAACTTTGCATCACACTGATGCTGATATTTTGCCAAGAAAGAGGAGTATTATACGTAGGAAGTCAATTCTTAAACATATTGTAAGCAGCACAAATATTCAAGTGCCTGAGTGACATTGACAAGGGACAAAGTTTGAGAGCAAAATGGTCAGGACCAGTATGTCTCCAACAAAGTAGGTTTTAGTGGGATGTCCCTGCTTATATCCGCATTGCATCTGGCAACTTCTGGTGGTGTATGCTACTTGTAAAAAAAAAAAAAAAAGACTCTGCTGACACCAGAGTTTACACCAGCTGCAAACACTTTGGTTTAATTAGCAGAGCTATGCATCGCTATACAAAACCAATGCTCCCTGGACACTGGAAACCAGCAGCTGATACTGCCAGTAAGGGTGCAGTCCACTGTGTGAACAAAGCTCCATGCTGTCCTTATAGCAGGGATCTTAAACTCTGATCCTCCAAAGCCCCTGTCCTGCAGGTTTAAGGCACTTCCCTGTTCCAACACACCAGATTCTTTTATTTTTTTTTTATTTTTTTTTTTTTTAAGGAAATGGATCCAATAGCTTGTTGTCAAGTTCTACAATGACTCATTAATTTGGGTCAGATGTGATGAACTATAGTAAAGGTTCTTTATTATTTTGCAAAAATTACCAATGTGTAAACTTTTAGGTATCTATTCAAATTAGAATTGCATTCAAATTGGTCATGACCAGTATAGTTTTAAGAGCTATCAGTGCTCCTGGTTTTTGTGGGTCTTTTTTCCAGTCAAATTGGCATCATTGTTTGAAGAATCAGCAGCCAAATCTTACATCACTTTGTAGGTTTAATGATTCTATTTATCATATCTTAATGTAAATTTATAAAGTAATTCTATAAGTAATATCCTTTTGAAACAAGACATGAAAGAAAATGTTATTTTCTGAGACCTTCCATTACTAAGTGAAATTAATAAGTTAGTGAGTTTAGTTAAAAGTGAGCAAACACAAAAAATTAGACTTCATAATAGGATTATTATCGTAACAGGATGATGAATTCATTTATCACAGAGACTCATTCATCTGTGTTGACAAGCTTTGTCTTCACTTGTCCATTTCTGAAACTCGACAGCTGGGTGTCGTCCCTCCGATCCACCCACAGGCATCATCACACACATCCCTTCATCACCTTTTCACCCATGCACCCATCATTTTCACCTCCGTTTGAGAACTCAATCATCACATATCTATATCAGCATCGCCTCCAATCTTGGTGCCTTAATACTCCAGTCCAGTGAGAATTTCTGGCAGATACAGGAGTCCAAAAGTTGGGATTTGATTAAAGTATTGATACCTTCTGTCCTCTTAAGTGCAGATTAACTGGATGGATAAAATGCTGATGTTTTTTGTTTTTTTTTTAATTATGCATGCTCATACACCAATTACATACTAGGAAGTGTCATCTGAATGTGATAAACCTTGTTTTGATTTGAGCTTTTGGGTGCCTGACCCATTTAAGGTGTGATCATACTGAGACGTGTGATCCCTCATTACAAGTATGAATACAAAGTCCACCAATCTGGCCGAAAGCAGGAACTTGGAAGGGAAAGCATAAGTCACCTTAACAATGAGGAAGCAAGAAAATACAACAAAAAATGAAGACCCATTTGAGACTTCTTGATTCAGCAGCAGTGATGTAACAATGTCCTTTTAAGAGCCCCATATCTGTTATTTCTCCTTAATGATCTCTTATACACAACCAACAAATGCAACACATGAACAAGAGTAGCCTATATTTAAGACTTTTGCACATATTCCACGTATCTTTACAACCAGCCATAAGCCTGAAATATCTCTGCAAAAACTAAAGAAATGATGGTCTCAGAGAGAAGCATTTACAACTCAGAGAAGTTGAACCCAGATGTCTTTGGTGGTTCTTGAATTTTTTTTTTTTCTTCAACTGGAGAAACATTTGCCCACAGGATAAGTTCCTGTCGCTTTTAAAAAAATCCCTTAGTTTTGACTACAAGCCTGAAAATAACTGCAGGGAATAAAAGGCAGACTTGAGGAAACACATTGAGTCTTCTCACCAAATTTACACAAAAGCTTTATAATTGTTATCATCAGGATATCATCATGGCTGTAAGTGTGTTGGTGTCAGCATTTATCTTGAAGCATTATTGTGTTCACGTTCTGCCTCGCAGAGCTTTAGCATTTCCATTGTTTCTCAGACTACTTTACCCCCCCCCCCCAATCTGACCTTACACTTACCAGGTTCTCCTCTATTTTGAATTACTGGAGATGAGGCCAGATCACACAGAACAAATTAAAGGAGTATTAATAAAAGAAAACTTCAAATTTAGCCATTTTAGCACATAATGAATTTTAAAAAGCTTACTGATGTTAGATTGCTGAGTGCATCCATGTCCGTTATAGATAATATCTAATAAAGATCAAAATAATCAAGAGAATTCAGAGATATTTTGCTTTGATTTCTGGTAAATCTTGATCTGAATGTTTGTTTGTTTTTTGACCTTTGTTTGTTTTGTTTTCTACAAGTTTAATAGACCTGTGACACAATGATTTGAATCAGCTGACTAAACCTGATGTTTTTGCTTTGAGCACTAATGGATCTGTTCTAAACATCTGAGAGAGAGAGAGCCCAGTATTGATCAGGAATCTACATAAAAGCAACCAGACTAGTTTACATTGAGAGGTCAAAAGAGAGAAACAGCTGATCAGGGAGGTCCTAGGTTTGAATTAATTCTTTTTTCCCCTTTTTTTTCATCGGAAAAAGTGATCTCAGTTTATCAAGAAGTCAACGTAAATGAGATATTCTCAAAGCAACACAAGCAAAACATTTGAAATATCTTTAATCAGGCTTGTATGGTTTAAAGACTGCATCAGCATAGTCATTTTTCTGTTGAACATTCTCACTTAACAAGGAGAAATATAGAATGTTTTTTCTCTGAAGATACTGCATAAGAAAATAATAAAACTGCACAGTACAATTTAGAGAAAAAAAAATCACTCAGCAAAACAAGATCCCAATTCAGCTGATCCAGGGAACCGCAGTTGGTCTCTGTGGCTTTCATCTTCCAGTCCTCTTGGCTTTGTTTTGCAGAAGTTACGTTTTGGACCTGGTTCAGAGCCCAGTGTGCGCTCAGTGGGGTTTGTTTCAGTTCACTCCCATTTCCTTTAGCAGTTTGAGATGTGAATAAGACACAGACGAGCAAAGGAATATAAACAAAATTCAACTAAAAGAAATGTCGTCACTCAATTCAGTGCCAAGATAAGCTGTCTGTGGGTGTGTGTCTCTGTGTGTGTGTGTGTGTATTTTTGTATGTTTAAGAGGAAGTAACCAACAGCAGAACAGCGGGGGGTGGAAGCTTTCTTTTAGCAGCATGCTGGTCGCTCAACTCACTGTTCAGTCCTCTTTTCTGCCTCCAGGAAGACACAACTAGCCTGATGTAGCTTTTAATAAATGGCCAAAACTTGTCATGAATAGGCTCTTGGCAGCTTAAATGGTGGCTGAGCAATAACTTGGCCGAGTTGTAAAGAATTCAAAGGTAAAATTCAACCCCAAAGGGACTTGTAATGAATATAAAATTATGAATCATAACATCTTATCAAATCCAATTTAATGTAATCAAGTGCGACTGGCACTGAACTGGCATCTTTGACTTTTTGTCTACTGTCACTGAAGGTCTAATCTCCACCTTTTAAAGCTGCGATTTTATCATCAGAGAAAGAATAATATGTCAAATGATCCTTTGGATTAAAATGTTGGATTCTTCATGCATTAAAATTGTAGTTCTGCCATGTAAGCAGTATTTTCTGACCACCAAAAGCCAAATAAGATCATATTTTCACAAGCAATAATGACATCAACCTATGTAAAGTGTGCCAATTTTCTTTTGCAGATATATATAGAACTTAGTCACGACATTACATCTTACAGGACATTTTGTAAAATTGTACATCTCACTGATGCTGATGTTGCCAACTACTTTACAAATATAACCAAGAGCTGCATTTCATAACAATGCTTAACTTTGGGATATAGCATCAGCAGGGAGAGTTCCTGGTTGAGGGCTCCTTTCTTCCTAAAGTTAATTGATAGGCCATATGCTTATTTTTCCATGATTTCAATGTTCAACTTTACACTTTGACAGTACCTAAAATGCAGTATAAGTTCCCACTAGTGCAGAAAAAAAAGAGATATTGTCGGGGACTTTTCAGGGAAGGGATGAGTGGAGCTCTGTCTTTTGATGAATAGAGGAGATGCCTCGACATAAGAGGATATAATGTGGTTATGAGCCAATATGTCAGATCTAAATAGAAATATGAATCATAATATCAATAAAAATAAATATTTAATATATATAATTATAGAAAAATATATATGATTGATATAAATATTAATTAAATATCCCATCTGCAATTTGTGTAAATGCAATAATGGGAATATTGATTTATTCATAATGAGGTTAACACATGGAAGGAGTGTAATATTGGTATGCATGTTAACATGACCATGTTATTGTATATTTAGAATTAGCAGTAACATCACGAGTCCCTCTTGTCATCCCTTCATCTTATTGATACAGAGTCTAGAGGAGACCAACCAAGCACAAGTTCTTGAGAGGGCCTTGTTGTTCTTGCTTTCTTGAAGGGTGAGTTTGTTAAGTTGATTGCAGTCTGCAGTGTATACCTCTGAAGATGATTAAATCCTGCACACTTGACCTCCAGCTGTTTATCTCTCAGTGTCGCCCAAGGTCAGTGTGCCTTATTGGTTCTAATTATTTCAAAACTTAACATGAATAAAGCAGCCTCTTTAATGTGTGTCTCTGACTACTGATAGTGGTCAAGTAATCAATACTTTACATATCAGTTATTAGCAATACATTCTTTTTGGCAACAATGGAAGTGGTGTTCTGTTGATGAGATGGTTTTTCAAAGTCATACTAGATGTATAAGCATTTTTGCTTTTAAGATTTATAAACACAGATATGTTGTTAAAAAGCAGAGTCCCTTTTCTAAAAACCACTGAAATTGATTATTTAGAATAACCCAAATCTCGCTGTTATTAATATTTCATGACTGATCAATAAGGCATTGATAACACATGTATTCAACCAATAGTTGCAACTCATTTATAAAATGTGCTTTTCAAAATCATTCAAAATGTGCTTTTTTAATAAAGGGCTATAAAGCTGTTCTGAATTGAATGAATGAATGAATGAATGAATGAATTAATTAATGAAAAATTCTTTATTAATGTCTGAAGGGACATATGATCATCAGTTATCATAATTTACCCACAAATACATAATTCTAAGATTATTAAAAGTCTCATTTCAGCTCGTCTGCTGTCATCCACAGTGCACTGCTCTGCTGCATTTGGCACTGTTGTAAACTTTTATTATGCTGCCCAAGTGCTGGCGCCTGCTCAGCCTTATCGTCATGGCAACCTCGTGCATGTGGATATCCACTCATCTACGTAATCATGCTATCTATCTTGTGCCCAGAATAGCCTGATGGTGTAGGTACCCGAAGGAAAGGCAAAACGCATCACGCACTGGACATCTCATAAATCCTTGACATCAAGCAGATACAGCTGATGGATTTCAGGGAACTTGCGTACCCAGTTGTGTTCGCTTTCAAATCCTTTAAAAATTCAGGAAAAAGAGCAACGTATATCAGCTTTGCTTAAAAAAAAAAAAAATCAGGATTTAGCAATACATCTATTCTTTTCCATGTGAGTGCCAATTATCCCTCTATCAAAAACATTCAGAGCACAAGCAGTTCCTCCTGGCACTTAGACTGTCAGCACTCATTAAATCGCTGCCAAAGATTGAGTTTAAACTATGTTCATATTCCAATTTTAAACTGGACTTGCCTAGTAAAAACACATTAAATCATCATGGGCTACAGCAAATCTTCAGAAGGCTGTTGTAATGAGTTTTACAGGCCTGTTCCCTGCACTGCTTTTTTCCATATGTCTCAGCTCATTTGGGAAGAAATCCAGTCAGGTTTTTTTTGGTGATGTAATACTGCTTTACAACACAGGTTAGAAGGAACGGAGGTTTTAAATGAGTCCATGTCTGTATTGTGGTTAAAAGCCATATTGTACACAGATATGGCAAACCTTTTCATATTCACAATGAGAAAACAGGATAAAGTGTTCCTCTTCATCCAAGATTTCAGGGTTAAGTTTAAGCTCAGTTTTCCCTGCTTGTCTCCAGTCACTCTTTCTGTGGTTCCACTTTTATGGAGCTGTCTCCAGTGAGAGGGCATTGTGCGCACATGATGTGTTTGTTGGCACAAACTGAGCATTTCCATCAAACCACTGTGGTGGTGGAAAGTAGGATGAAAAGAAAAGCAGGAGGAGGAGAGAGGGAACAATTCAGTAGCTCAAATGAATAGATGTTGAGTTTAACATCTAATTGTTGCTACAGAGAAAAAAGGGGGGGGGGGAATCTTGAGAGAACCAGACGGAACACAAATGAAAATGGGCTGACTAGGTTACACCAAGTTAACATGCAATGACAACCGGTAATTGTTTTACATTGATGCAAGCAGTCTTGGTTTACTCTAAACCAGCAATTTGCTCAATATTTCCGGTAGATTATTTACCAAAAAACAGCTGATCAGCGTCTCAATAGTTACTTCTCAGATCCTTTTAGTGACATTTGAAGAGGCTTTTAGGACACACTTGAGCTACTTTTTTGTAAAAACAAAAAAAAAAATCTTTGCAAATGTATTCCCACGGGAGCTTGCTCTCTTGCTGCAGGCAAACTTCTCTTCCCTTCTCAGCAAGGGACAGAGAATAGCATATGCAAACATATGCAAACATCTTGTGGTTTGTTACCCAGATGGAGGCTGCTCTGTCTTTCGTCAAACGTCCTCTCCAAGTCATCATTTTATGAATAAATATAGATGAAAAAGAAGCACTATTTAAAAGTTAGCCAACATAGTACTTTCAAAATCAGGATATGGGCAGTGCACAGTGGTAGAGTGGAAATTGTGAAAAGTGCAGGTTGACATATTTCACTTTCCCACATTCAGTCATTGTATTGGCTTTTTGCCTTTTTTCTGTCAACAAGAAAAGAAAATTATGCAAATGACTTCAGATTTTTTGAGAATTTAACTGTATAAGACATTAGGAGGGAGAGAAACCATTTCAGAGGGCTGACATCTGCTGAAAAAGGCAGCAGAATGTAAACGCAATTAGCATATGCACCTTATGCATGCTACTTAGCATTTGACATAATCGGTCAACAGGTTTGTTTTTTCTATCAGACTCCCTGACATTCTATCAGAGTGAACCCATTTCTTTACCTCTTTGTTTTTCCATGGTTTTCCATTAACTGATGAAGATATAGGCTAATTTTGGAGGGAAGGCTGTAGCTTTAACCTCAGTGATTTTATGGTATCACTTAGCTACAGCATATTTAAGACTCTTTTACATACTTCCTAAAGTAATTAACTTAAAACCAGCAAAGCTAGCTAATAACCTAACATAAACTGAAACAGATTAAATATGCCAGTAATGAGTCTCATTAAAAGCTGACAAGGAAAACGAGAAGCTAACTCTTAGTTATCTCTGTCTGAATGCACGGAATTGTGTTATCTGAGGAATCACTCTTAAACTGCATGTTTACATACAAAAACGAACAAACAAACAACAACAACAAAAAAAACTCCCCAGTGTTGAACAAGTTGGATGGTTCAATGAAAGAAAAATAGGTTTTAGTAAGCAAAGTGTATGAAAACTTACAGCAAAGATCTTTAAGTTTCCAATTAAACCTATAGTTGGTAATCCTGTTCAGAAAATCCTTTTGTTATTTTGGGTGAAATGGTCCTTTCACCCTGAGAGTAGTCAATACATTATGTATTCATAAAAAGGAATGAAAAAAGTCAGAAATCTTTGAGAGTTTAGAGTAGGTGCAACTTTCAAATCTTGCTAGCTCTCCAACATTACCAACTCTAGCTTTAACCACAACTGACTCTACCTGACCAAAATGTAAGCTAGCAAAAAAAATCTCTTTTGGTAGAAATTTTTGTACTAACACAAAAGAAATTTGGCTCAGGGTAACATCATATTAACTTTTACGAGAAGCTTGGTGATAGCCTAAACAGTATGCACAGATAATGTAAAATGTTCCACTCTATTTGATAGATGTGGTTTGCTTCCCTTTCACCATTAACATGACTCACTGCAGACTGGCAGGGGGAGTAGTAACATTATGATGAATGAGCCAAACACCATTTGAAAACCACTGGGACTCATCTATTCTTATCCGCCTCTGACAGGCCAGCTGTCCTCATCAGGAGAACAGAATGCATGAATCTGTCTTTCTATTTCACACACATACGCACACTATTTCCATCTATTGAAGAACAGACATTATTATCGAGATTTTATTTGCTAAAAGAAGCTCTTTACGTAAGCCAGTACCCAGACTTTGAAAATAGTGCTTTTATGTCTTAGGTGTGGGCATGCAACATCCACTCAGCCAGCATAACACATTTACCAGCTGACACTCAGGAGCCCACAGGTTGTTGGTCTAAGTCATTTGTACACGCAAGCTGAGGCCGGGGAACAAAAGTTACACAGTCAAAATATTCAGATTATCAAAACAACAGTGCAGTCATCTGAAGGAACAGACAGCTTTTGCTGTTAAGGATACACTAATCAGGCACAACGTACGCGTTAAAACAAAAGAAAAAATTTGCGTCCATTTTCGGGATTTGCATAACAAGTCACAACTATTGCCAAATGCACAGGTTGGTAATGAACTGATTCAGTGAATATACAATATTGCAGATGGTTGCACTGACATATAACTCCACAAAGACACAAAGGCTTATAGTGGTACATTATTTTTATGTTAAACTTTTACTATCCTCAGTGCTTTATCATCTATGTCATTAACAGTATTGAATGTTGGTGAGGGGATAAAACACACTCACAAACTCACAAATTGCACTGTTTAATAATTGTATTTTTTTGTTAATGTTTCATCATTAAGCAGATCTGTCTAACCACTGAGGGGCTCCGTTATATGTCACATAAGTCTATACAATTCATTCTAATTAAAGACGCACTACGTAACTTTCCAATCTTAAAGCTCTGCGTTCTGGACTCGTTTGACGATACAGTGACATCTATTATGTGTATTTCTGGAGCCGTCACCACCCAGCAGCGTTCTGAGGCTGAAAAACCGCACAATACAACTTTTTCAGCCGGGATGCTGCATTTACGCACTGCATCACACACTAACAAGCAGAAATGCGGAAAGACATTATCAGAGGAAGAGAGGAAAAGAAAGAGAGATAAAAAAGAATCAATATAAGACTGTCTTACTGGCTGGAGTAAAAGACAGTACAGGTAGGATCCAAGATGGATGCCGAACTAGCTGTCGATAGGGAGCGCGCCACTGAGAAAATCTGCAAAAGTTCTGTAGTTTGTCTTTAAGGACTTAAATGAGAGAAAGAGGGTTTGGTTGTGTACTATTTCTACTAAAATGCAGTAAATTTGGCTTCATCAGTCATTTCTGACTCAAGGGTCAGGGCCCTTCCAAACGATCCTGAGAAGAATCTGAATAACAATAACAGTAATAACAGAAATTTTCCTGCCTTCCGCACTGAAACTCCTTCAAATGAAACAACACAGGAAATCAATTTCCTATCTGAACTGCATCAAACTTTCCGCCTCAAAGAGTTAATAACGGGTTTCAGTTGTTTGATTCGAAGGGATAAAACTTTTTAAATAAGGCTTTGAATCACTTTTATAGAGGATCCATAAATTGCGGAATAGCCAGTAAAAGGTACTGATCATAACTGGATCCCAAACCAGAAAAAGTCAAATAGTGGGGTCACTTCCATTTAAGTGTCCATTTAAAGTTTAAACATCCATCTTTCTGCAATCATCTTTAGCTCTCTGAGAGATCAGGTCACTTTATTTCTAAAGGAAATTTAAATTAAACATGAATTAAACTAAAATCAGGGCATGCCAAATAGACCCTGAGAAAAACTGACACAGGATTTTAAAAGTGATTTTCTTTCACTGGACTGAAGCAGCCCTGTTTAACTGAATATGGACAAAATCCTAGTCATGTGCATCCATCGTAATACTGACATCAATAATTTTTGGAGATTCAGTGCATTTCCAAGAGGGAATACAGATAAACATGTCTATCAAACACAGTGTCTTTCACTGAGGAAAGTCTCAAAATGTGCATTTTACAGAACAGTTCACCCTTCTTCTCTGGCAACTTTCAGCGATCTGGTTTTTGATGTTGCGCAAGTAGCATTCAATAATGCCTATCATCCCCTCTGTGATTATCTTTCCTACAAAAATGTAACATCCTCTTGCGACTGCACCCAGCGCCAGTGAGCATCGTACTCCAGGTGCATTTTGCCGTTCATCTTGCATGTATCCAAGTCAATCTTTCCATTCTTGTAAGGTTTAAGTTTGGGGCTCTGGCTGGTTCCCAGTTTTTCGCTGAGGCCTGCACGAGTTGGGCTGCCTTTTTGTGTTGTTGGTTTCTCCAGGATGCCATTAGCTTTAATAGCTTGCATTTGAGTATTGTTCTTAATAACAGGGCTTCCCTTATCTGTATCTGCAGGCTGGAGTGAAACCGGAGTGTCTTGCTTGAGAATCTCAGACTTGACTTTAGGAGAATTGGAAGAAACTGCTGTTTTGACAGTTCCAGTTCCACTCATCCCAGACCCAATAGCAGCACTGCTAACTGCATTACCAGGTCCACTCCTCGCCTCCTTCACATTCCCACCATCATTTGTCGTGGACGGAATCCCACTCCCAGCCCCACTACTTGACCGAATCCCCACTCCAGGTCCTGTTCCAGCCCCTGTCACTGTGGCCCCGAGCCCTCCTGTTAAGCGACCTCCTGCAGTCACTTCTGAAACCAGTGGTGTGGTTGAGCAGATGACGGACTCTGAGCTTGAAGGGCAGTACTCGTCCATGTCATCTGCCAGGGTGTCCAGGTAGCTGCCAATGGAGATGTTATCCAGTTTGTCGTTGGTTGGGTCTTGCAGGCTGCTCCAAGAACCTCTCCAAGAGGTGTCGGGGCCTTCGCCCAGGCTGTACTGGCTACTGGTCAGGCTGCTGCAGCGGCTGGTTAGCGTGCTGCGCTCTTCCATTAGCCATTTCACTGCCTCAATGCCCTCATGGACAGCCAGTAGCTGCTGTAGAATTTTTACATCCACTGAACGCAAGTGATCCTGTGAACGCAAGAAAAGAGAAAATTGGAAGTTACTGGAAAGGTGAATGGCTATTTTCTCTTATTCTATTTTGATCATGTTTAAATCCATCCATCCATCCA
>JAOXYM010000015.1:8026388-8054259 GCA_028567055.1 Leptatherina wallacei | reverse complement strand
TCAAAAAGTATACCTTATACTGTACACAGGTTACCCAACTACACAAATAACAAAAATGAGAGAAAATTCAAATATTTATACCTTTAAGGGTTTCTGAGTTGTGTGATACCATTCAAATTCTATTCATATACAGAATCACATTTTTATACAACAAATCAATAAATAAAAATAGAATGCTGTCATGTATTTTGGAGTCTAACACTGCTGTCCTGGAACAACAGAAAGGCTATTCAACAATACGAGGAAAACACCAAACGCCCTTTAAGATATATATATTAGTGATTTAAAATGACACTTTATACACCTCTTTTGTTCTGACGAGAAAACATGTTTTTGTTCATCTTTTTTTTTTTCTTTTTTTAAATTTTGCAACCAGTGAACTTACTCATCATTGCAGCTGCCTAACATGCTAAAAACCTCAGCGTGTGTTTGTAGTTCAGGGAAATAAATTTGCATTAATATCAAAAAGGATGATCCAAAGTCATGTGACCCTGTTGTACCAGACTTACTTGATTCTGCGTTTCATCGGACTACACAAAAGCACCAACACAGATCTTTTGACAATGGTTTGTGTCCTATAAAACACTGAGCACGGACGTCTCAGGCTTCAATTATGACGGTAGAACTTACTATGAACTGCCTACTTCGATTCTGCCTAGTCTAACTTAGGATGTGTCAGAAGTTGAGATGAGTGTCTGAGCACAAAGATCTTATTTAAGAATATTTTTAAGGACTGAGAACAATAACCACCATGTCTTCCCGAGTAATATTTTCTCTCTCAGTGTCTTCAGTCAGGCAGCTGCAGTGAAACTTTTTATACCACCACCACACATTGACCAGAGGAGGATGGAGACAGAGGCACAGACTTAAGAGAAGGGGGGAGAACCCAGATGTCTAACGGCTGCAACACGGATGTTATGAGATGAATACAAATACAATAATTACATGACCTAAAACAGTTCCACAATGCTATATGCAAGTTATACAATACTGCTGGGTAGGCTGCGGACCTGTCGTGTGGGTTCAGAAAAGGTTGGAGGGAGTCTGGTGTCGAGGGGAGGGTCTTTCCTCTGGTCTAGGTGCTAGCCCCGGTACACTGTAGTCGTTTTGTTAAGCAGTGGTGCTTCCAGTTGTATGGGTCAATTGTCAGCAAGGTATTTTCCTGAAAGACAAATTAAAGCACTTTATATTATCAGTACTTTATTGCTATATCATAGACATATAACGTTAGAGATATTCAGTTTTCCCTGTGAAGGTGTTATGTAGCATGTGAAAACACCCCAATTTGGTTAATGTTTGTCCAACATAGCTTTCCAACTAAAAGCAAATAAAAAATAGACACATCTCAGGCTGTTGTGCATTACAGTCTGCAACTAGCAGACGTATCAGAATGTGAAGACTGGTTAACATTTGGTATTTATGTTGTTTGTTAGCATGTTAGTTTGAAATTGGCAGTTCGACACAGATGCAATGATTTGCTTTCAAAACCCTCATGATGCTGATGCAAACTCACTCTCTGAATAAACAGGTCTGTTCTGTGAGGGAGGATTAAGGTTTCTTTAGTCTAAGCTTGAAAACTTGCCGCGTCTGGTGTGAAGTTGTTCAGATACAAGCTGGGGTAATATTTGCTTTTTCTGTTCTGTGTTTTAGGACAGAGCCTAAATCACCCATTCACACTGTATATGTGTGACATAGGCCAGGAGCTTTAGTGTTTATGAAACACAATTTTGAACATTAGTCAAAGACAAAACATTTATCATTTGATGCTTAAATTTTTATCCATAATTCAAATTGCATTATACTATGTGTGTAAAACCATATTAATTTAAATCCTTTGAGATCAATTATACATTATTGAATTTATTCGATATATATATGATACAAAAAGAAACGGAAAAAAAATCTTTAAAAAAATCTATTTAAAACCTTGTTTCTGGTTAAAACATGCTTGATTTACTGGTTGTAAAACTGTAATGTGGCTCTTATGATTAATAATAAATTCTGAGATTGTATACTGACCTGCAGCAAACCTCTTCTTCACTAGAGAGAAGCGGTACCCTGGTCCAGCCAGTTCAATGTCACAGCCTGACAGGATGCTGCCCTCACTGGTGAACTGCACTGCCAGTGGAGCAGGCTTACTGGGACCCTCTGTTAGCTGGAAACGCGCTAGCAATGATCCCACACCTGGAGAAAGAACGTAAATACAGAAAGACTTTTTAAAGGACATCCGTGTATAAATGGAGCAGCATTAAACCGGTCAGAGAGTCTGTTTAACCTGAAAATAATTCAGAATCTAGTTCAGTCTCCTAAACTGGGAGGGAGACTGGAACCTACTTGCATGTCATGCGTTTTCATTTTTGTCTGATGCACAAATCAGGATACTATTTAAAAGTGTGAAAACTTTTCACAACAGAGGCTGTTACAAATTATTCAAACCCCAGAGAAAAAGAGAGGATATGAGAGCATACGACAGACAAACAGTGCAGACAGACGCCACTGCAGTGATCACGAGGTTTTGGTGAAGTAGGTGTAGCTCAACTGTCAGACAGAAGAGGGCGCTGTTAGCCTGAAACAGAGCTGCTCCAAAGGGCCAAGTGAACTTTTCCCTCCTTGGCCTGATTAGCTGAATCCAGGAGCCGTGGTTATGAATCTAGTTCAGCTAGGTCAAAGAAAACCCCCATTCAGGTCTTTCCATGTTCTGGTTCAATGCTTCAACCTTTTAGTTACTATTCTTAGAGCAACTATAATGTACATAATACTTTAGCTGGATGTGTTGTAGTCAATACAACAAAAGAAGCATTTTTAGCATTTTAAACTGATTGAAATGTTTCTAATAAAAATGTGATCTTTCTCTGTTAGATTCATTTAGATTTCCTTCAATTACAGTCACAAACTTTTAAAGATTTATAAAAAAATTGTACAAATGTGGTTTACTTTTCCTCAAGCTTATTTTAAAAACATGTCGCACTGTCCATCTTATTTGCTTCAGGTTGGGTTCTTAGTGGTTTGCAGACACTGGATGTGGCAGGAAGAGAATTTCATCCTAATCTTTCTTTTTTTCTTATTTGCATTTCGTTACAAAAGCTCTGAATTATTCTTCTGTTCGAGACAACTTGATTTGAACAACAGATTTCCAAAGATTTCTTTCATACCTCCATTTTCAGATTTTTGGGAGATATCAGGGATCTTCCATAGGATTCTTTGCTGCTCTGCATTCCTGTTAGGATTGAAAAGAATACAGAAAACCAGTGAATGACCCCATGAAATCCCATACGACACAGCCTGTTGTTAATATTTATTTAGTTCCAAATTCAAAACTAAAAATAAATATAAATATTCCCACATGTCATTAGCCATACATTGGTTAATTATATCTATGTAAACTGTGCACCGTACCATGCGGCAGTAGGTAAGACAGCCTGTAGTTTGGAAACGCCTCCATCGACTGGGACGAGGAACTGGACATTGTTGAGGGCCATCGGGGTTGACATGGCCTCCCCGTTGTATTTGTAGTCTATTCTCAGGTCAGTGCTGGTGGGCTCACATCTCCAGCTCACCGCCAAGTTCAGAGGAGTTGACTGGAGACCCTGCGTCGATACCTGGTCATGAACACAAGAGTGAACTCACAATATACAACTGCTTTTTCTACCATCTGATTCCAACTTATTTATCTTTGGAGCTTATTTTAACTCTCAGAAAGAACAAGAAAACGTGTGTGTTGATTAAACTGGAATGAAAAATTGGGGTATTTGGGTTGCAAGTACTTCCAACCACCAAACTCACCTGATACTTGAGCATGTCCACATTGTAGTATGTTGCCTGTGGCTTTTGCTCTGACACCTTCTTTAGATGAGATATCAGGTTTGGCATATTCACCCAGAAGTCCTTGGCATCGGCCTTGGCTTGTGTGGTGGTGTCACTGGTGGTGAAGCACATAGAATAACAATCACATAAAAGATTTTTCTAAACTTTTTATTCAACATTTTACTTACTCAAAAATCACTTTTAATGGGTTACAGTCATTATGGAATCTGATGTGTGTCAACATAATCAAACAGAACTTCTTAAAAGTCAAACTACAATATGACGCAACACTGAAAATCCATTTTAGATTAAATGGTTTTGTTAGAAACTATATCATTCAGCCTGAAAGAAAGAGTTGGCAGCATTATCACAATACAAAAGATGTGTATGAAAGAAGTAAAGGTTAGAAGTCAGAGGTTGTTTGACATCTAAGAAGCTCTCTGTGACCATAATGACGTGTCATTTAATGATTTATTATTTTACATGTGCAACATGGCTCAAACAAAAATGGGTGGTTTGTCTGGAAAGCTGGGTGACGTCATGATGACTCAACTTTTCGTCAGTGTGATCATCTGAAGTGATCTTACTAAAGTTTGCTCACTAAAGAGTTTAACAACCATTGATGATGAAATGAAATGAAAAATACTTTATTTATCCCTCTTACCGGGAAATTATTGTAAATGTGTAAATATGATGTCATTCAAACAGTTTTACTAAGATGTTTACATTCATATGACAACCACAGTGATGTACTTTAAGTTACAATACTTATTTACTATTTATTTTTACGTTCATTCATTCCTTTTCTATACCCCTTAGTACAATTCAGGGTTGCGGGGGGTAGGAGCCTATCTCCGCAATTAGCAGGCGAGAGGCAGGGTACACCCTGGACAGGTCGCCGGTCTAATGCAGGGCCAACACAGAGATACAAACAACCATTCACGCTCATACTCACACTAGGGAGAATTAACCTATCGTGCATGTCTTTGGACTGTGGGAAGAAGCTTATTCTTATGTTTATTTAAAAATGAAATTGTGCTTTCATGACTCATTTTTACACATTAACCTGAGTCTGCATTCTTTGTCAGCATTACATTTTATACATGGGGTGTGCAGAACTTGTTTAAAGGAAATGACGAAATCTGATGTACAACAGAAAAGACAAAAATATTGTTAAATAAGAGGATTGAAATAACACGAAAATCACTATACATCTTGCTGCAAAGTCATGTTGAATATGCTTTTATAACCTATTACCTCACATCATCTCATAAGGTCTGCAAGTGAAACTCACACCATTATTATGATTTATAGTCAGGGGATAAATTTGGCGAGCACATTTGCTTTATCATTACGGGCCACTTAACTTCCTTCTCAATTCTTCTTCAACACATGGGACTATTCTAAAGCAAGCATAGTCACAATTATCCATGAATGCTTGTAAATGCAACGCTACACTTTGCTACTCTGCAAACTGACGAAATACTTGTAAGATGTTATATTCTGATTGAATACTACCAAATAAATGCTCAAATCCCATCTACACCTCAGCACAATCCCCCTTTTCCCTATTTACCAAAAGGTTTCAGCCAGACATGACTGACAGGCAGCAAAGTGACCAGTGGATGGAAACGTACAGATGGTAATGACAGAGTTATAACAGAATAAAAAGTGCAGAAATCTGAATTAAACAAAGTTCTGACTTTACAAAATTATACTGCAGTTAAAATGTATGTCTAAGGTAAGCCCCTTCATTTATTGTTAAACTGTATAAAGCTAACCATCTTTACATTTCTCAGCATCCTCAGGGTGTTCATCCTCATGAGGTGATGCTAATCTGACTGTTTTGTGGCTAATTAACTAAGAAAAATGAATTAGCTCGAAATTAGTAGCTTTTTCTCTTGCACTGCCTCTAGCAGGAAACATTCTTGAACTAATTTGAGTTCTTTAAAGCTTTTTAATTTCATCATTTTCAAATAATGCATCTTTCAGAAATGTATTTCCATTAGAATTTTAAGGTTGAGCGCTACACACAGAGATGTGTGAAGACAGGGAAGGAAACTAACGGACTACTTTGAAATGATTGTTGCACTTGTCTTGAATCCTTTAATCTCTTGTGATATGATCAGTTTTCAGAGGGGCGGTTTATAAAATGGTGACACAGTGATTAATTTTAATATGACCCCAAAAAGGTTATAATGCCTTCAGTAAAAAGTGCACATGTATTCTTTTTTTTTCTTTTTTTTTAAGAGTGGTGAGTTGATAGTGATGACATTACCAGCAGAGCAGCTGGGGGTTAGGCAGCACATGCTCCAGTCGGCTGTAGTTGGTTATGCTGAAGGTTAGCACAGCGGGGGACGGGTTATTGGCAAAGTGCCGTGTGATTCCCGCCGGAAACGACAAAACCATCTCACCTATGATCTTCACAACACACCTGAGAAGAAAAGGAGGGAAGTACCGTTAATAGTTTCTTTTTTCTCTTTTGAGTTTCCTTTAATAATAAATCTGGAGCAGTCTGAATTAACTTCTACAACTGGCTATATAAGTGTCTTAAAAGATCAATAATTCATAACTTACACATATCTACAATATCAAAGCGTGATGGAAAACATCCTAAATCAGTCAGCTAAAAACAACCGCTTTACTTATTTCACTCTTAAGCTCACATCAAAGCATTGCACATAAAAAAATGATCATGCTCACTTACCGTTTGCTCAGTTACACTGCACAGGTGCAACATTTTACCAGAAGTAGTACAGGCAATTGTCATAATATGACACTCATGCAACATTATGTTTATGCACTGTGCTAACTTAGACCACATTTAGCTCTACACACCAAATCAGAATTGTAAGCAGATGTTCTAAGTGTTTATGCTCTGAGAATCTACAGCGACAACTGTTAAAATAGAATGAAAAATGAACAATAGAGTAGTAATTTTGATTTAGAAAAATACATCCAGCATTATCATTTATAACTGTTGCATAAACAGAATCAATGAACCATCACAACACAAATCAAAGACCGACATATTGTGTAACCCTGATAATGGATCTCGGGTATAATCAGGAAAAACATGATGTGTTTGAATGTGTGAGGACGTACTTGCTTGGGTCTGCTCCTTTAAAGAAGGCATTGACTGTTTCTGTGAAGGCAGCGGCCACGGGAAGAGTGTCCTGAGCCCCCATTGTAAGAGGACTCGGCCCTCTGGAGCAGCCTACAACCCACACAGACACACAAACACATTCTAGCATGTCACAAACTCAACAAATGTCTACAACTTTATTAAAAAAAAAAGCTAAATTATTGCTAATCACCATGTTTTTCTGGTTGTAATAGATCGTATTGTGTTTAATATTCCAAACCAGGACCTTGCACTCTTCCTATCCAACAGTTCAGGGATGAAATGAAGAACAAAAGATGTGCAAACTACAATGATGAAATGGAATTTTTTTTACAGCTTTTTGAAATTAAAGCAAATACTGGAGTTAGTAAGATGAAATGACAACAGCACATTTTCTGTGAGGAGGATAGCCGTTTCTCTCTGCTCTTTGACTGTGAAGCTTTAAAACACAATTACTTTGAATATCTCCCTTAAATTTCCAAAATTTTGAACAGGATTTTACACACGGATATTTTCTCTTATCAGAATAAGCGTAGCTGAGATGGGAGAGAAGAGACAGAGGCAGACAGAGAGAAAGTTACAGATGTGCTCTTAAAGCTGAATTCTATCAAGATCAGAAAAAAATCAGAGCACCGAGAGAGACCGAACCAAGAGGAAAACCCCAAAAAGTCAAAAAGGGGGGGAAAGTCTTGAAAAAGTTATTAGTTAAGTGCACAAAGAATGACTCCCCAGGAAATAAAGTGCAGATGAAATGAAAATGAATGTCAGGAGCAAAAGAAGTTTCCCCAGATATTTAAGTGCAGATGAATGAGGGGGGTGCGGGGGGCTCAGCCAGGAATCAGCATGGTGAGGGTTAGGTGATGGAGGGATTGACAGGGAGGAGAAGAGGGGCGGGGCAGGCCCAAGAAGAAGCAAAGCTTGCGCAATTGAGCCTCGGAAGAGTGCGCGTGTGCGTGCACGTGCACGCTACCCTGGTGCAGAACAAACTTACCTTCAAAGGTTAAATAAAACTTTCCTCTGTCAAACCATACAAGGGATGGCTGGTCATTTTCTGTGTGGGGTGGAAAGGAGGGATGGAGGGGGGGGGCAGTGGGTTCAGAAGAGAAGGGGAAAGGAGGTAGAGGGATGAATGGGAGGAGGAGAGGGTGAGGAGGGGGAGAGAAGGACAGTAGCGTGAGTCTCACATGGCAGGTCTTTCACACGTCACAGTGAAGTGAAACGTGGGGGGTGGAGGCTGAGGGGGGAGGAGGGACTGAGTGCAGAGATTCCGCCTTGACAGCACACGTGACAAGATGGGAGACATGGGATGGTCCTTGTGGATGCTTGCGTGCATGAGACAAGGCTGGAATCAGGTGGAATGAGAGCCTGGCGTGTGCTCCTGGATGCTGACTGAGACAAGAGAGGCGATGTCGGGGAGTCTGAGAGTCTACTGAGAAGACAATATGATGTGAATGTCAGGGGCAGCAGCCAGAGCCCAACGCAAGAAACAAGATAATGCTCCTCTAGGAAATTTACCGGCACTACTTTCATCAGCAGCGACCATAATGTTCACAGTTGACAGCTTCTTTCTTACGCTTTTCTTTCTTAGTCTTTCTGAGATGGTGTTTTCCTTCATATCTTATGAAACATGGATGATAGCTATGGATGAAGACAACCTGCAGAGGGCAGCCATGGGGCTCAATCCGGGAAGATGAAGGGACTGTGGTGCACAGAGAGGGGCTCAGTTCCACATTTCAGGGGCTGTATATGCCTTGGATAGAAACCAAATGTTTTTAAAAGGCTCTTAAGGCCAGGCTGGACTTGAGTCCTGATTAACTTCTGTTTCAGATTTTCAAGCCAGCTTGTATATCAAGAGATAAGCGACCGGAAATTCCAGGTATTTCTCCATCAACAGCATACTGACCAACTACATATTGTGATAAGACAGAAAACTTCACGTCATTTTAAAAAAAGCATTAAAACTCTCTGAGAACTGAAACACAACTGAGATAAAACATCAAAATCATATTTCTGCTTCACCTGCTTCTTTCTCTGTAACATATGAAATAATAATTGCAAAATTTTCTTTTTGGGAAACCAAATCTATCAGATCCCTAAAAAATATTCTAACAGAAACATAGAGAAAACGGTAGAACCATGGCCTTAACCCTTTAAAGTTTACACTTAGAGGAAGAGCTAGCAAAAAAATGTTTCTATGGATTTTTCTCTTTTCCTTCAGACAATGATTTTAAGACGAATCTATGTTTTTTTAACAAACAATTAAAATGACAGTAAATAAGGTAGCAACAAAAGTGAAATGGTAAAAACCTAAAAGAGTAATGGGATATCAAAAAATTACTTTTGGGAATTACAATGCCAAACTAAATGGTAGAGATGGCTCAGGAAGGTCTTTTCCCACAAATTTCTTAATTAGATGAATTATAGTCACCGAAGAATTTGTTCTACCAAACGGAAGAGCAGATTGTTAAAGTATTAAACTAAATAAACCTATGATAAAAAAGGAAAATCAGTTTGTTTTGTGCTAAAAAGGTTGGAAACTAGAGCACTGAAGGATTCTAAAGATCATGGGTAGATTTAAATTGTTGAACAAACAAATAAAACAAACCTTTCATCTCTTTCTAAGCTCTTTTCCCAGACCACGTAAAATATCTTTAGGTCATGAGGGAAAGGAAACTGTTGAATGACTAAGGAAAAGATAACCCTGCCTCATCGAGAAGCTCTTGCAGCCCCGAGAACATAAACAAAGTTCTCGCTTCTCGTGGAGTACGGAACAAGCTGAAGCACTAAGTATGTTGCTGCTACTCAGATAGGTCCGGATCATTTCCAAAGCAAAAACAAACTATTTAATCTGACCTTCCTCATCACTGTTTCCTTTAACTTTGAATATCTGGGGGAAATATTTCTTTGCAACAGGTCAGAAAAGCCTTCCCAACTCCTGAAGTGGTATGCAGCACCAGTATGACGACAGCAAGCCTAACTGAATGTAAAGTAATTAACATGAGTTGCGTTTTTTGACCATGGGATGTTTAACTTTATGGCATAAATGTTTTCCACTGCAGAAAACCTGGCAAACATCCCAGCAGAGCAGAGCAGAGCAGAAATGTTTCTTGTTCATACTGTCGTTGAGCAAAGGTGTGTTGATGGATGAACCCCTGGACAAGCAGACTGGTGGGTGATGGAATGATGAGAGCAGGGCAGTGCTTCATGTGGAGAACAAAAGGGCAGGTGTTCCGAGGGGGGGGGGGGGGCTGTGTTTGGTGGTCTATATGGCTATAAATTGCCTGAGTGACAGATGTATAAAGTGGGAGTCAGGGCTCAAGTGCGTGAGTTGACTGAGGCGTCACAGTCTGATTCGGATTGGTTGAACTGGAGGCTGTGTCATCCTCTCCAGTCGAGAGAGGACGGCATGAATACCAAACAGCTGCTTGTCTAATTTGGCCTAATTCTTATGCCAGACTTCAAACAACCCCAAAAGCAGAGGCTCTGATCTGACAGTATGCGTGTCAATGTGTGTTTTTAATGCATGTGTGAAAGAGGAAGACAGACATTATGGATCTCAAGAGCCCAGAAATGAGGAACTCTTCAGACACGCTCACCAAACACACAGCACACTTCTCATTGTCGTGCAAACTTAAAAGCAAAGTTTTCTGGGAGAGATTGTGCCAAACTCTGAGCACAAAAGATATTTTGGTAAGAGAAAGAGATGGGAGAGAGATGGGTTGCCATGGTGACACAGCAAGATAGTCACCAGTGCACAATCATAAAACAGAGAGAAAAGTCTCACAGGTGGGCAGATGCAAATAGGGAAGACTTTTAAAGAAAAATAAAATCTTGGAAAGTAATCACTATCTTTCACATTTTTATTCAAGAGAATAAGTCAGAAAGAGAAAGAACATGAGAAAGATCTGCGGATAGACGAGATGAAGACTATAAAAAGTATTAAATGTCTGAGAAATGTGTGGGAAGGTATGAGCTGGCAAGAAGAAAACAATCAAGAAAAATGATGATTCACTGAGAAATTCTGCCACACTTCAAAAGAAAAACATGAATGTGTGGAATGTTCCAACATCTGAAAACCTTATGAAGATGAAGATGAGTGAATTCAGTAGGTATCTAAACAATGGCAGCGAGATGGCCTTTTTAGGCATGTTATAATCTGATGTGTTTTTTGCCAGAAAAGATTTTTTCACTAAGAATATGGAGTAAAAAAAAAAAGACCTGCGTTCACTGTTTGAATACCTACACTGTATGACTGAAATTCATTGAAAGGGTCCAAAAACACGCAGTGATGGCTTTTACCCTTTTATGTCAAGAACATTCTGGGTAAAAAGCATCAAAATGATTTTAAACTCACAAAAGGAGCAACTCCAACCTGTATGGAATACCACTGAGTTTATATTAAATGAACAGATCAGTGCTTGGATAAATATTACCTTTAAACAGATGAATAAACTGCACATGTGAAATAAATACAAATATATACCATAGTAAATGCAGCTCAATAAATAAGTGTAATTAGTAATGACATTTTTATTCAATACAGGGAGCTTATAACCTTTTAAAGTCAAGTTGACTTTCCAGCTCCTTTTTATTTTTATCTCACATTCACATGACAGGGCACATTTATCTGAGTGGATCAGAAAAGGCAACAGCAGCAGAGAACTGTTGGATCAGAGCCGATCCAATCTAGCCCCAACTCTATCTGGTTAATGGTGCTGCAGCTTTATTTGGCTCAGACACATACCAAGCCCCTTCATTTGAATATAAAACATTTATTTATTGAGCTAAATAAACTTCTGTATATCCTCAAAAGGCACAGTTACTCATTTATCGGAATTTTTATTGATGTGTTAAATAATTACTCAGATGGTATTCCATACGCCCCCACATGTCCCCCGTCCTCTCTCAGAGGGAAACTGTACCATACCTGCAAATGAATCAAAGTGTCTCTCAAAGGTGGGTAGTTTGTCTACATAAACATCCTCCTCTGACAAGCCAAAGAACAATTAAAAGGGACAAACAGCAAAACAAACAGAACAAAAACAGAAAAGAAAAAAGAAATTAAAATAATAAAGCACTGACATGCTTACAAAATGAAGCTGTAAAAACAAACATCTTCAATCCAAAATATGATGCAGAGGAAGTGGAAACTGGACAGTTTTCAGTTAAAAACGGTGCCTGTGAACTTTTTCTTGTTTTCTAAAAATAAAAACAGCAAAAGCTACATAATAAATAATGCTATAATAATGAGGTATAATGATGGTTTGAGAAAAATCTCCTTACTTGTAAAATGTCTCTATGTTAGCTAGGGTTTAGGGAAGACATGTATTCAGTCCGTCCCCGAGATCTGTTTAAAGAACATCCTTAAATTGAGACAATATTGTTATTTTTGTTAAACACCAGCTGCCTCCTGAAGTATTTATTGTTTTTTTTTACCTATATCACACTGAAATTTGCTGTTATCCACCCACTGCTCTGCACTGCTTCTAACACTGTGACGAAAGTTAGATCAAGGGTTAGAAATTATAGTTGTGAAGCTAATTCATTAAATAAGGGTTCACTGAGAATGTTTGTACTTTAAAATGAACCCCCCCTCTTTATATTCTCACCCCCCCACACACACACACTCTGCATTTGTATGAGCATGAAAAGGAATTTTGTTCTTTACATTAACCTTAACCAGTCACAGTGTTTATGTGCTGCTTAATAACTCATGGTAAAAAAGCAACATTGTCAAGTATTTCCATTTAAAATCAAATAAACGTCAAGATAAAAATATAGTGTTTTATTATTTTTTAAGACTCTAGAGGTAGAACGTGCACACAATTTTACGGTGCATGGTGTGACTGTAGTTGTGGTGATAATCGTCTTGCAAAGTAATTTTGCTGAGAAACTGTCTCTGTTTCCACAAACAAATAAATGCATGACTCGATGCGCGCAAACTGATCAAAAACCAGGAGAGGGCTGGCTCGTAAAATGATCAGCCAACTTCTAATATTGCACTAGAGCGGTCATCATGCTAGGCAGCTCAGTGAGAGTCCACACCTGTCACAGACACGCAGAGCTCCTTGTTGACGGTGGGTGTGGTGGCGGCACTCAGGGAGTTGGTGGAGGAGATAGAGGAGGTGCTCTCGGCCCGAGCCAATGGAGCAATCGGGGGAGGGCTTGCAGAGTGGATCGGCGGGCTGAAGGGCCGATTCTGAAAAAGGGGCAAACAATGAGCAAAAGGAGTTCATCAGGTTAGGTACAGATAAATCATTGACATAGGATTATATTCAAGAAACATTATAATTTATAAAGCAATGACAAAAAAAATGGCACATCTTACCGCATCCCCCACTGTGGGTTTCCCAGGAGGAAGTTTGGGTCGTGAAGGGGGGCGAGGTGGAGGTGGAGGAGGAGTTGGGTTGACCGATGAAGGAGTTGCAGGCCGTACAGGTGAAGAGGAACCTGTTTGTGACGAGAAAGGAGACAAAAATGTAAATAATTTGTCTGGACTGGAGAACTGCTGCATTGTTCAAACTCACAGTTGACACAGAAGTAACACACCGAACACCAGCCGTGTTCTTTATGACACATTCGACATACAGTGGGTTAGAAAGAGTTAAAGTTCCTGTCACTTACAGACTTAATTGACCTATTCAGAAGAAGAACCAGAGACTTGTACGCTCGCACATAACACTATTGCTTCTTCAAATATTCTTTGTTGAACTCCAATGGACCATAGCCACTTTCCTCCAACTATACAAAGGATTAAGACCTGACAACCTCATCTTTAACCGGGTCCCCCTGGGTGTATTTTACAACTGACAGAACAAAAAAAAAAAAAGAATCTTAAATTACTTCCAGAGAGTACTGGTTTGTCTCAGTCTGTGCTCAGCTATCAGGCAGTGCTTTTATTGTACACAATAGCTGAGTAAACCTGATAAGTTTAATTCAGGTTATTTATATTCATCTTTTTTTTTTCTTTTAAAGTCACAACCAGTCACTGGCTGGGTCACTGGTTGGTGAAGGACTTCTGGAGAAGGTGCACATCTAGTAGTACTATCACTTCTCAACACAACCAAATACATTTCTGTTTCCAATCCTTCAGCAGTGAAGAGACCAGCTTCTGGAGAGGAATGTTGTACCATTCTGGTCTGATGCAGGATTCTAGTTGCTCAACAGTCCTGGGTCTTCATTGCCAGATATTTCATGTCATGATGCTCCAAATGTTTTCTGTTTGGTGAAATGTGTGGACTGCAGTCAGGCCAGTTGAGCAAACAGACTGTTGTGATGGATGCAGCATATGGTTTAACAGTCTTGCTGAAATATGAGGATCTTGAGGAACATTTTTCAGAAATTGTTAACTGAAATCCTCTAATTGCTCATCATTTTACCAGCCTTTTGTTGCCCCTGTTCCAACTTTTTTTAAGATGTGTTGCTGCCATCAATTTTAAAATGAGCTAATAGTTTCAATTGAATGGTAAAATGTCTCAATTTCAACGTCTGATAAGTGGTTCATGTTTGGATAGGAATAAAATTGTGGGTCTATGACATTTTCAAATCATTGCTTTCTGTTTTTATTTACATTTTAAACAGCATCCCAACTGGAATTGGGGATTTTAAAAAGTAAGTGATTTATTCTGGGCTCAAAAGATGTTTTGAGTCACTTCTCAAAGGCCGGTGAAGAGGATACCAGTTTGCTTTGCACTGTACCTTTCACTAATAATCTGAACAGTTTCCAAAGAAATAGGATTGGAAACTGAAATTAGCTTGGTTGTGCTGAGAAGTGATACTACTGGAACTATATCCCAGTCAGAATCATGAATAACTCACCACTATTCGTGCCACTAGCCCCAGATGTGGGTCCTGGGGAAGAAACCACTGTGCGGTATGTTGGAGGAGGAGGGGGTGGAGGTGTACTCCGACTCCCCTGGCTAGCATCTTTGGGTGAGGTGACTGTTTCACCTACATCCTCTTTGGGCTGAGGAACGTCTGTGCTCTTGGGCAGCTCCTCTTGAGAGAGAACAAGGGGCGGAGGGACCGACACTGCTTCATGTCCAATAGAGGGAGGAGTCACTGCAGGAGGGGTGCCTGCTTTGGGAGCCGAGACTGGTGGGACACTTCCAGGTGGGACACTTCCAGGTGGGCTCAGAGGAGGAGGGGAGGAAGCTGGAGGTGATGCGAGCTCCTTTGGCGCAGGGGGTGCAGAGGTTGTGAGTGTCTGAGGATTTTGGTCCTCTGGTGTGGGAGGACCTGAACGGGTAGGTGGGGCAGTAGGCTCCTCTGAAGGAGGTGGGGAGGTCGGTAGAGGGGGAGCAGGATCTTCTTTTGGGGGAGGGGAGGTAGGGAGAGGTGGCGCTAGGTCCTCTAGAGGGGGTGGTGATGTAGGTAGGGGAGGAGCAGGAGATTCTGGAGGAGGTGGAGAGGCTGGTGGAGGAGGTGCTGGTTCTTCTGGTGGAGGTGGGGAGGAAGTTAAGGGGGGTGTAGAGTTCTTTGGTAGAGGCGGCCCATCGGGAGACTTTTCACTGAAGCAGACCCACGTGTCACTTGTATCCTCGTCTTGACTGGCAGCCTGTTCTGGTCCAAAAATGTTGTCCAAATCAGCTATTGAGGGTTTCCGGGCTGAAGCGTCTGTTTCTGCTGGAGCTTCTGAAACAGAGACAACCGGTGACCAACCAAAGTGTATTTACACAAATGTTCAGCAAGTTCACACAAAGACATAAAACACAAACACAGGCGAGTACATGACAGAGGAAGTTGGTTTTATTACTGTATGATTCAATCGGAAGTGGAAATGGACAATAAGTAACTTCTCACCAGCATTTTCTGCTGTGGGAGATCCAGTTGTTGGGGGAGAAGATGGGACATTCTTGGGTGGAAGAGGAGGAGGAGCTGAAATGACATTACAAATGCATTAATGAACAGTCCTTCTAAGTTTGATTGGTAACTCTTGGAGATTTGTAGAGTGACCACTTCACATCCCTGCAGCTTATGGCAGGCTGTAAATTATGCAGATTTTACAAATAAAAATAAATAAAAGTGGAGATTTACATATAACAACAACACAGAACATCACTTCACAAAAGTTGCATGTTTGGATTTGTATGATAGGTTTTATCTTCACCTGCCAAATACATAAAACAACATAACTTGAAGAGACAAAATCCCCAAACCACCCCCCATGCAGCACAGTACTGTACACTCCAGTCACCACCATGCCAAATGCAAGATGAGGGCAGCAAGGGAAGGGGGGGGGGTTGGTGCAAAATGAAAGCCAAGTACTGAACCTCTCCCTGTAAAATATCTTTAGCAAAACAAAATGTTGTGCTTGTGAGATGGCTAGTGAAAGGAAACAGGTTACAGCTGAGGGAGAACATCATGGTCACACAGTTGAACGATCAGGACAGTTTGCTGGTTGGATGATGAGAGTTCATGAGGTGAGCTGATGGGTCTGTGCAATCATTCCAGGGAAACGAGGAGGCGTGGCACAGAGATCAGGGAATTATAAAACTTACTTCCTGTGGGGAAGGATCTTGTCAAAGAGGAGTCAGGCTCTGAGAGAGGAGTTCCCCACACATCACACTCAGAAAGAACCACTAAGTTCAGGAGGGGACACAGAAGGCCACGTGAAGGGTGTTAGCAGCAGAAATATCGATCTGATTCTGACTCTTTTTTTTGGGGGGGGGGGTGCAGAAGCAATAGATTCTTGAAGGGAAATAGAGATTAAACATAGATCAACAGGTCGGTGTAGCTTTTGATTAAACTAAACAGATCTCCAGCCTCAGTGAACGACTGCAGTCAGACTGATTCCAAAAACTTTTTGTTAGTCTAACACAGTGGTGAGGAACCGTGGCCCTCATCCTGCAAGTTTTCCATGCACGCCTGCTCCAATGCACCTGATTCAAATTAATGAGCCACTGTGATTGGCTGTTGGATCCATTTGATTTGAATCAGGTGTGTTGGAGCAGGGATGCATGGAAAACTTGCAGGAAGGCAGCCCTCCAGGACCAGGGTTCCCCGCCCCCGGAAGTGCCAATAAAATTGTAGAATTCAGGCCAGAGGTGGTTCACAAGAAAATAGATAAATAGATAAACAAATAAATAAAAATCTCACATATCCAGAAAGCTAGTTATACAACAGTCCTGCAGTATTCAGCCTTTATGAGGCTTTGTTGAACTCAAAGTTTTTTAAGCCGAATGATGACAAAAAAGAAGATAAAATCCATTTTCAGAAATAACTGAAAACTAAACATTAAAATCTTTATAGATGCAAGCTTAATCACAGCTATGTTTTAACAGACATGTATATATTGGCAACTGAAGTACATATACCATGGCAGAGGATTATTTCCACACCCTTGCACTTAAAATTGTACTGCTTAAACGCTGTGAAAATAGATAGACAGAGCTGTTATTCTTGTCTGAATTAATGTGTAAAAGGATTTCATGTCAAGCTGATGTTAGTTATGCCTGAGATGGCACTTATGTAACAGCTAAGAGCTTTTCAACAGCCTGCATCTATAAATCCTACGGGGTTGAATGTGAGCAGGTGACAGTGGATTCTGCATATTAACAAGCTGCATGACAAAAACAAGCGTGACCTCAGGCGGCAGATTTCAACTTTAACCTTTGCAAGGACAGATGGACTGCAATCATAACTACACACTGAGCCTGAACAAAGAATAATTCCTGGAAAAAGGTGAGACGAAGAGTAACGAGAAGAAGAAAGAAGGAGCCTTACAGAGAGTTAGTGTATTCAAAAAGCTTTTTTCATTTTAATGCTAACACAGTTTGAGAACAAAGTAACGCATGTGACATCAATCTATACAAGCATATTCTAAGAACCAACAAAAGCAGAAGAGAGGCCCTTTTAGAGGCAAGAACAGAATGATAAAGACACAGGGAGAAGGGTTACCTTCAGTTTTCTGCTCTCCAAAGGCTGTTTCCAAAGGAGGCCCAAATAAGGCTATACTGTCGTCAGGGACTGGGGTTTGTTGACTGCTGCAACAGACAAATGACAACCCAGAAGATGTGACTAGTGGTGGACTTATTTATGTAACTTACAGTCAAAACAGTTTGTGGTGCATCTACTGCACTTCTGCTGTCAGATCAAACAAAGACACATAGATTGCAGGTTAAATAAAAAGATTTTTAATCATTTCATTACATAAGAGCTCTAATTTTTTTAATCAAGTTCTAAAAGGCCCCATTATTCTAAACTATAGGTTCATATATGTATTTAGGGATCTGCATACATACAAAAACATACTCAAGTTTAAAAAAAAAAAAACATAATCCTTCTTCTGCATAACGTAAACTGCTGCAGCACCTCTAGTCACTTTCTGAAATGCTTTGTTTTAGCGCTTATGGCTCCCCTACTGAAAAGCTTGGTCTGCTCTGATTGGCTAGTTAAAACTTCATTGCGACAGACAGCTGTGTATTCTTTGAGGTGTGCCAAACTAGCCACCAAGCAGACATAATGCAAATGTTTCATGGTGATGCTGTCAGATAAAGTAAGGAGAGACTGAACTATAAAAAAAAAAGTGTTTCAGAATCAGCACCTTGTGTAAGACAGAATAACTTCCTTTATTTTTGAACTGTGCAACTTTGTGGACTTTTTGAATGCACACAAAGTTATATAACACACTGAAGGAAAGCGGGGAAAAACCCCAAAAAGCATTAAATCCATTCTTTAAAAGGATTTTAAAATGTGGGGGGAAAATGCAATGCAATTACATCAGAATGGCCTTTGGAGGTATAATACACAGAGGCACAGAGTGAATTTGCATTTATTTCTGCTGTTTGTTGAACAACAGCAGAGAAGAAAAAGGGATGCAATGCATGTCATTACAGTCATATTGTATTTAGAGATAATCGTCCCTGATCAGATAGAAATATCCAAACCAAATTTGTTTGAGTTTCCATGACTGTTGAACTAACTTCACTGGACAAAGCGACAAAACCGATAAACACTAAAACAGCTGGACAGCAAAGAAACTAGAATTCAAACAAACCACAAAAACCCGTCCAACAACATTCTGCAGCAACTATAAAAACACCTAGAAACACACGGGGAACATGTGATTAAGTTCTCCAGACACAGTTGTTGTGAGGATAAAGCAGCAGTTCTGTAGCTTCTCTGCAGCAACTTGTGGCCCTCGGGCAACACAAAGACTTCATTTGCCTGCAATCTCTAAATGATGGTGAGATTGCAACGGTTGGGCAGAAAGTTGTAGGATTTATCAGCTCTTTTGTTTGAAGATATGACAAGTTTATCTCATGAAACACTGCTTATTGTAACACCAAGAGTACTACCGTAAAAAAGTCCTGCCTTCCAACGAGACCATAGATTTTAAAGATTAACTTCTATTTTAAACTTAATTTTGTATTAAGCTAGCTATTTGTTCTGGGTTTTTAGTTACTGAACAGAGGCATCACTTCGCTGGTCTGAAGGATAATATGCCTTGAATCCTAAATCATATAACCAAGACAGAATCATGGCTGAATGGGCTGATAATGTATCCTCTTAAATTGTATAAATATTATTATGACAATTCAGCAAATAAGAAATGACATGAAGTTTCTGAATTAAGTGAAACCAGTTATCAGCTGTATTAGTCTGTATAAATGTTGAACTGCGAGCCTGTGAAATACTTAATGCAGCAAATCTACGGCACAAAAGTTTATCTTATAATGATAACCTTTTAAAACAGCTTAAAAAGGCAATATTGTTTTGTTTTAGGGTTTGTTTTTTACAACAGTTTGTGTTTGGATCAGTGAAAAGGAAGAAATAAAGACACTTGCCTGCTTTGTTAGATGTAAAAAAAAAAAAATGTACCAAATATAGAAGCCATATGGTGTTGATGAATGAGTTCCATACCTGGGGGGTTGTGGTGCTGGTTGCGGTGTCGGGGCTACAGAGGGAACTGCAGGAACGGCGCGCCTCGGTCTGGCTATCTCTTCAGCTGGAAGCACAAAACACACACATAAATTCTGCATCACAGTCTTCTGCTTTACTACTTTTTTCTTTTTTTTAAAAGATGAGCTTGAGTAGAGGTGCAACAAGAAGGATACTTACCAGATGTGTTTCTTTTCAAACCCTGTCACAAGGGAAAAAGAATGACCATAAAATGTAAAATCCAAAACACACAGTAGCAGAGTTTTTGTCTAGAGTAGAAAAAGACTCAAATGACATCCTGTAATATTACAGTCTTGTACAACAGCTTCGAATAATTAGACAAAATGCTCGAAAAATTTAAATTCTATTATTCTTTTGTTAAACAATGGAGAAGTCGTGTGGTTGAGAGAGTGGAATGATGTGAGTTGTGCAGCAGTGAATGTCCGAAGCCTTAGGTTGATTTGATCTGATCAGACAGCACTTGCTCTTGTGCAACTACACACAGCAGCAAGTATTACTTGTACACAAATACCCACATACACACACTATGATGTACAAAATATATTACTTGATGGCACTTTGAGTGGTAATAATTCAAGGACACATTGCATTGGATGAAGAAAGAAGAGCAGGGCTCCTCAGTTCGGCCCTACAAGGGCCCCATTCCTGCAGGTTGTCAATGTTTCCTGCTCCAACGCACTTGACTCAAATTTAATGGATCCAACAGCTTAGGAAGTTTCTGCACAATGACTTATTCATTTGAGTCAGTTGTGTTGGAGCAGGGACAAATTGAAAATAGGGGTGCATTGATAGTTTTCTGGCCGATCACAGATCTTTAAGAAGCCTGACCTGCCGATTTTGCCCGATACCGATTTTTTTTTAAATTTTTAATAAACTGACAGCACACAGCTTCAATGTTCCCATTTTATTTTAATTGAAAAACAATTAACAATACCAGGGAAACAATACAAACTAGTTTTAACTGTACATGAGGTAGTGTTTGCAAATATAAATTAAAAGGTTGGCGAATTATGTTTGATTGTATTGAACGTTTTGTTTGTGGCCCCACCACGACTAATATCGGCCTTGCATGAATTGCAAACTGCAAATCTTTGCTGTTTTTCTTGTACTGCATAAAAACTGCCAATTTCCCCCAAAATTAAGGGTCGATAGATCGATGCACCCCTAATTGAAAAACCGCAGGACTGCGGCCCTCGTGGGACCGAATAGAGTAGCCCTGCTATAGAGCATCTCAGCAGGTTTATCAGACAGTCATGGAAATAATAATTGAAGACAAAGATTACACAGACTGATGTTATTATAACAGATTCCTCTAAAATTCACCAACACTAATATTGTTAGTCTCATATTAGTTAGGAAATGCCAACTTAGTCTACGGCTGCTGCCTGCAGTGAGTTAACTGCAATTAAAGCGGTGGTTTGTTGCATCAAAGCAAAAAATATAAGAAGGCTTTAATAGCATGCTTTTTAAGTCATAATAAATTAATCTCGGTACAAGATAAGGTGTGGAACTGATGAAGTTAGACTACTGAAAATGGAAAAAGGACATTTTGTTGATGGAAGGCAAAAGCAAACATTATTGCCTTTCATGTCATAATCTGAAACTCCAAAGCACAAGTATGAATTCACTGTGAGCAGGACATGAGAGGCCAAAAGTGGCAGAAAGTACATAAGAGGAGAGAGTCAGCGAGAGGAGGGGAAGAGATGGGATATGAAGAGACACGATGGGGAGTGACTGAAGCAGAGACATCAAAAGGTCCAGCTGTCAAAAGTGCAAATTTTCTCCCAGCAGAGAGAAAAAGCACGAAGCCATTCAAGAGGAAAACAAGAATACAAGAGCACCATAGATTTGGAGAATTTGGAAAACTATTCATTTCCATATTTATGCATTTATTCTAGTTTCAAAAAAGGGAATAAAGAAACAAATGAGCTACCAATTCTCACCCATCGTATCAACTACTGAACCCATGAACTATCATCTCTTATTCAACTGAACCCACAGACAAGGTGAGAAGCAAAAGAGCAAAGGGAGCCATGACACATTTATCTGGTTCAACCCCTGTAAGACAGAAGGAAAGGACACTTACCGGGCTACGTCTCTGTGACCAGCAAAAAGGAAGAGAGAAGAGATACCTGATCAGAGAGTGACAAATCAGTAAAGCAGACATCATATGTCAGGCCTGGCAGGCTGAAACTGGTGACATGAGAGATTTGGTCCCTAAGAAAGCTCATCAATGTTTGATTTAGTGAGAAATAGATTGTCCAGGCTTATAAAGTTTTGTCACACAATAGAAGACAGTTTAGGGCAACTTATTCAAACTGATCTTTGTGTATAGCAACGTCTGCTGATGATGAATGGACATTGATGCAGTTCAAGGCCGTCTGAATGAGAATGTTTTCGGTCATCGGTGATCCTGCTGCGACTGGACGTAATCCAAAATATCCTGTGGAGCTGCTTCAATCAATTCCCTCTCTTTCCTATCCTTCCTTTGTTTCCATTCATCCATATCCTGATCACTCTTCTGTACCATAAAAAAACAAAACAAAAACACACTCATTCTGCCACCTAATCTCAAGAGTTTCCTTTAATTTCTCCATGTGTCCTCCCATCTGCCCCGTTGGTCTCTTTTAATTTCTACTGAAATCTCTCCATCTGCCTGAGTCACGTCCACCTTGCATCAACCCTCTTTCCCTTCATCCCTCACTCTTGTGCTTGCTCCAGTTGTGCAGTGAGCCATGAGTGATTAAAGTGATGCAACAGTGGGTGGGACATGCTGGTGGATGCCAGTTATTCTATTGGATGAAGCATTAGAGGACAGTTTAGTGCAGGCTGAAACAACCAATCGCTGTTGCTCTGCTGCATGTAAACAGGAAGAAAATGTTTTGGCTCACCTAGTGTGACTTTTAGCATTTTTAAGTGCTGATCCTGGTCTTTAATACAACTGTGTCATGTATTAAAAATGGGAAAAAAATCAAATAACATTTTTTGCACGTTCTTTTTTTGATCGAATACTGTATTTTTGCCATTGGTTCACTGGTAAAGAAAAAAAAATTGTTATATGATTGACCTGGATTTCAATCTTTGAGACTCAACCGACTGCACAGATGGAAACATTACAAAAAGTAAAGAATTTATCATAAAACTTAGATGCTTTCGTTTAAAATGACCCTTTCTGAAATGCAGGCAGATATAGACAAATGTGGAGAATATACATAATTTGATGGGAGACAATTTTCTAACATTTTAACTCCCCATTTGACCTTTCCTCTCCTCCTTCACTGCCTGTAATCTTGTTATTCAGACTGAGAACTGGAGCCTAAAGACTCCAGAAACTTATTAAAATCAGATTTGAGTTGTCTTAGTCAGCAAAAAACACAGCCTCTTTATATCTTGGCCAACAAATCAACCTGCATTTTGCAGTTATACCGACGCTTAATTAAATCTGCCATACATTTGGAAACTACGCATACTATTAGTCATTACCCTCATGAATGCAGGGTCAATAAGCAACCCTTCAGCTACCACATGACAGTTCAATATTTTCCATGCATTTATATGTAAAGCACTAAGTATTCAAAGAGATGAAAGAGTGAACAGTAATATACTGACAAACAAAGCAGCGGCTTACCGGACTCCTCTACAGAGGTTAGCATCATTTTAGGCAGCAAAAGCACAAACAATGAGAGAGAGAGAGAGAGAGAGAGAGAGAGAGAGAGAGAGAGAGAAAAAAAAGAGAGAGAGAGAGATAAAAGGGGCAACAGAGTAGAGAGGTTAGAAAAACTGGAGGGAGAGTTCATTAACATTGGCAATGCAAAGCACAAGTGCACACTGCAGGCAGCTATTTTCAAGCACTGCAAGCAGAGTTGGTGAAATACATGAACATTTTTATAAATTTCTCAACCTGACAGCATATCAAGGTTAAGCGTTTACAAAATAAGCTGTTGAGGCACATCATTATAATTACAGAATATGCCAAATATTAAAAGAAAAATGACACCCATGTGGTCTTAATGGATACTTGGTATCTAGGTATAATGGAGCATGTGGAATGTCTGGCTTACCACATGTGGGGGTAAGAGAATATCAAGGTGCAATGTCATATTTACATGCAGAAAAGCTACATCAAAAGCATTAGAAAGTCTGTGCATAGATTGGGAAATATTAATAATATTCAAATGGTTGTAGGCTCTATTACAGATTTTGCTTTTGAAAGAAGAATTAAGACTGATTCATAAATGCTTTACTCTATAAATAAACTTAAGTGTGAGGTAAAAAAAAAAAGGAGGGGGGGGGCGTGACTGAATGTTTGCTTTTAGAGGCTTGTGTAACGTTTATCCTCTCCTTTAGATGATTATACTTTGTGACTCACTTTATCCATGAGTGTGGGAAAAAGTCTGAGCAAGAAAAGGAAATGTGGTGCTAATCTGCACTGATATGAGGGGAGGATGGTGGTTTTATAATTACAACTATAGACCAGTACTTCCAGTGTCATGACCTTTCTTTGCATTCACTTTACTTGATGTAATGACATGAATTTCAAGTAGATTATTTCCGATTAGTAAATGCTGGTATTGTAAGAAAGAAAAGGGCCGTCCAGATGTTCTAGCTAGAACTATGTCAGCACCACGTACAGCAGCCTCAAAAGCAAACCGGTTGCAGTCGAACAGCCAGAGCTAAGATGAATAATTTCTCATAACTAACGCAATATTATCTTATTTTGTTCAGGAACAAACACTTAAATCTGGAAAAGCTTCAGTAAAAAAAGTCCCCATGAATCCTCTATTAAAACTCCTACTGATTACGTCTCTTTTGTTCTGTTAATGGATTTGTAATTGACTAACTGAACCAAAACACAAAACACATTAGCAAAAACATCTGAGGTTTAATTTACTGTACAACTGTCTAAAGCTACAGCCTCATATACACACACAACTGATACCTGCATGAAAAGACCTTCGCACCTGATCAGGCTGACAGAGTTGCTGGGTGAACACACTGAACTGGATTAAATTATTGAGGCCAGAAGCTCAAATGACTGCAAGTAATCTCATTGTATAGCAGACCGAAACACAAGTTCATTGTGCCCACTTTCCTATCTTAATTATTTAAGAGGGACACCCAAGCGAACTGTCCTCATAGAAAAACAAAGGAACATGAGTTGCAGCTGGAAAGCCAGCATCAGAGTCCCGCTGCTAATCACAGGCTGACTGAAGGGGGATGTGCACTTGAAGTTGGACTCCTTAACTGAGCTGCATCACTTTACATCCTGCCACCTGGCAGCAGTACAGACACTTTCTGTTGTGTTGGAACATCTGCCTTATGCTTAATGACTCCAAACTAAAGACAACACAGAGGTCACTGACAGCACTGACCAAGCCTCACGAATTAGCTACATGAAATCTAAGCTAGCATATAAATTTGCTGACCCCTATCTTCCAAAGGACATGGACAGAGCTTTCAGTCTTAGTTTCAAACCATAATAAAAAAAAAGCAGCTTAAAGAGGTTGAAAAAGAGAAGCAGGACTGACCTGATAAATACTACAAACACACCTGTCTGTTAAAGGAAGCCAACAATAAGAGGGCAGTGGTGGCAGGGTTACTCACCATAGGAGACGGGGACAGAGATATGTTGCCTATGGAGGCTTTGAGCTCATCCACTGAGGGTACTGCTACAACACGATCAGCCGGCAGCGGTTTGATCTTGATTTTAAATTTCTTTCTACGGTCCTCATCTTCTTCAGACTCATCGGAAGAAAAGAAGTGGGCCTTGGGAGTGGAAGGTTGTGGAACTATGTCAAGGAAGCCAAAACGTCTTTCCTGCAACTATCTCCAGATGACCTGACTTTAAATGTAACCGCGCGACCGTGGCACAGGTGAGAAACATTCCCTCTATTGTTCCACCACATTTCTACCAAGCTCATAATTACTTGCTTTCTGTGTAACTTCCTTTTTCTGATTTCTTTGTTTGATTACAGTAATTATGGTTAAATTGCATGCATGCCCGCCCACTGGATTAAGTATGTTCAACTAAAATCAAATGGAAGTTCAGCCTTGAAATAAATTTGAAGTGATGAATTTAATATTGCAGAAAACAGAAAAGCAGAAGTCAACCTGACGGCTTGGAGGGGTGTCGGTGGACTACTGATTAGTGAATTCCACACTTCAGAAAAGGGTTCTGACAGCTTTCTCAAACACTTTCCTGTTCACATCAGGTGCATCAGTGACTCATGACTGTGTGATGCTGTCATACGCCGCTCCTGATTAACTTTATGTAGATCTTTGTTCATTACATGTACTAAAGTTGATGCACTTTGCAATCACTCCATCCTAAGCAGCATTTTTCTCCCATGGATGTCATTTAAACACCAAAATCATATATCTGTCTAGAGTGGTTTGTCAGCATCAAGACGTTTGTAACACCCAAGGATTTATCTGATACATTAAACACATGCTTCATAAACAATGGAAGTAACTTGGCAAAGAGAAAAAGATAACAAAATAATAAGAGGATATCTCCTTCCTCTGACCCATCATCAGGTCTGATGCTGTAGCCTTCATCGTCAACTTCAGGAGAGTTCTGAAACACACAGTAAATATACACTGACTCAGTATAAATCCTTTTAAATATGTGTACAATGTTACAGAGACTGCATTGCTGAACTGCTAATTTTATGACAACAAAATGCTAACCAAGAAACACATCAGTGTTTCCTCTTTTAACAAATATTAGATCCTGTTTTTACTAAAACGTAACAAGCTGAATATTGATAGTCATAATCCTTCCCGATACTATAAGCAAAACATTTAGCAAATTACTTAAATTCCACCCTTTAACCTTAAACTATAATTATCTTTACAAGAAGATAGGTAAAAACATTTGTTCAACGACACATTGATTTTACAATTACACAGATCTATATGAACGGTTTACAACATGCAAGCTAGAATAAAGCTGCAGCTCTGAAAGGGAACTCGTGTGGGAGAAGCTAAACGTGGTAGGAAATAAGCATAAAAATAATCAGAATAAATCCTTCAGACTAATACTCACATATCTTTCCCAGTCGATATCTTCATAGAAGCCATTAGGGGCCCCATTCGACTTCTTCTGAGACTGAGAAGACAGAGACTGTTTGATTAAAATCCCCTCCAGACCTTGAAGGAATAGTATGTTACATAAGATTACTACTGTACTACTTTTATACTACCTACAGCTTGATAAGATTCTCGTTGCAGCAAATTCTTTCCTATCAGGTGCTAATTTTTTCTCCATTTTACTCCCTTTACTAATTCCTGGAGTCTTGAAATGGTAATATTTATTCTGCTTTTTGCAGCATTACAGGAAACTCAGTTGGGTACTAATGAATCGGGTGATGACTGGCGAGCTTCAAACAGTCCGATATAGATGCATAATAATTCCAAACCCAAGTTTGTCATAGTACTCCAGATGTCTAAGGGGATATCCTGCAGCAGCCCCCCCCCCCGCCCCCTGCTGATGATTTAAAACACAAACTGCAACATCTATTATCAGTCTAAATTCTACACACCACACTACTCTAGAGGCTAGTCTACTCTAATGAGCTGAGATCAGTACCGATTCAACCTCTTGGGATTCCTGGCAAGCAAGAATGACAGAAAATGAATAATTTACCTTCTATTCATCAGATTCAGTTGCCTCTAGTAAGACTAAAAAAGGCTTGGGTCAGGGACTAACTTGCAAATGTATAGAACAGTGTTTATTTAGTCAAAGAAATTAATATTTTCTGCAACTTACACCCCCGTCTCTGTCTGGGGACCCTCTGTGAGAAATAAAGTGGGAAGAGAGAAGAAGAGAAAACATGAAAGACACTCGAGCTCTTTATTTGGAAATCAAGTGCTTTGCGAATTAGTCAATACAAAATATATAAAACGGATACTTAATACAACCACACACACCTATTCATTATTCATATCATTATTATTTATGTTTTCTCTTCTGTTTTAATGTACTTTTCTGCAATGTAAAGCACCTTGAATTGTCCTGTACATGAAATGTGCTCTATA
>JAOXYM010000015.1:8008994-8026288 GCA_028567055.1 Leptatherina wallacei | reverse complement strand
GTACTTTTCTGCAATGTAAAGCACCTTGAATTGTCCTGTACATGAAATGTGCTCTATAAATAAATTTGCCTTGCCTTTCCATTTACTTACGAATCACACCAGCTTTTACAAGTCTCATGCAGAGTTTGAAATAGGATAAGCACCACCTTCATTTTATATAGGATCCATTGCCTGGTTGACTAAATGACATCAGTTTACATCCTCAGTGTTGATTATTTTCTGCATACAGTTTTCTGTTTATTGATTTTGCAAAATTAATCAGTGGCCAATGCCACATAATTGACCAATTCCAAATTAGCTGACTAATCAATCTATCACTAATTACAATACATAGTTTCAGCTTTGGACGAAATTTATGTTTAAATTTTCTATCGTACAGGACGTTGCAAAGTAAAGAGATTGACTTACGTGGAGTCATTGTCCTTCTCTTTCTTCCGTATCCCGAAGGCCTTCCTTGTACGTTTTTTCAATCCTGAGAAAACAGAGGAGGAAAAGAGCATGACTAAAAAGTGGCATCTGTGGGCAGCTTAAAGGCTACGTGGGGTTAGCTGTCTGGTGTCTATGATCCCAGGATTAAAGGCAATGTTTTCATGTATTATTCAGAGACTGACTGCATCGATATGAAGACACAGACTGGCTGTCAAAACTGTATACGTGTTCATGGTCGGTGCAGATGGAATAATCATCAAGGAAATATTTTAGGCTGGAACATGAGCATTGTGAACATCAATCAGACAGATATTTAACAAGGACAGCTGATGAGTATAGAGGCAACCTACTGTAAGCTAGACAATAATGCTACTTACAGCAAAGGAACTTTAAATTAAACTTCTGTTTAAGTAATAGACGTGAAATTTCCTCATGTAGACAAAATGGATGGCATGCAAAACCCATTTGTGGACAGCAGAAGGAGAAAATCAGCAGAAATAAAAATCAAAGTGTAGCCCTAACAAAACAGAATGATGTAAAATTTAAGATATGTTTATATATATATCTCTGTTGTGCAATCAGGATATGTGCAAATGACTTTGCAAGTCAATTCCAATACAACTATTCCACTAAACTACAGCACAAGAGCTATCTTAACTGTATGACACTACATAAACCACATTTACTTGCCGTCTTTACTTTAAAAGGAGTTTTCAACCCAATCTACCTCTACATTATACCAACACTCTGAATATGTTTTATATCAATTACAATAAGCAGTCACATTGACTCATCCAACACCCCATCTCTCTCTTACCAATAATGAATGCCCAGTTGTCTCCCTCCATTTCTTCTCTGTTAATTCCTTTCCTCTCATTCTTCGTCGTCTTTGTATGGTTGCAAACTCATCACACAATCTCATGACCAACCTCTCTCTTCCTCATACCACATGCAGATGCACACTGAGCTTCAGATCAGGAACTTGATGCTACCTCTTGCTAACAAACACGCACACACCCACAGAGATAAGGTATCCCGTCCTTGATCTGTGTCTGGTATTCAACACCACTGCCTCCACTTGTGAATTAAGGACAAATGTCACTGTTATAGCCAAGAGATAGTAGGAAAAATGAGAATGTAGTTTGTAAAAAAAACTAAAAAACTAAAAAGCATGACTTTGAGCAAAACAGGAAATTAAAAAAACATTTTTTTTTAACTGATCCTGCTATTATATTCAGCATCTTACTAAAGCCAAAAGTCAGAGCACCAGTAAACATCCCACCACAGAGGAGAAACATACATGTACAGACCCGATGGTGGCATTCACATGCTCTTGGTTCGCCTTTATTGACATTAAACAGGAAATAGATGTCCCTGCAGGCCTCTGAAAAGTACACGTAGTGACATCCACATGTCAAGAGTGTGATAAATATTTATGGACATGAGCTGATCAGCTGTTGCGAAAGCAGCACTTGTTCTCAAAAAGTGAAGCCATTTGGCAGGAGAAGTAGAAGGGGCAAACGGATACGTGAAATATGTCATATACACTTGTATACACAGTCAACATAAAAGCAACAAGGTAAGCATCTCTATTCACCTTTTAGTTTGTTCTTTTTCATTATTTTGTCTTAGGGTCACATATTGTACTGTCAGAAGCTTAGAAAAATAGTAAAAATCTGAAAAATTAACAACTGATTGACTTGATGGTAATAAATGACTGAAACTAACATTTAAAGTATAATCTTAGAATGCAAGAGTTTTGTAAGGCAAGTTCTGACACCATCAGCTAATACTGGAAGCATATTTTATCATGCTTGCCATCCCCTTGCTCATACTGACAGCTTCATCTTTGCAAAGCCAAATTTGTTGCTTCTAAATCTTGGGATCAACATCCACTGCGACTTCTGTCTCATTTCACCAGTTCTTGTCTACTTTAAAACTGCAGCAATTTGTCAGAGGGCCATTTGTTTCTTATATGAGGTAAAAAAGTTAAGGTCTTCAATAAATGCCATCCTATATTTCTCAGCCCTCTTTTAGCCTCTTTTCTTGTTTTTTTCTCTTGGATCCTTTTTCCTTTTGCTGTAATTCCCTTGTTGCCCCCAGTAAAAAGCTGACAGGTTTACAGCCGTGCTAATGAAACAGTATGCGTTTGTGTTTCTTTAAATGTGTCAGTCTGCAGATGGTGGCTATACACTACACCACATAAGACTGTTCTTTTGCTAAATGAAAACAAGTAAACTGGCCTATATATTTCCAAAGTAAGGTAAATAATTTCCCATGTTAAGAAAAATCCAGGAGCTATCACCTTAATGATGTAAACTTGGAAGAAAGCATGCATGCATGCAAAAGGCAGGAGTTAATTGATGGAAAAGGACGAGAATGTGGTACATACTGTTTAATGAGCTGATGACTTCCGTTCAGGAGGATGCTAGCTCAAGTGCTAACATAATTAGCAGTCTGTTTTCAAGACAGAGTAATGTAATTCTAGGAAAAGCCAAAACACTTGAAGCCAAACAGGAAAGGAGACTGCCAAACCTAAGCCGACCTGTGTTAGTCACTCAAAGTTACTGCTCAGGAAAAAGATATTTCCTCTTCCAGCATGATTGTGGGACTCAGTGGACATTTTTAGGGAAATATTTTAAACTAATGTTTATCTGGTCTCTGAAAAAAAAAAAAGAATCCAGGATTCAGGCTAAACTTGGAGAAGCAGTAAGCTAACTTCAGACAGAGTCCCAGGATGTGAACACGACCTAGAAGGAGAAACACACCTCCTCAAAAAAAGCAGCAAGTGTGTTATTATGGCTCTGTGAGGTCCGCCCTTTAGCCTACAGGAAGTGGTTTTCACAAACAAGAACCACCTTGAAATACTGCAATTATGCCATTGTCCCATTATGACATTAAGGGTTTTACAAGCTTTAACCAGACAGATTTACATATAGAAAAAATATCTGAAAACTTAAGTGTTGCTTTAGTTATACATCTGTTTAAGCTCCATATCTGTTTCTTTCATCATCATGGGTGAGTTGGCCATTTGCAGAATTCTCTGAAAACATCCGTTTTAAAATAATCCTCAACAAAAACAGAGATTTGATTTAACAAAGTGAAGTTATTTACATTGTTTTGTGGTTTTATAATCTTTATTATTCAGAATATTGCTTTTTTAAATTACATTTCCAAGTATTACAGCCAAGAAGCAAAGAAAAACATTGATCCTGTGCACTACATCTATTGTGTGATTTCCTGTGGCTTTACACGTCTCCCTCTGCCAGAGGCGTGTGATTAATTATAGGCAGTTACATATGCCGCAGAGTCCAAAAACTTAAATCACACATAGATGTACACAAAACATGCACACAGCATTACTTTGCTTCTGGACAGGAAGAGCAAGAAGCTGGTTAACAAGCTGCTCCAAAGGGGGAAGAGATGAAGAGACTATCAGCCAACCGAGCAGCAAAACACACACAGAGCTAACACTGCCAGCTACAGAGGAGCAGACCAGGCAGGCCTCTTCAGTCTCTGAATGGGAAACCTGTGCTGCTGTGCATAGTAAGCAGAAGGGACAATAAGAAACCAGTGAGAGTTAAAAGCAGAAGTGTTGAATGTTTGTGGAGAAATTATGTCTCTGGCCCTTGAATACTAATATGTCAATGAGCCGATTCTTTGTTTGTCTACCCGTTTCTATGTGTTATTCTCGCCTAAAGTAGTTGGGGGAAAAAACACGTTAAAGTGTACATGTCTGTGTGATATGCATGTCAGAACATGCTCAGGTGGGAGAACAGGATGTCAGAGTAACAGTGCAAAGATGATGTGCTGTGTTGTTCTGGGGACTGAGTCAAGCTGTTGAGCAAGCATAAGAAAAACATGAGGATCCGCTACTAGGCAGGCAGGTTAACAGACTAGGAGACACGTAATTAGTGGTACAGGAAGAAGGCTGGCAGGCACATAAAAAAATAGAAGAAAAAAACAACAAACCAGGACAGGCTCTGAGAAAAGGAGCAAGCAGTAAGACAGGTTGGCAGACAGACTGACAGGAGGATTATAAATATGTTTATAAGACTCCTTCTTTGGGAATGAGTCCTGGCCTTGAGAGGCAGGAGGAGGAGGAGGAGGGCAGAAAGGTCAGGAAAGATATGCTGTCCAAGACAGGTAGATACAATGTAATGCTGCAATGATGCCATGTAAGAAAAGGGCTCAATATCAAAATGTGCAGCATTACAAATGCTATCTGCACTTTATTTCACATGCTCTATCACAGCTAAATATTTAGATAGGATGCTAGACAATGTTACATTATCATACTGGTCATGAGCAAGATTTAACTGATCTAGAATCATGACTGTTTGGTGAACAACCTTTGTATAAATGTTGTAGTGCACATGAAACTTCATATGATTATTTCTTTGCTTAAACAGAAAAGAAAACAGCCATTTCTTTCATCTTCCCCAACATTTACTCTGCAAGTCTCAGGATTTAATCTACACTATTTGCCGAGCTTCTTACCAGAGGAGGGCTATTCAGACAGAGGGTTACTATGGAAATGCCCCCATGTCTCATTATCTGAAAGCATAAACATGAAACTATAGGTGTAAGGTGTAAGGAGGGGAAAAAAAGACCTCTAGAAATCACCAAATCCCCTCAGCCTCACAGAGTATTCCCATGCCAGACAGTGTGTTTCGGTGAGAGCGCCTGTGTCAGTGTGGCGGAGAAAAGGCAAATAGATGGTGTCGGTTCGCGTTTCAGTCTGCGGATGCTAAAATTAGCTCTGAGCTGTACTGTCCAGGTGGCTGCACCATGAGCTGCCAAGTGTAACAGAGACAGCAACAATGTACCTACAGTGCATACACAAATACATATGCGCACACACACATTAGCCAAGACTAGCCAACTTTATTTATAAAGCACTTTAAAAACAGTAGGTGGTGACCAATGTGCTGTAAGAATACATCAAAGATTCAAAAGACATAAAATAAATTTAAGAACATAATAAAACAATCTAAAATAAGACTAAAACTAGGATAATAAAAACAAGATAAACATATATACTAACCTAAAAAATAATATTAATATTATTAGAATAATAATAAAATCAATTCTCACACTGAGTCAAAGGCCAAAAAGAAAAAATGAGATTAAAGTAGGAGATTTAAAAATGGACAGTGATGAGGCCCGTCTAACATGCAGTTGCAGCGAGTTCCACCGAGGAGCTGCCACTGCAAAGGCTCTGTCCCCTCTGAGCTTACGTCGCATCCTCAGCACATTAGAGAGCAGCTGGTCAGCTGACCTGAGTGACCGGGAAGGGGAGTGGACATGCAACAGCTCAGAGAGGTAGGACGGGGCGAGACGATTCAATGTCTTAAAAACATATTGAAGAATTTCAAAATGCACCCTAAAAAAAAACAAAAAAAAAAACAAAAAAAAAAAAACAGGCAGTCATCATTTCTCTCTTTTTTTGTACCACGGACATTAGGACCAGAGTGCTTTGATTCAAATTTTGAGAAAAAAAAAGAAAGAAAAAGAAGTGTTTCATCAAGTGACGTCAGCCACCTCTAAAAGAAAGTGGGTCAGAGCCAGCAACCATATATTATCGTGTTGGCAGTTGGTGCAGAGATGAACAAAAGATTTTAGAGAGTGTAAGGATGGTGGGGATGCATCCATCTGTGCAACTGCTCTGCTCCTACTCAAAATCTAGTATTTAAATCTAGTTAAGAGTTATTTTTTTTTGTTATAGGACTGATGGGTAAATAAATGTTATAAACAGAGTAAAAAAAAGTTTAAAAAATGTTTCATCTAGAAATCAAACCTTAAGATCTAAAAATAGTGCATGTGAGTCATTTTAAACAATGACTATGCACAATGCATTAAATATAAACAGTTTTTTTTAAAGAGGTTGTTTTACAATTGAAGAACACTTTTCAGGAACAAAAAAAACAGGATGTTTTGCTATTCATTACCCATCTGTGTCCATTTATGCCTCCATTCCCATCCATTGTTCACCCTCTTCCATCTCTATAAACAAGCAGCACTCATGGTTCTCATCCCCAGGCTCCAAATAGCAACCACCAAGGACTGTGTGGCAAATGACCCTGCTGCAGAGCCAGCAAAGTAGCTTTTAACATGGATTTTCTTCACAAAGACACAGGGGAAAGATGCATTTTAAACTGGTCTGTCCAGACTTTCATAGATCAGAGAGGCAGATATGGGAATCATGTGGCCTCCCTTACTGTTGCTTAAAGTACTCCTACTCATGTCTCACACTATACAGCTGAGATTTCTGCTTTGTCCATATAGAGAGCAAATGTATGATTAATCATGAAACTAGATCTTTGATGTACAATTGTTAATTCATTCAGACACACACAGTGTAAGATTAAGTATATCTCTCAAATGCCTGATAAATAAAGGGATTTTGAGCTCTTTAAAGTCAGCAGGGATCATTGCTTTAAGCTCTTTTTTAAAAAACAACCAAAGAGCATTGTTTTGCCATTTAGAGCAGAGCCTTTTATAAATGAAGCTACATCTTGGGGGTGACCTGTCGTGTAGTTGGCAGGCACTGATGTTTTTTACATGCCTCTTCAACTGTCTTCTTGCAAGACTGAGTACATAACAGTTGTCAAAGCCCCCTGCAAGGCCTCAGAGTTTCCCCTAAAAGACGACGCTCAGTTATTTCAGTCATGTCTTCTTATCAAAACACACCACAGCTCCCAGTGGGGTGAAAAATCCTCACATTTTGTTTCTTTTACATTAATCTCACAGTACCCAGAGATGTCATGTGTAGCCACCTAACGGAACGGCATTAGCGGATGAAACAGCAAGGCCAGAGAATTATTCCATTTTTCCTTTTTAAATGCATGCTCCATTTCATTGCTGCCATTACCTGAAACATCAACTTTTGTGTGACGTTTAACATCGGTTTGGCTAGAGCAGAAGCCATTTCACATAAGCCGAGGAAAATTGAGGCCATCAGTCTTATTTAGATATGTTTTTCTAAAATCTATCTTGACCGTGTATGCTGGTCTCTATCAACGGCATGCTGTGTGCTCCCTAAATGGGCCGGCTGTTCCCAATTTCCTATATGAGCTTCCTCCCATACAAACATGAATTATAAAAGAACCTGCATAACAGCATTTTTGAAGTAGCAAAACAATCATATGGGTAAATCCTTTAATTCATAAACAATCCTTTACTCAACAAACTAAGGAGCTGAAACATTCATTCTTTTATCAGTAAATTGAGAAAATGAGCTGCTTGTTTGTTGCATGGCAGTAAATTGAAAATCTGCCTTTAAAGAACAAATAATTGGACAGAAACTATATTTTAAGAATCATTCCAAGTCTCTAATTGGACATTAAGTACTACTGTGACATCAGCAAGTATAATACGGTCTGGTTTTCAAGGTGTAAAGCTGCTTGGGTGATTTATCTACTGGCTAGATGACAAAAATAAAGACTTCAACAGTTGAGTGGATTTGTCAGCCTGCAGGGATGAGGAAAAGTTCACCTTTTACTCAGACACTTACCTGATGACTGCATTAATGTAAAGCAATCCTGTATCAGGAGATATGATCTAAGATAACCCTGCGTAGAAAATTCAAAGACAAGCTGTCATATTGTGTAACATCTATAAGAATATTACACCATATCAAATTAGGTGGCTTCCATTTTTTTTGGCCAATTGCAGTTATGTCTGAAGAGACTGAAGCCACTTGGACCAAGCCAAAAGTTATTCTAAATACCTTGTTCCAAATTATTAGATTATGTTGCAATGGTTTTACTGGTGGAGCGCTGTGGGAATTTGTTGGGCTTTTCTCATGTAACGGACCTCGGTATGACTTTTGCTGAGAATCAGCACTCCATTAAAAAGTAAACTTATGCAATAACCATGGCTGCAAGAATTCATTTAATTTATGAAATTGGCGGCCCAGCTCCAGCCGAACTCCAAGAGTCTGTTTAATTTGAAGTACACAGGAAATTCTATCTAAATGCCTCTCTCTGTGTTGTAGGTCATCTCATGTGTCATTTTCCTTCCTATCATTATCTGAACCTTCAGATCGACATGATGAGCTCTCTGCGCTCCAGTCTGCCTCATTTATAATAATCGCATACTGATCTTGTCTCTGGAATGCAGTTTATGGAGGAAAGTAATCCAATGTAATCTGCATTCGAGGGATACAACAGCTAGATACACAAATACTGGCGAGGGAAAAAGAAGCACAACGCTGACAGTCGACCAAACAAATCATTGATTGATACTAGGATATAGTCATGTTAACATTCAGCCTGCGACACTTGGGGGACAAAGTACCTGGCCACTGATCAAGAATCAGACCAAATATGTTTATCGGCATGCAATGTTTTTTTGACGGAGCCCATCATGCATCGTTACAAAACAACTAACAGCAGTCTTATTCTGCATACCTATACAAATACTAAATAAATAAAAAAATCCTGAATCTAGATCAACAATCCATTTCAGGAGTTAATCACTTCTAACATTTGGTAAAAGAAATTTTATGCAACTTTGTGAATAATTCTACTAACAGAGAAACCGTAAAGACCCACTTAACCTTCCTGGTGGAATTTGCTCATTCATGTCAAGCTGAATTACACGAGTGCTCGTGTTATTTGCACAACTGATTTAATGGAAAATCCACAGCCATTGATGTATTATGCTGAGAGTCACATTCTATTCTAGTTGAGAAGAAGATGGACATATACCACTATAAAAACACCTTGCTGTAAGGTTGTTAGGGAGTTTTTCTGCCTGTTATTTCTATACTCTAAAACACTAAGAATGGCCTTGTTTTGGAGAATATAAAGCACTGAATTTTCTTTCTTTTTAATTCTGCAATTTGAAGTAGTTGAGCGATTTTGAAAAAGAGGATGTGGGTGCACAATGAAGAGGGATTCAGTGATGAGAGGATGGATGATTTTTAAACCATGAGATACGGTTGAACTCATTGTTTTAGGAGGAGCTGGAGGAGGGAGGATGGACGGTCTGTGGCGAGAAAGCGTTCAACAAACACACACAAACACCCTTACACCTAAACACGACACAAAAACAAACCCACACTTGACATGAGTCAATGATGAATCAGTCTGGCCGTTATCCAGAACAGACTGGCCATTAATGGTTCACAGAAATAACTCTGCAAATACATGGACAGTACTGCCTCTTGAAGCTGTTCACATACATGAATCTTGTAGGATGTTTTTGTTTTTACCTGTTAAATTCATACCTTTTATATTATCATATATCATAAAGCTTCTTCTGTGGTGGATAATTTACAACACAACAGAAAGGGATACATGAAAATGAACTATTTCTAGGTATATCACTATCCTCTGAAAATGCACATCTGACAAGATATTTCAGAGCAGAAAAAAAAATTTTGATAATAGAGATGACCTCCAATAATATATATATGTATCTTTTGTCGTATTTCATTCTGATCTTCATGTTTTCAAAAAGAAGTTCCTCTACATATAAAAGCTTATGGATAAAAATTGATCTTTTAGAGAAAAAAAAGAAGAATATTCCACAATATACAAATTCAAAGAAAAAGCTGCAGATTTTCTTCACAAAAACAGAAAATAATATAAGAGAAAGACCTCTTTAAATGTCAAGCATGGGAAAGGATCAGTCATGCTTTCAGATTGTGCTGCAGGAAAAAGAAAAAGAAGATACTGAGGTAAATATCAGCAAATTCTTACCAAGCACTGATCATAGAGAGTGCCCATATCTTTGATTTTGAGCTCTTTCCTGTTGTGCAACTTTAAAAACCAAATGGTCACTTTTTTTTCTTTCTTTTTTTTTAGAACTTATATCTATTCAGTTTTTCATAGTGATTGAAATTCTAACCATGGGTACCAGAGGCTTTGCATTCATCTGTATTGCTTATGAAAACTGCAGTAAGATTGAAGGGTTATTGTGTTGGCATCATTAGCAGCGGCATCTTATTCTGATTTGACAGTTTTCAGAATACATTCATCAATCAGAATGGGAACAGCAGTCTCAGTGTTATTTTTTCCATCTTAATTGCTTTGATAGTAAACCATTAGCAGGGACACATGACATCATAAATTCAGCGCAAATTTTACGGCAAATAAATAGCATGCCGTGTTACGGAAACCCTGCTTCTATTCTTCATGATACTGAGTGAAACTCTACCAGACAAACCACCGGACAGCTTTATATCTAAGCTATAACCTAGGTGTGTGTGTGTGTTCTGATTCTGGGAATAACCCCATTTACCTTGCCAGTTGGGCTGTCTGCATCCCCTCTCAATGCCAAATCCCTATTTTTTGATGGCCAATGTAACAAGAAACCAATCAGATAAATGACTGATTTCATCCCTAAAAGCTCGTAAAACTGCCATGGGGATGGAATGATAACACAGCAAGGGAAAGATTATTAATAAATTACATAAATGCCATAAAAGTTGTGCTTTTTCCCTCTTGCCTTCCTTCATTTGTGCATATAAAATGAACATTTGTGAAGTATAGTTAATAAACTTCCTCTTTTCCCAAAAGTCCTGTTGGAAAGAGAATCCGCCCTGCTTTAACATAAGTATGAGCCTTTTCTATTAGTCTTCATCTTTGTGCATGAACAATGTGAGATGTGGATAGTGTTAAGCAGATTAGTTGTATCATCTATTATTTGCAAGATTTATGTTAATAACTGTGGAATTTATAAAGATAAATATCTCAAATGAAAGTTTGATTAGGAGTGCCTTAGCTGTATCAGGCATTTCATGTTGATGTTTAAGAAACAATTAAATGATTAAATGATCAATTTAACAAACTGAGGGGGGACATTTATCACTGCAGCACTGCTTAACAGGCACGCAGCAGAGCACCTGTGTTATTGGAGATGGAGATTGGTTGAACATAAAGATAATAATAATAATAATAATAATAATAATAATAATAATAATAATAATAATAATAATAATAATAATAATAATAATAATCACATTTTCTTTATAGAGCGCTTTTCAGCAAAACTCAAAGCAGCTTTACAGAATAAAACAACAATTTAAAAGTAAAAAACAAAAAAACAGCAAGTTAAAAAGTTAAGTAAAACACACAATACGGATAAAATAAAATAAAAGCAGAACGAAACCGGTGGGTTTTTAAATGTGTTTTGAAAATAACAGGGTCTGTTGTGATAAATTGTGGGAGGGAGTTCCAGAGGGTGGGGGCAACATCAGAGAAAGCCCTGTCCCCCCAGGTTTGGTGCTTGATGACACAGAGGAACTTTAAAAGCTGTATCTGTTGTCTGGAGATACTCTGGTTTTAAAAGGTTGGACATCAATCAAAAGAATATTTACTGCAAAATGCTGTTGAGCTTAAGTTGTAGCTGGAGGTGGGAATGCAAACAATTTGTTGCACTTTCTTGGCTGCAAACATGCTTTGGAGTACCAAAATGTATGAGGACACCAGACCCAGACATTATTTATAGAGGCATTTCCGAGATGTACTACCTATTACAAAAAAATCCAATGGTGGATCGAGATAACCAATGCCATCACATCCATAATGCTAAAGACATGGGTCTGATAATACTGTGGAGAAAAATGAAGTCAATGCTATGATCAATAGGTTGTCATTTTTTTCTTCCACGAATGGAATTGGCTATTCTTTATTCATCCTATTTGCCCAGTTGATCGATGAGAGAAAACTGAAATTCATCAAAAGGAACAGTGTGCACAAAGATGTGGTACCAATATGCTGTGTAACATGAGAAAAATAATGCTCATCACAATTATCATTATTTATTCAATTAAATCATGCAAGACTTCAAGTATAGCTTAAAACTAAATGTTCAAGATACACGCTCTTTCACTCTCAACAAGCCCTCATTACAACCAATTTAACAAATTTACAAGAAGTTACAAGTTTAGATTATTGTAATGGCTTGTTGGGTTGGACCAGGGCTCCCTGCAGCGCCTCTAGTGTTCACAATGCTGCAGCCCGCCTACTTACAAAGATTAAAAGGGCACATCTCCCCTATTTTGTGCTCCTTACACTGGCTCCCTGTCTGTTTTCGTGTAAATTTTAAGGTTTTATTGATTGTTTTTAAATGTTTGCACTGTATGGGCCCATCTTACTTGAGTGGACTTCTGCACCCCTGCACACCGACAAGATCAGCTGACCAGCTCCTGCTGGCTGTTCCAAAATCTCGGCTAAGAACCAGAGGTGATCGAGCCTTTTCTGTGGCAGCGCCGAGGTTGTGGAATGGCCTACCTCTGTCGATCAGATCCTCACAGTCTGCGGAACAGTTTAAATCTAGACTGAAAACCCACCAAATACTAGTAAAGTGCAGTTTTATCTTGGCTTGTTAATATGATTCTGTTTTCTTATTCCTCCTGTTTACCTATTTTATCTGTGCTTTATGTATGTTGTCTATTGATAGCCGATGTTAAGCACCTTGGTCAACTCATGTTGTTTGCAAGGTGCTATACAAATAAATCTGAACTGAATTGAATAACAAGAAGAAAACTACAATCTTGGAAATAAGACAGGCACACAAAAAGAGCCGGCTCAAGAGTCCCCCGCTGAATTAGAAGTTATTAAGCAGGACTTCATACAAGATATTGTCAGCAGAATTAGTCTGTGTAGCTCAGATGCAGCTTGGACATGTCCTCAAAGGGGAGAAAAAGGACATTGCTTTGTTTGAAAAACAAACAAACAAACAAACAATTGTGAACATGCGGGCCAAAGTTGTGTCAACCCTTCACACTTTACATTTCCATTATGATGAATGAGATCAGCAGCATATTTTCTTCCATTGCTTTTCCCTCGCATTGACATGGTATCCTAAAAAGCTGGCCCAAATTCCTGTGGATTATACTTGCCTTATTTCCTCCCAACAATTTAATCTCAGTTCATTATGGTAAAGGCAGAACGCAGACCCCACCCCTCCCCTGTTCACACCCAGATTATAGGTTTGGCTAGATTTTGGTTGCAAAATAAATGCCTGATCTGACTGTCTATAGTTATAGATATAGAGCTTATTAAAAACCTCTGTTAGCATTTTTTTTAAATCTTCAGAATACTGTGATGTTTGTGGCCAAAAGGAGAGGAGGAGTGTGTGAAAGAGAGAGTGACAAAAGGTGCGAGGGAAACAGAATGAGAGACGAGTGAAACCAAGAGTGACCACAAGATCTGGAACCACTTAGAGGAAATGCACCATCAATTCAAGTGTCACCCTAACGCCCAGCAATCCAGTGTTCTGGAAAGGCTTACATAACCCCTAAATCACCACGGCTACAAATACATACCATGTTCAACAGCCCCAAGTGTGCATGTAAATATCTAAGGAACTTGAAAAATATGATGGTATTTACAGCAAGGAATGTGGGTCATCCTGCTGACTCGGTCTGGTTGTTCAACAACACCACAAGCAACTTCAAATATGTTGCTTTAAATCATGACTTGTATCGGCTTTATTCCCCCATCTTCCTACCATTTTCTTTTACAGAAGAAATTTTGAAAAAAGAACAACACAAGAGAAAATAAGTTAAAAACATCGAAAGAAGTCTTATGTTTTCTTTTCATAATCCCCAATCAATGAAATGAAAAAAAAAAAAGAGCTCATAAAGAAAATAAAAAGGACTAAGAACTCCCTGCTCTGGGCATCCTTCATTACATATTTTGTGTTTTTTGTCTAGTGTGCTGAGATCATTGGGTGCACATGTTGTGTAAGCCGCACAAAGACACTTAAAAAAAAAAGACGTTGCTTGTAGGGACTCCTTGTTATGCAACTAGCTGGTACTTCTAAAACAACAGAAGGGACCGTTACAGATATTTTGTGAAGAGGGTAAATTCCAGGTCAATAGAATGAAATGTAAATACAGTTAAAACAACACATATTTGTGTGAGTAGAATTTTGTATGGTGAAAAAGCAACTTTAGTACAATTATTGGCAAGCACATACACATAATAAAACATGCATGGGTGTGCAAATGTTGTCAAAGATTCTGCATGTGTTCAATGAAAATCACCGAATCAGACAACCTTGAAAAATGATACGTTCTGTTGATGTTCTAAGGCCTAGTGAGTCTAATCCAGATTCATAAGGAATAGGACTGGAAGGGATTCAGAAGAAAGTGGTTAGCATGAGGGGAAAATTAAAGGGAGTAACTTCCTCTTCCTCCATCCTCCCATTTAATTTGACCAAATTAGACTAAAGCCACAGAGCAGGGTAGGTCTAGTGTATTCATTTGTGACGGGATACTAAATGGTCACATAAGAATCACAGTCAGTGGCAGACGAATAAATCTGTGTGAAAATTTCAAGTTGTCAGGAGTGATTAGTGAAGCGTAGCAATAAACCCAAATGAATGCAAAGGATTTCCAACTCGGTGGACTTGACTTCTGTTTCCACCATCTCCTTCCATCTTCTATAAATTGAAACTAAGTAAAAAGCTGTTTACACATTTATGACCAAAGCAACCGAAGATAACCAATAATCTCTTCTTGTCTGCTGTTTGTGTCCATTCCTAGCTTTTATCAGGCTATTCTTACCCCTTCAAGAACTAATGTAGCATATGTGTATAACAGTTCCCATGCTCAGAGGATGTTTCATGTCTGAATGGATTATCGCAACACAGAATCAATCAAAGCTGACAGACAGTTACATCAAACTATCAATGCATCACCAGGCACACCATGATCATCCTCAGCAGGAGAAAGCAGGAAGAAATAACTGTAATCAAACTGCAACACCATCAATTTCTTCTTGTTGATGACAGTTCTGTTTGGATGATTTTGGTATGAAAAGTAAAAGGGAAGAAAAAGCAAATATCAGAACTCCTGTGTGGCCATGTTTTATTAAAGACGCAGACAACGAGGAGCGCAGAGCTAACGCTTCTGTCAGTATAGTTCTGCAATGTCTTACACTGGGACTGCAGATGACAGGTGCTTTGTGCTTTAGTTTCGGTGATGAGCTGTTTTCTTTCAGTTGCAGTTCTCTGTGTACCTCCAGGTCCCCAAGTCTCCCTTCTTCCTCTTTTCTCTTCCGTTCTGTGTTGCCTGGCTAATATGGTGAAAATCAATGGGTCCTCTATTCTGTGGTCTGGTCTGATGTCTGCTAATGAAATCTTATCTGCCATGAGTCATCCATCTGAGAGCTACTGGGGCAGTGACTGGCAGAAGGACCGTCTCTGCAGCATCACTTACGATTTCACAAACACAGGCACGTACAACTTTAAGGGCTAATTCATTATAGCAAACACAAATGTGCTGAGTGCAGATGCAAAGACAATGCGTCCAGTCCAAAACAAAAACCGAACATTTAGACTGACTCTAAACAAACAATGTAATGCATGGACACACTAGACTCAGGATTTATAACACCTTTTTTAAACAGAGATCACAAAGCACTTCATATTAAAAATTAATGAAAAACAGATCCAAATAGAAACAAATAACTTGAATAAGGTTAATTCTAAAAGGATCTTGAGCTATTTTTACAGGTATCCAAAGTGTTCACAGATCCTAAGAGAGACCTGCAAGGTTTTACCATCATTAGCTACTGATCTAATTGAAAAGCTCTGCCCTCAGATTTACAGCAGACAATGAGGTGTCATTACCATTCTGAAGTTACCTCCAGCTGTCTTTCACTATGTATATTATGTGATTTCATGTTTCTTGCTGTCCAACATATAGACTGATACTGATATATCATTATTATACAGTTCAGTGTTAATAAATCAAAATACAGCCAAACCAACCTTCAGATTAGAGCATGCAGTACAAATAAACCGAATTTCATTTTTTCCAACTCTTTGGCACAAAAATGCCAATAAATCAAGCCTAAAGCAGAAAAAAACTAAAACATGGTTTGGGAACAGTCACTTCATCTTAAATGTGAATGGCAAGAAGAAGAAAATCATTGAATTTAGGAAGAGTAGCGCTAAACCAAGCTGTATTTCTGTACTGAGTTAGAGGTGGTGAAGCATTACAGATACCCAGGTTTTCACCTGGACAGAGGACTGGACTACAAACACAACAGAGAGCCAGTCCACAACACGGGGTAAAGGAGACTGTATTCTTGAGAAGGCTTAGGTTGTTTGGTGTTTGCAGCAAGATGTTGTACATTTTCTGTAAATCAGTAGTGGAGGGTGCAGTTTTCTTTGGAGTCACCAGTACAGAAGCATCAGAGCCAGTGACTCAAAGAAAAAAAAAAAAAAGGCTGACTATGTGTTGAGGACTGCTGTGGAGCCTCAAAGCAGGTTGTGGAAATAATAATGATCGAAAAGCTTCTCAACGTGATGGGCAACACTGCACTGCCTTCGCAAAAATACTAGAGGTGTAAAACACAAGTTAAATCACAATACTATATTATTTATCTTTATTTATTTATTTATTCATTCATTAGATAAAGAAGACGATATGAAACAATAACAATAACTTCTATTCATATTCAGTTATAAAAAGAAAATTAAATATGACTTCTATATTTTCATCTCTGGGCTCAATCAGACATTTTCATGAAAAACAATTTGTTGTTTTAACATAATAATAATAAAAATAAAGTCCTCAAGTTTTTATTTCTACACATTAAATTTGCTCATTATTAGTCTCAAACTAAATATATTTAAAACTTTAAAATAATACGTAAGGTAGTTTGACTATTTTAAAGCTACAAAAGACATGCCAGAGGACTTTAAACATAAAACTACATTTTACAAATTATTGATATATCAATGCTTTCAGTTGGGATCAGTGCTACTGGCTTGTTGCGCTGGTGGAACGACCAATGACAGTAAATATATGGACGAGGCTTACCCGTAGGTTTGTGAAGAGCTGAAAAGAAGCTCATTGGGAGGTTCCAACCGTCGCCATCTTAGCAACGTAATGA
>JAOXYM010000015.1:7997614-8008894 GCA_028567055.1 Leptatherina wallacei | reverse complement strand
CTGTGAAGTTGGTCTTTTTAACATGGGAGTCAATGGGAATCTGCTCTGTTTTGCAGCCAGCACCTAGCGGAGGAGGGAGGAACTGCAATTTTTGGCACTTCCACATAGGCTTCATTTTTTCAAACCGGAGGCTGCCCCCTTGGTAACGACATATCATATCTGCAAAACACTGATCAAACAACAGAGCGTCTTCAATCAAATACTTCTTCAGCTTTACTGAAATAAGGACAGAAGGTCATTCCTGCTCACTGTAATAGCCTTACATAACAACAATGTGTCAGCAGAGGGGACTCTTCCTTGAAGCGGATCTGCATAACTGTCCTGTTTTTTCTTTTTTTGGTATGTAGCAGATTTTTACCAGTATAATTCAAGAACATAATTTTTCTTTGGGATTAATAGAAGAACTGTTCATATCAAGTAAATAAAATGTCCAACAAAGTCTACAATATGTGTAACAGCTTCTTTAGACCTCACCGCAAAATTCAGAAGTTTGTCAAAAGGCTGGAAAAATGACTTCAACTTCAAGGCTCATAAAATCCTTATTTTTTGACTGTGTTTCGCATTGCAGGAACCTGTCAGAATGTTTGTGTTTACCATGGAAAACACACTCGTAAGGCGGTAGGAGGAAAAAAAAAGGTCACTCACTAAATCAATCTGTGATCTACAATATGCCTTTTCATAGTTGTACAGTCTCTATTGTCGCAGGGCTCTGGTCTTATGCGGAGAAAAAGAATAGGTATTACAATACATGCTCTCCACTGAGACTGGGCTATAATGTCTCACACAGAGAAGATAAAAAGATATGTTGCTTTAAAATTAGAGAACATGTCTTTAAACATTACATTATTTGCATATATAATCAACAAAACAAGAAAAATAAACCCATTTAATGTCACTTAAAAATAACTAAATCTATATATCCTATATGGAATACACAGTTTTCTTACACTCGGTCCTTTAATGTATCTCTATTCAGCCCCCAAGCCTTTCCATTCATCTATCATCACTACATCTTTCAACCCGCCCAGTATCAATATAAACACTGCTAATCTCTTCCTGTAGCTGTGTCTCTGCGTCACTGTGCCCGTGTATCTTCAGCTGATTAAAACTGACATCTGTTTGCACTGGTATGGCTTGTAACCGTACAGTACAAATACACATGCAGCGCTCAACCCAGACACACCCACAGAGATGGCAAAAAAGCTGATTTGTCACACATACATAGACGAAAGAAAAAAAGAAACCTCTTTATAATACATCTAATACTCAAACTGCAATAAAATGAAAGAAGAAAGGGACATGAATACTGAGGTGTAAAAAGAAACTGATGTAGGCAGCTTTAGTTGTGTTTTATTACATGATTGGATTCTCTGATACTATATTTTTCTCATTACTCTGGCAGTGAAACTGACCAGCAGTGTTAAAATACTTCTGTTACTTTAGAAAAGGGAGGATATGATTTTATCTTTCAGAATCAGGGAGAAAAGACTTCTTTCAAAATATCTTAGAGACAAAAGAGAAAGAAAGATTAAAAAAAAAAGTAGATTTGTCTCTAATTTTACTGGGGGAATCTCCAACGGAGAGGTAGCAATGAAAGTGGTTTTTCTCATCATCTCATCTGTGCATGAGCACTCAAAGAAGTTCATCTTAAACCTGAGCAAAATACACAAATTAATTCAATCTAACTACAATATGATTTTGTGTTACTTATTAAATCAAGAAAAAGCCAAGCGACTGAGCCAAGCACTAAGAGTCAGCTTGGGAGATGAATACATTATGTAGAGAAGCCCATCAATATTAAATCACCAACTAAAGCCAACTTCCCAGAGGGCTTCTGTGTAATGTTTACTCAGTCCCTTAATAACATGAAAGAGAACGGGAACAGAAAGAGGATGGTTGTACATTGATGGGACAACATGATCTAAACTATATACAACGATAAAAACAGTGAGAAGTGTTTCCAGACAGCGAGCCAGATCAACAGTCAACCATGATTAGTTTTTGTGGAATGATGAGAGAAAAGATTAAACCCCTGAAGCTGTCATTTTGGAACATGGTGAGAATTATGTGATAGGGAAAAAAAAACAAAAGCTATATTTAAAAAATAATAATAAAACTCAATTCAAAGGTATCCCCTTTGCTTTTAATGTTTCAAATCATCTTTCCCAAAGATCATATTAAAAATAAACCTTACTTAAGGAAAAAGGATAAGTGACTCAACAGAATGTTGGCCTTTTGTGATGATCATGCTGCCCTCTCCGCTTCCCTGCCTTTTTGTCTCCCTCAGGGCTCCGACACACTTTGTTGGTCTTCATGTATCTCTTGCACTTTTTTACTTTGACAGTTTTAAATCACTTCATTTCCTTTCCTGAAACTTCCAGCCCTCAATTCGTTAACTTCTCATTCCTGTGAAAGGCTGGTGAAGATACTCTTCGCTCTTTTTTGTGTATCTGATGTGATATGTTTGCCTCTGTAACATTATGTTGTGGACTGGGACTCCATTATTTGGATAGTTTGTGAAATATCTGATGGAAATGTCAACTGATATTTACAAACCAACACTATTAAACTTAATGTTGATTAATTTAGTAGAAACCAAGAAATTATGTCTGACTCAGAGTTCGAATTATTTTGATCCTTTTTAACCAGCAAAACATGAACTCTAAACTTAATGAGCTTCCAGAGGATTGAGTATGGAGGATTTGATATATGGATCTGGTTGAAGATTTGGATTGGTATAACAGTATGACTTAACAGCTATGGGAAAAAAACATACCATAAACAGTGTTTTTGTATTAACTTTGGTTGAACAAACTTTGCTATAAGTAAAGCGTATAGTCAGTCTTCAATGGTGGTGTGTGTAGTGCAATGTAGTATGTGGGACAGGCATGAAGGGAAGGAGATGCACACAGGTTAGACTGTGGATTCATTAGGATGCTTTTAGCCATCTTCATACTCATACATAAGTTTATGTAAAGATGCCATGGTAAGAAAAATCCTTATGATGTTGTGGTGCAAACCCTGACTTGTGCATACTATTGTACGTTAGCTCCATTGACCAAACAATGTCCTGATAATAGCATAAAGATGATCACAGAGCTCTGAAATAAATTCAGTTGTTGTTGTTTTTTTTACTGAAAGCTGCTTGTTGATGGTTCCACAGACTCTGATGAGTCCCCCTCCAGTGTCATCACTGTGCTGACATCAGTGCTTCAGCAGCCACAACATTAGTTCGCTTTTCTTGACAAAACTAAAGCAGCTGATTCAAAATTAAATTAGACTGCTCACTTATGAATGCACATCACCAACAGTTCTGACAGCAAACTGACAGGGGGGGGCCTGTCGGGCTGAAAACAGCAGCCTGTTGGGATCAGTGATCTGTGCTTCTCTGTTTATTTTTAATTTGTCATGTGTAACATCTCTACTTGAAGAAAGCAGCGCAGCACTAATGTGGAGATAGAAAGCAACTCGTCCAAGGAAAACATTACTTATTCATAGAAAATTACTGCTTAAATTATGCGCAGTGCTGGTAGCTTTAAAGCATCATACTGCCAAATGCACAAACTGCAGGCAGAGAAGTATCTTTTTTATCGAATGAGCCATCTGACTGAGACATTTTTCATGCAGAATCTGATGCACCACTCAAGGAAACAGTAGATAAAAGAGAGAACTGTATTTTCTCCCAGCTGCCACTGGATTACTCAAACATGCCGGTTTATCTGGCTCTGAGTCTTGGACATCATTACATAAGCATGTTTGTGTGTTCGTGTGTGTGTTCGTGTGTGTGTGTGTGTGTGTGTGTGTGCGTGCGCACAGAGAACAAGACAGGATTTGGGTGGTATGTTGTGAGGATGTAGCAATAGATGAATATGGGGTTAATGAAAGTCTAAACAAGAACATGCAGGTTTGTTTTGTCTGCTTGTCTCCTGAATTTGTCCCCCTTGTTTGTCTTCATTGTAGGAAAGTTAATTTCAGTTTATGTTCAACTTATGCTCAAGCAAAGCCACAGTGGTTCCATTTCACTGAAAAGCATGAAAGCATTAGACTAACTCGAATATCTAACACACATCTGTGTGCTTTCGTATTCCCTACCAGCTGTGTGTAATGTCATGTTAGGATCCATGCAGACACTTGGTGTACGTTATTATTAGGAAAGCCAGTGACTCATAGACACTTAAGTACTTACGTCAGAGCCAGCGAATCATCCCATCCTTTGAACATATTTCTATTATCATAGACGCAATGTCTTGCACTGATTTGTGATCTTAAACAGGTGCATTCACAGGAAAACACTGTGGACTCCAGTACAAGGGATTTTTTTTGTTTGTTTTTTTCAACCAACAGCTCTAGTGCAGCAGCTGTCAATGTTTCCCACTGTGATTTTAAACCTGCGTGGGCCTGAACACATAAAGCATCCCATTAATCACAAAAGGAGTTGAACAAAATGTTGTGGTTGGAATTGGATTATTTTGTGTTTTAGCCAGCGGTGAACAATTGCCTTTCTTTCTTTTCTTTTTTAACCTATATGCAAGTATTCATGCAGCTTTTATCTGCTTACTGACAAAAAAGCTTGAGGAAAGGTGGGAATAAAATAACAACAACAAAAAACCATGTCTCATTTGTTTGGGGTATGCTGCTCTATTTCATGGCATCATAACATTTCTCCTGGGATATAAAAAAGAGCTATTTTGAGCACATCAAGCCAGAAAAGTTATGTGTTTGATTTGTTTGATAAGATTACTTTTTTGGGTCTGGAATGGGGTGGGGGTATATTATAAAAGAACCAAAGAAGATGCAAATACAGTTATCAGTGGTTACATTGCAATGGAGAGATATGCTGACCCTTAGCCTCAGGCAACTTTTAGGTTTTTGCTCCCACATAAAACACAACAAATATGTATTTATCTATTCAGAAACAACTGAACTGTGCATGTGAGGCCCCCAGAACATTTTGTTATCAGACAGACAAAAATCCTGAGCTCAAAATGCAGCCTGACAAAACTGATGCTTTTGGACTCTAAAAGAATAGACCTTCAACTTGCTTAAGGGCCAGCTCGTCATTTTGGACCTTTTGGATTCCTTGTCATCAGTTTCTGACATTGTTGCCAGCTGTTGCGTCACTTTAACATGTATACAGTGTCACATATTCCATTGGGGGGCTGTTATGTAAAAGTAGTTGAGTATTGCATTACATTTACACCATGAGAATTGGACCCTGCAATCAACATAACAGTAAATGTGCTGAACCATGTAGAATACACAGTGATTCTGGACATAGCTGAAGTAATACACAACTATCCATTCATCCATTGTCAAAATCTGTTTATTTCAATTCAGGGTTGCATGGGGGCTGGAGCCTGAAGGTATCTAATCTAAAGACTTTCTTTTTTTTTCTCCAAAGAGACCCCAAAATATTAATTATATATAACCAACAACAACATTTTAGCAATGTTTTCTAAAGTGACTTTGTCTGGCAAAATGTATATTTCCCCAATGCAACTTACTTCGAAGATTAAAAAAAAAAAAGCATTCATAAAGGATTCCAGCATCACCCCCAATATTTCTTCAACATTTCTGTGCACAGTTATGCAATATATCATATATCATTCACTATGACCCTGCTGTCTCATGAATACAGTAGATGGTAGTTAAGCTACAGTCGGTCAATGCATAGTATGTATCTATTATCAATAGAAATCATAGATTGTTATACAAAGTTTAGATGCTACCACTGACGTCGTCCATGTTTAACCCACGTTTCTGTAGCCATGAATAGAAATCATAAAACGAAATAAATAACAGTTTTTTATATTTCAGTGGAAGTTTTATTTTATGGTCAGAGAGGATGCTGCTTGATAGAAACACATCCCTGTTTAACAAGGACTTGAGTTGTGATTGATAATGCCGGCTTTAGACGCACAAACTAGCACTGCTTTATCCGCAAGCAGCAGTGTCATGGTGCTTTCACAATAACTCAACTGAAAGAGATATTCATGCTCAGATTCTTTTGACAAGCTGAGTTAGCAGATATGACCCTACAAGCTTGTATGTCACAGGCTGACCCACAAGAGCAAAACTACAATCATTTTTTTAAATTTATTGGCAAAACCAACATGTTTATTTGCATCAAGAAGACCCCAAATTAACTACATTTATTTAAAAAAAAATAACTAATTGATCATTTCAAGCAAAAGCAGCTAACAGACTGTTAAAGCCCACCATATGGTGCTCTGTTTTGCAGCATTCTATTCAAGGGTTTATCCAAGTTTCAGCCAGGCAAGCTGCATGAGACAGTCTAATTCCTTCTGCTACTAACTGAGATTAACAAGGCTGTGCTTCTAAAATCCATCAAGTGTCGGGCCATACTGTTTCTTAGAATCCACAAAATATTCATTTTCATGAACAACATGAACAACATTCTGAAAAACATACTGTAGACATACTGACTTTTCTATTGTTTGAGCTTTATCAGTGTTGAGACCACAGTTTTAACTTCATTCTTTTGGTGGTGCCACAGGAAATGCCGGGGGGTCATTAGAATTTAAAAGGCCCTCCCATTCAAAACATAAACATGATCATCAAACTTTCTAACAATCTAGAAACATGATATTTTGTGTCCCAGCGTGGAGTGAAACAAGAGGAAGTGCTCAAAGGTTTTAACCTTTTGGGGCATGAGAAAATGTCAGCGTATTCCACATGTTCAATTTGATCTTTTTTTTTTTGTATACAATAGGAGGTTTTCATGCAAGTTTAAGAGGAAAAGTCACTATCAGTAAAAAGTTTTTTTCTACTTTAACCTAACAAGAATATTTCCAATATATTCCTGATAATCATCTGAAGATAAATTGTAACTTTAAGTGAACAAATGGAAACATTTTAAGCATAGAGGATAGGATAGGATAGAATAGAGATTATATTAAACCGGTAAAAACTGCAAAGTAACATAGCGCTGGTTAAAATACTAAATTAATTCAATAGTTTGGTTTTGGACATTGTGCAAAAATGGCTTGAAGTTGTAAAATGGACATATCTGTCTCCTCTGCCATCTCTTTAACCCAGCAGGTAGAAGTCACAGCAGCAGTCTTTGTTGATTCCTGCTTTGTTAGCCAAACAAACTTGAATACAACAGCAGTAGCAATACTTAAATAAGACCTCATCCATGTAGAAATGGTTAACTTTTAAAAAGTCCAAACATACAAGAACAGATCAGGATTTTCCAGAACAATTAAAAAGCAGCTAAGCTGACGTTAGTTGGAGATGAGCTAACATTAGAGAGCTCACTGTCCAGTGTTTCTCGCCATATTACAAGACACAATAAGTGTTGGCATGTTGCTTTAACATGGGGCTCATTTATGCAGCTAAAAAGCTAAAGTTATTAAGATGTTGAGAACAATCAATCATTTCCAGTTGCAATTGTTTTGCAGAGGTAACACTGCCTCTTTATTTTGTTATTGTTGCAAAGGGGCTCTACATTATCCGTTTTCTATTTTGTCCTCCACATTGTGTCTTGAGGACATCAATACTATGATCAAAAGCTACTGGCTGCACGCCTCTTTCACTTACAATTAAGTAACTGCCCCACATCTTCTACCCTCTGTGTTAGAGAGGGACAATCATGCTAGCCATGGCATTGAGCTTTAAAAAGCAGAGCTAACAAGGATTAGCATCCAATTTTAACACCTGACTGTAATCCTGCTTTCACACTGTCCATGCTAAGCTTGTAGCCATGCTAATGGAGAGGAAGCAGTTTGCAGACGTTATGTTTTTTTTCTTTTTTTTCCTCTCAACTGTTACCTAACAACCTGGCTCTTGACAAATGCAGTCACTGACAAGACAGCAGGCTTGCTGGGGAAGAGAAGTGACAAATCAGCTCATTATTTTCCAATCTAGGGGTAAAGTAAGAGACTGAAAAAAAAAAAACATTTGTACAGTCAAATCAAACAACACAACCACTGAGCTATGAGCAAGTTTGCTTTGTTTATTTTGTGTCCAACACTGAGCAAAAAAATCCTGTCATAACCCTAAACATGTCTGTGTCCGGCAAGATGAATAAATATGCTAAACAATTAAAACGTTGTATACCACAACACAAAAAACATCAATACAAGAACAGTTGTTTAACCTTGTGTACAAAAACTTCATCTAAATAACTAAAAAGAAGGAAAACACTGGGTTAGTAACCTTTTTAAAAACCTAAACCGCCAGCTTTTGAGTGGTTGTTGTTCCTCTGCATCTACATCAGCTTATTGCACTTTAATGTGTGTGTTGAATAAACATATCTCATGAAAGAGAGTAACCTTATAGTAATCACAAAAATTAGAACCCACTGTGCAATTTAAAATTGCATATTGGCTAGAAACAATCAGATGATGGGGATAACTGGTGTCATTACAACCTGCTCAGATTCAGGCCTGAAATAACAAAACCCAAACATTCATGAGAAGATACTATTGTTGCCTCAGCCAGAACAATAACTTCCCTCTGGAGGTAATTAATGGACATTGGCGTGAACATGATAAATGGTCCAAGTTCCACAGACACAGAAATAATGATTTGATCAAGAACTTCAGTCAGATCAATAGATTTACAGGCCCATTTGGTTCCATGATTGTGCCAAATTATCTCATGCATAATATTAGATTCTACTTGTGCAGAGTAAAAAAAAAAAGATCTCAAGCAAGTACCCTAAATATGCAAAACTGAAAAAAGTACTGGAACATGGAAGTATCTGTCAACCCACGACACAGGCAACACAAGACTACATGCTAATATGATGCTTCCTTGCCAGAAGATTTACAACACTGGGTTAATTGTAGCAAAAGAAACATGAATGAACATCATGTAGCTTCTAGAAGAATGACTTATAAGCAAATTGTCAACGGTGATCATTTTTTGAATATGCTTTGCTTCGTATGATTAATGTTTGTCTGTATATCCAGCCTCAAAATGTTAACAATGAAATCTTACATAACTAAAGGTTGACTAAAAGAATCTTAATATGTTTGTTCTGGTGATATGAATAACAACTAGTCAGTGAATGTTTTGATAAGAAAGATGGAACATACAAGATGCATGGAACAGATGGATTGAGGGTTTCATGTACCAGATGCAGAGCCGTAGGGATTCATCCCTATATCACTGGCATGCCTCTGATGATGTCAGCAATTAAAGGGACATGATATTGGTACAATCGCTAATTCTTTTCTTCACAACTACGCAAAATCCGACAGACATGGAAAATGATAACAATGTGTTGCTGTTAATGAGCAAACGCATGACCCAAAACAGACCCGCAATCCTCATCAGAACATTGGGTCCAACATCGCTGTAGTGTGAGCACATCGCAGAGTCACACAACACGGCGAGGGTGAGCATGCGTTTCACTGCACATCATACAAAGAGAATTTATACGAGTGGGCCAGCTGGGCACATAAGCCCTCCTGCACAATAAATCCAAATAATCCTTTACGATGGGAAGCGGGAAAGGGGGTGGGGGGGTAGAGGGGGCACTCAGACATATGTACACAAGCACGCACACATGCATACACACACTCACAGAGATACACGCTTCAATTAGCCTCGCCATTGTGCCCCTGTGGTAGACATTTAGTGGCCAGGCTCTTTCCCTAAGAATAACGTGCAAGTCATTGAATTGCAGGTACTCAAAATAGCAGGGTGGCTTATGACATTTGAACCTCCCAAACACACACAAACATTAACAGTTGCCAGCCGATGAGGCACTATAGGACAAGGACACGGAGGATTACCCTGAATTACGAAACAAAAAGGGGACAGCATAAGAAGAAATAAATAAAAAATCATATACATATATGTCTTACCTTCCATCATGGTTGCAGATTTGCATTCCTCTATCTCCAAAGAGCCTGAAATGAAAGCAGGAGGTGCAGGAAGGGGGAGAAGAGAAGAAGCCCCCGGTTACAGATATACAGTAGAATTGATGGGCACCAGAGCAGCTGTGCGCTTGTGGCTAACGCCCTGGCTAACTGTGAGCCTCCAATACCCCCAGACGTCGCCTGTCAACTAGCCCAGAAGGAAGAGAGGGAGAAACAGAGAGGAGAGAGGAGGGGTAGGGGCCAGGCTAGCTGTCGATCAGAGCTCAGGCTTAAGCCATGGATGCTGCTACTGCTACTGCTGCGGCTCTAACCTACACACAGCCGAGGATGCTGAGAGGTGGGGAAAAAGCCAACTGAAGGGGGAAAAAAATAAAAGAGGCTGGGTAGGGAGAAGCAAGGGAAGGAGGCGGAGACATGGAGAGGGAGGTAGGACTGTGTGTGCATGTGTGTATGTGGGTGTGTGTTTGCGAGGGGGGTGGCAGTGCTGAGGAGGAATGGAAGCAGTGTGCTGAGGTCACAGATGACCTCAGCCAATCCCTGCAGGTCTTTACGGAGTCACATGGCTTACAGCTTGAATCTCCTGACACTATGGCCCAAAGGACGCTACATTAGTAAGCTCTACTGCTCGACAAATAACTGTGAGCATACACTAAAAAATACACACAATTTTACGCATGCAAAGAACCTAATGACATGTAAAAGGTGGATACACAAATGTGGTAAACACCCATGCAGCCCCCCTCTTCACCTTACCTTATGTCAGAGCCGAGTCTGCCAAGTGGTGAATGGCATTAATAATTTGGTCGCAGAGAGAATAATGTGCGAGTGTGAGTCAAGTTATATTCATGTTGAAAACACACTTGCACTATATGACATATCTGCCCTGCACTGTCCTGTACAGTGACTATTTCTGTAGTAGCTGCTTGTGTGTGCCTGCCTGTGTGTCCCGCCCTCCCTGGAATATTGGTGAGGTTTCACACTGCCCTCTCTTTCTCTCCACCCCCCCTTTCCCTCCCACCTCACCCTCTCTCTGACAGTCTGTTTCACTCAGCAGCCTTTTTTTTTTTTAGCCTGTGTGCTTACCAACTGCACTGGGACCGGGATTGATCAGCGTGACGTCAAGGCAACGCAGGCTACAGCTGCAACCAGCAAGCAGGAAGAGCTGACGACAGAGCAGCCTCCGGAAAGAGATGCATGTGTGTTTGTGTATGTGCAGATACATTTTCTATAGAAAGGTAGAAAGAGTGGCCGGGTGAAAAAAAAAAAAAAATCAAAAACAAAACACAGCGTATTTACATTTAGCATTACTACGAGGAGTATGATAAAAAATTATGTTATTAACAGGCTTAATTGGTGCGATGTGCTCTTTTGTTCAGTGTATCAGTATGTCACACACACACACACACACATACATACATACATATAC
>JAOXYM010000015.1:7972766-7985438 GCA_028567055.1 Leptatherina wallacei | reverse complement strand
GTTCTCCCAGCTGAATCTTTTTCAGCCATTTGTTGCCCCCATGCCAAATATTTTCAGACCTGTAGCAAGCATCACATTTGACATGAGCTCATTTTGTGCATAAAATTGTCAAATTTTGCAGTTTAGACATTTGTAATGTTATGCATGTTCTGTTGTGAATAAAATGTTGCTCATGTTATTTGAAGGTCTTCTTGTTTTCATTTTGTTCAGATTTTAAATATGTCCCAATTTTTCTGGAATTTGGGTTGTATGTTCATGTATTTTCTTTAAATAAACAGTTTATTCTTTATAAAAATGAAGGTTATATGAAAGACTGAAATGATTATTAAAGTCAGGCTAAAAATTAGCATACAAGAGAACAAGAGAGAGACTTAATCTTCACAGTACTAGTTAGGACTCACAAAACAAGTTCCAAAAGGTATAGCCTGACATTACAGATGGGCTACAATAATTTCAGTTGGATATCTGAAGTGACAGCTAGGATGTTACATTTTATTGTCGCATTCAAGTACGGTGTTGCACATTCATGGGTCCTTATCAAGGTAAAACACCCTCTCCTGAGAGCAGAGCTGAATCTTTGGCGTTCAGACAGACAGCACTTACATTTCAGGAATAGACTGGGCAAAGATGTTATTATTTCTGCCACATTTAATTTTCCTCTCAAACGGCAGATATTTAGGCTGAGTATGTTTATTTAGAATAACAATAATTAAAAAAAAAAAAAAAAAAGCACATGAGATACAAAAGAAAAACAGAATTCTTTTCATCCTCACTCCATCCTACTCCCCTTCTACCTATCTGCCACCATCTACTTTGTATCCTCCTCCGTTCACCTCCACCCAGCAACAAACCCCTTCAACCTCCCTCCCCCTGACCTACTTTCCTTCCACCTTTGCTCATGCATTTTGCCTGTAGGGTGCACTGTTGCTCTAAACTAGCTATGTTTCAGAGACTCAAGTTGAGTATATATTTGCATATCCAAAACAGTTTCAACCACCATCCAAACACACAAGACAAACTCAAATGGGTCATCACTGGTGCTGCATAAATACAAACGGAAAGTTGCATTTAGCAGAGCACTGCTGTTTTAATCTGGTCAGAAAAGAACCACAGGGAGTAGAGGATGAGGTGCCTTTTCCGCTCCCTGAATTCATGTTCATGCATCAAATGTGTTCTAGTTTCATCCTACACATAAAACCTAACCATCTTGCACATGTTGTGATTAATTTTCAAGCTCCTGCCAAACTATTCTGTTGCTTAGTCAATTAAATGTCAAAATAACATGATATCGATTATAATATTAGCTACTTTTTAATAAAATACCACATTTTTAATAAAATACCACACTTTCCCTTGATAAAAATGCTAAAATATCAAAGATATTTGTAAGAAATAGTATTTTAAAGTCTTCTAAAGGTCAGACAAAATAGTCTGACTAAATCAACTTAAATGATAAGAGGTTTGGACATTTGTATACAGTGAAGAACTGCTAAAATAATTAAGAGATTTGTCATTTTATCCCTACAAGAGTCAGATTTGTGGTTGTGGTTGGAGGCCAACACGGGAAAAATTAAACAAAAAGGGAGACGATAGTTAATGAGTTGCCATTCTAACTTCTGTGAATACTTACATTTATTATAGGAAGAAGACAAAACTGACACCAGTTCAGTGAGATTCTGTCTCTGGACATCTCTATCAAAGTGAGCAGGGTGATGATGGATGTGTAGAACAGGGCACTAAAGAGCAGGCTCACACACTAATAAAGAATAGAATAAAAGTTTGTCCCCCCCCCATACCCCCATTTCATCTACTAATGATGTGCTGCTACACACTACACATGACACCATCTCTTTCTACCCACCTAACGCACACCTGAGATGAATCTAATGTCAACACATTGAAGGGCTTTTACAGATAAGATGCCACTCAGTAAATGTCATCTCTATTCTGGGATTTCCCTGAACTCATGTTGCAATTGTCAGTCTTGTGTCCCATTTCCCGTACCCCGCTGAAGAAACGTCCCGGCAAACCTCCACCCCGCCCAGTCTTTCCCCACAGCCAGAGTGCCCCGATGAGGGATGATGATTGGGCAGTGGTCATTAAATTTACACTGAATAACACTCGCCCACCGATTAGACTGCAGTGAGTGCAGTCAAACCATAACAACATTCCACTCAGTGGCAGGGGAAGGCATGCGGGGCGATAAGGCATTGCAATGGCAGGGTGCCAGGTTGTGTGCCTACGTGCCATCTAGCCACACACGATTGCCTTCTGTCTGTTAGTAGTGGCATGCAGACACACTTCTCTGTCATTACCCCCCTTGCTGCCATGTCTAGGAGGGGAGACACACACAGCACAGACACACTACATCAAGCAGCAAGGCTTTCTGTGTAATTAACACCCACTTGCTGATTACTTGAGGATGCTCAGGCGGCTGACTGGCAACTCATATGCAACTTTTTCTTGTTTGATCTCATGGGGTCAGGGGTTTTATTTAATTCAAGCTTGACGTTTTCATGGCGATAGATGGGATTTGACAGCTACTGCATAAATTTAAGAAGCTAGGTCAGTGGATTAATCTGTGATGAGCTGGTGAACTGTGTTGAGTGTATGTGCTACCCATCCATTTGTAGATAGACAGTAGATATCAGCGTTCAAATTAGGTTTAAAATAAATAGATAAATACATTTTAAAAATCCAGTTAAGACTTAGACAGTGAAATTGAATTATAGACTTCCCATGACCTCCCTTCCCTGAAGCAGCATTAAATACAAACACTGTTAGGTTAAACTTGGACAACTCTTTGACCCCTTAGCCCATCCAGAGGCAGCTCTCTGTTACATACCCCCTGTGAACCCCAGTTCTCCCCATGTAGCCTTCAAGGAGATGGAAAAGATGAGCTCATCTCCCTGATACTGCACCAATCTGCTCTGTGGTCTCATTAATGGTCTACGGGATGTCAACACTAGTCCAATATGTCCCTCTTACTCACACCAATTACCATTTCCACACAAGGCCAGCGCCTAAATAAACACAGACCAAACTTGCTATACAATCAGCTTATATCTATAAACAGTGGAGCAGTTTAAATTAGGACACTCCAGAGAGCATTTTGCTTGGACAGGCTGGCTGCGATGACCAAATAGAGCTAGACGAACTCACTTTCAGAGGAATATCTTAAAGAGAGAAGATGTAGCAAAGACTTAAAAAAAAAAAAAGCAAAACAAAAGTAAACAAATACAATATAGATATTAAAGTAACATGTATTTAATTTGGGAGGATCTGGTGTGTAACTTGTGCTTGATCCACATAAGAAGTCTAATCAGATAAGTTAGCTGTGTTAGATAATAAACACAATGCTGACTTATAGTCAGGGGGAACCCTAGCCTACACTTGCTTGCTGGCTGGCTGACTAGCTTGGCTGGACACCCACAAGAATGATGCTAATATAGGTTATGCATGTATGTGTGTGCAGAGACACTGTTACGTGCTGATAGGAGCCTGCTTAAGCCTCCCAATGACGCATTTAGCAAGACTCATAATTCATGAGGCATCTTAAAATAGGAGTATAGATTAAAAGGTAAAAAAAAAAAGGATATGACAGCCCTTTAGAGTCGACAAAGAAGAAGAACCCTGCCCACTAGCTTATATGTCATGAGGCAGACTCACAGACACGATGCAGGAAGTTCACATTCAAAAATGGAAAGTGATCATAATGGTGCTTCTTTACTCCCACTCCTGACTTCCCCATCTAAATCCAAGCAAAAACAGGAAAACAGATTCACCTTATTTTCTGACTCATAGGAGAAAAAGGAGGATGATGAGTTCCGCTGGGAATCTCCTGCTTTAAACTTAAAAAAAAGGTTGAGGGAGTGGTAGGGTAATCCTTGATGTAAACGTCATTTTTTATTTAGTAGGTTTAACTTTAAAACACTTACTGGATTATTAAATCTGAATATTCCCATGATTTGGAGAATTGAAATGGCCTGCCCTCTATATTCCAAATCCCTTTTTTTTTTAACAATTAACGTCTTGGACAATTCACCTAAAATTCAGCCTATTGCAGCAATTCATCACTCTGACTTTCAAAATGTCTAGAATTACTTAGAAACTAGAAAAAGGCTTGAAATTGAACTTAATACAAGTCTGGTCATATCCCTTATTTCTCAGTGTTTGCTTCCATAGAGTCAGACTTTCATGAAATCTACACAGTAACCTTGAGCAATAGTGTTCCAGGCTTTCTGAAGGTCTTTCAAAAGTTTTTCTTTGGACATTAGCTGCTTTCTCCTTCACAAATTTGTGAATAGCAGCAGCCTGTGTTATAATACTGACTCAACAATGTTGCTGGATGCTAGGAGCCTCTCTAGGCCTGAGCACCTTTAAATAAAAACAGTTCTCACACCTTCCCTTCAATGGAAACGGCTGTGAATATGTAAGTGTTGCTGGCCACAGAGGCACAGCCGTGAAGGTGGTTACAATGGCCACCGCTTGCTGTCTGAAAGTCTGCTGTAGTGCTTTGTTACCCTGCAATATATGTCCATCATATATTGCAGTCCATGTACCTAGGTTTTCTGGAAATGCAGATTGTGTAAGGTACTCCCTTTACACCTAAAGTCAATATCTGGTAATATGCACATAAACATGTCCATCAAGACATTTACACACAAACTGAAAAGACACACATGTACACTGGCAGACACAAATAAACCAAGACGCCTGTACTCTCCCTGAGGGTAAAGCATGCCTTGCTCCCACTAAATTGTTTCACTGGAACGCTTGAGAGTGAAATGGTGAAGCATGCGTTCTGCTCTTTTCCTCACATAAAGCCCCAGCTCACCCACATACACGAAGCTTACCAGAAAAGCCCTCGCCAACACTTCCGGTTAACTTCCAGCCATAAAATCATCAGGACTGATTATGCTCACACAGAAACAGATGCTACGCAGTACATTTCATTCTTTAACCAGCTAAAATTGGATATGCAAATGACACTCCGGAAAGTCTTCCTTCATTTAAACTACAACATAAGGAATTCCCCATGAAAAATCTATGCTAAACGCAGCGTTTATGACTCACTCCTTTTCTAGCAGCAAAAACAACACTTACTGCTTCCAACCAAGTCAACAGGGGACACATCCTGATTTGCTCATTAGAAACAAGAAACACAACAAAAACTCACAATGATTTACTAAAAGTTGCTCACAAACTTTTATTTGACCTGTACATCCCTCTCTACTGGTGTTTAATTATGCATAATTGGTTTGGTGAGCATGCTTGAAAGGCTAGAATCCTGAAACTGTTGTAAAATTTCAGCAAGTCTGAATGAGTCTGTGCTTGCTCTACGCCTCTCTCCCATCACTGTCATAACTTAACTGAAGAGGCTTTAGTGAGCATACATAAATGTTTAGCTAATGTGGAAGGCACTTGAGGTTCTGCTTCACTAACGCCATTATTTTGACATAATTTACTCCTGAGTGTCTGCCGCAGTGAAGTGAAATGTAGGGTCACCGCCATGTCTTCATGGACAGAGGCCAGCATCCACCGACTGATAATGCTGCTTATGAGGGTTTGAGGGTTTTTCTCTACACAACACAGGAAATGGAGACCAGAAGTTTTCCCAGGCTGAATTCCCAGGCAAAGTAAGCCCAAAACTGAAACCTCATTCCTCATTCATCATGCACAAGCTTGGCAATTCTCTCACCCCCACAGGTTTTTCCAACATATCACTCAACTCTACTTCAACTGCATTTACTTTGTATTTGTGATGAAATCACATGTACTTAAGCTTCCTACCATTTATGACCTCGTGCTAACTCTGTGGAGATGGAATCAGGATGAAAGCGTTAGATTGGAGGGGCCACGACTCAGGTGTACTTCCTTGTGAGACATCACATGCAGCACCACCTGTTTTGCACCAAACCACCACCTGTACACAGACATAAACACAACAAATAAATTATGAGATTATCAATATCCATACAAATGAAAGACATCATTCAGTTGAGCCAAATCTCAAGACACATGAAAAACGGCTAATCGACTTGAATGAATCGACTGTAGTACACTGCTGGAAAAACATAATTACTCGTAAAAAGCAGGACCACGTGTGTCCCTTTCTCATCTTTGAACTCCCATATTATGTACTAGACTTTAACATTGTGTAACAACCTCTGACAAATCATTTAGCTTATTTTGTTCACCAAATACTGTCATGTAACCCCTTGTTCCCCAGGCCACTGGTGACTAATGAAACAACCTGAAGACAGCTCTCTTTACTTTAACAAAACCCTGAAGAATAAGAAACAAATCCTTTACGTTCCTGTGCAAATCCTGCAATTCATTACTTAAAAAAAAAAAAAAAAAAAAAAAAAAATCAATTCAACCAGTAACTACAACAGCAACTCATCTAAAACATTATAGTGTCAGAATTTCCTTGGTAATATTCATTAACTTTGCAAATATCCCTTGATGTAATAAAAAGCCAGCACTAGTATTTCAACATGTAACCGTGACACCTAACTGGCTCTAGCTGAGTTCAGATGAAGTGGCAGCTTCTCTGGCGACCCTGAGATTTAGGAGTTACAACCATTTTCAATTTCAGTGAGTCAGAAAAGCATTACAGATGACGAGTCCTGCTACAAGAAACGATGGCTTCCTGGTTTATTTCTAGGACGTAAGATGTTCAGCACATGGTCTCGATAGTTACGAGAACATTACTTGGATCTTAAAATACACAGGCCAGCCCTGGGGCAGCCTGTGAAGATTTTACAGTAAATGCCCACAAAAGCACTGGACTCACTATCATTTTCAATTTTGTTCAGCTGCTCATATATTAATTCCTTTATTTTGTTACACGAAAACAAATCAAGCATTTTCACTGTATTATTCTAAGGTTTATCCTAGCAAAATACCTACACTCATTCTGCCTTTCCTTTACTGTCTATTACTTTGCTAAAAAAAATTATGTATTTATCTATGCAATGTCTGCAGTGACTGGGATGCTTTTAGAACATAATGCATAATTTATACTGGACTGTATGAGATAGATTGTGCCATAAGAGATCCAGTTGACTTCTCTTTTTTTTTTGTAGTTTGCAGGGGTGTCCAGCACCGGTCCTCGAGGGCCGTAATCCTACAGGTTTTTATCAATGGTTTTTATATGTCTCCCTGATCCAACACATCTGACTCCAATTAAATGGCTGTCCTCAACAGGTTGTTGCCAAGTTCTTCACAAGAACCTTGACCAATCAATCTGATTCAGGTGTGCTGAAGCAGGAAACGTCAAAACCTGGAGTGGTCCTTGAGGACCAACTTTGGACACCCCCAGGTAGCGTGATATTATACCACTTAGCATAGCTTTAACCTGACAGGAGTTAAAAATGTAATACCAGCTAGCATTAGCTCTCCGAGCTGTCTAATAATTTTTTCCCTCTCGCATTGGTGTTTACATTTGAATAAAAGTTAGAGACGAAAGGTAACTGTAGCTTTTCTCACAGATTAACTTTATACTTACGGTTGTTTGGCCAACGTTTGTAGAAAATCCTTCTTGTGTCTTTTCTCTTCAGTTTTTCTTCTTTGCACTGTTAAGAAATGTTGTACTCAGGAATTGAAACGTTGATAAAGTCAATCAAATATGGTCCCCGGAAGTGACATCCTCCTCCCTCGTTACTCGCGTCACCGAATCTAAGCATTTTAGTTGTTACACTGTTATTGCTGGTTTACGTTTATGTTAAAGTTAAATATGTTGAAATCTTATATTCACGAACTGATTTTTTTATTTTTTATTTTTATGAATTTGGACGTCCACTTCCGGCCAAACACCTGCTCATTTGAGCAGCGCCTCCACTCACCCAAACCTTTGGCTACTAATTAATCAAAGCTGTCCAGGAGAGTAATTTCCTCAGGCAAATCACAATATTTTGACGTGCAGCCCAATACTGTTGCATAACAAGGAAATCTTTCCCTGCTGGCCAGCTTTTGATTTTTCCCATTCAGTGCACCCGAACGTGCACTCCGCGCCTGGTCCGCGTGTTCATGTTCGATCAGTGTGCAGACAGACTTTTAATTTGTTGTTGTTGTGAACTGTTCCTCTCCTGCTGCAAGCTTCGGTATACTGCACATGCTGTTTGACTAAAGACCTCATAATATACAGTCAATGCTACAGACACAGAGATCCGAGGCGAAACCCCTATCTCAATTTTTCCAGAGCCTAAAGTCATCTCTGATAAACTAATTGCTGAGTTTTTTTTCTTTTTCTTTTTTTCTCTCCGATTCTTTACATAACTAATTTACTTTCAAATTTGACAGAACATTTTCTTTGTTTTCCCCAGAAATATTCTATGATCATACAAAATAATACTTTAAAGCATTGGCTCAGGTTTGTTGTCAGTCATCTTGCACAGTTTGAACTCTTCACATTTTTGTCCTGGTCCTTTTGAAGAAGATGTTCAACCGTTCAGAAAAATCTAGAATATTTTTTAGATTGAACATAAATGCCCAGAAACAAGCTAGTGTATTTCTTTCTTTTGTGTGTGTGTGTGTATTTAATCTCCCATAACAACATGTGCTGGTATTAAAGTGGTACCTTGAGCATTTGTTCTTCATACAGTAACAAAATGTTCGTCCCACCGTACTGGGAGACAGTTGTGTACAAAAAGAGCAGGTAAAGTGCTTGAAAAAGACTCTTAACTGCTTCGTATATGTCATAACAGGTTTTCAGCTCTTTCAGGGTTTTTTTTTCTCTTTGGAGTGAGCAAATTCAAGGATGTTGGCTCAGGCTGGCAGACTCAGGAACTGAAATGATCATTTTCTTAATTATAGCCCTATAATATGTGCATGTTTGATTTATTTGTATCCTAATGTGCTTCACACATGTAGGTAAGAACGTGTATTTCTGGTTGTCACTTTATCTTTGTCGGTACGTGCTGTACGAGACATTGCCAGCATGTGACTGTGGTGATGTTATCCCACAGAGAAATGCCACAGAATGTGTCTCTCATATACGAGGCACAGTTGCTGTGGCAACCTGATCTACAGAGAAGACTTGGTCATCGCTGTGATACGATGTGAGAGGAAAAACCTTGTTTAAAATCCTTGTTCAATGTGTATCCTGTTGGGCTTCCCATTACACCCACCCTCATTCTGCACGTATGCTCATTCACGTCTACACACTTGCAGAGACTTGATCATGTGGAGGGAACATTCTCTATCCACCAAAAAAGCATCTTCCCAGGAAAATAGCTCAATAATCTTACATAGAAAAATTGACATATTTGTTTGAAGATGATTAAAAGATTCAACAAGATTCAAATTAGACACCACTGACGCGCATGTTCAGCTGCATCTATTTTGATGTATTAGGCCTACTCCTTTTCTGAATTTTGAGCTTTAATTTTCTCTCCATAGATGCTGTTACTCACATCTCTATAATTGTGTGGCTGTGATTTGTGTGTAGAGCATTGGATAATATGTTAACAAACTGGACGAAACAAAAACAAATTCAGAATTCAAATGAATTCATAGATCAATTCATATCCCTGTTTCATTTGTTCACAACTATTTATCCAAATGCTTGTTTCAGTATGATATACTTTTTACATACAACACTGGAACAGCTATAAACAATTCAGTTTGGCCCCTGTTTGGTCCTGGCAGACACATGCCTGTTGAAAATGAAGATTGGATGTTTTTTTAAGAATAAACTTGTCAAGCTATATTATATTCATTTAGATATCCAATGAAGGAAACTGATTTCTTCACAGTGAGTAGTTATTGGATGTGTGCACATACCTGTTTGTTGGCAAGTTATTGAGGAACTCCCCAATAATGAACACAATCCTGATGTGATGAAAGATTGAAAGGAGACAAATGCCTGCAGCAGGATAACAGTTTCGTGAAGTTATATGGCAATATAACAGTAACATTATTTTATTTATCATTATTTCTGATGGAGAGAGAACTTTGTTTGCAAATATCTGTTGTTTTCTTCTGAAACAGGTTAGCCGACATACAGTCTGTTATACTGTTCATTCTGCTATTCAGAAACTTTGCACATAGCCCTGAGCTCCATCACTAAAGTCCTTTTACCTTTTAATTTGATTTTTAAAATGATTTTTTGTCATTTACTAAATGTCAGATATGTTTTCTAAAGATAAAAGTGGCTAGGTTTCTGTAGTTATTTCTGTATCATTGTCATTTGCACCAGTGTTTACCAGAATGATGTCACAGGACATGACTATTGATTAAATTAACTTACCAAGAAGGACGGGAAGAATTTAGTGGTAGAGGAAACACAGATTTTTGCATTTTTGAAATAACATTAGGAATCTGAATCTTTGTCCTGCTCCTCACCTTACAGAAGAACCTACAGCGGTCATGAAAGACCTGCCCTGGAGCCAGTGTTTGGTTTGTTCGCTGTGTTTCTGAAGAAAGATGGTTGCCCAACATGGCAGGATATGTGCACACAGGTAAGAAGAGCACAACCTTTCATAGCGTCATGTGATTCTGCTCTAATAGAGCATGTTTATTAATCTCTGCCAGTAGATCCCCCTAAATGTTAAAACTGGACATTTTCTTGGAGCTCAGCAACAATCTGTCTATCATACTCTGTTCAGCACAGTCTTACTGACCACAGCTTGTTCTTCCCAGGAAATCTATGCAAAGTATGTATACATATTCTGAGCAGTGTTTTCAGTTGTACTTGTGTCCTCCAAACTTTAGATACATTTAGATTACTTGTAGTTTTATTGCAAAATTCACCTTCTCCCTCTAACAGTCAGTTTATGGCATATTATCAATATGCTGTGTAAGTGATGTTTATTACAGAAAAAAGGGGGGAATCATCTTAGAGATTTAAAACTTAAGAGACAAACTTTCAGCCTATATAAATACATTTGACTTGACAAACGGGAACTCACAATGCTGTAAGCAACAGACAATGAAATATCGTATCTGATGATTGTCATGCATAGTAGTCAGAGAATGAGTTCTTAAACAAAATGACCTTAGGTCAAGCATTGCAGTTGTCCTGTGTGTGCCTTCTGTTGACTAGAAATGCTGGGTTTTTTTTTCCAAGGAATGGCACTACATGAAAATAATCAGTAAGTGACATGCACACACATGTCATCTCAAAAGCTCTCACGCAACCTAAATAATTGTTTCCATGTGCTGCAGATCTTTGTGATTTGGCAAGAGTGCGTGAGAGCAACAAATGACGATCAAGTTTTAGAGCCAAAGGGTTCAGTGACACAGCCGTGACAGAATCAAAGAAAATGGAAACAAAAACAACCTACAAGGAAAAAAACGATTTCACTTTCCTTTTCTACCTTTGAATTGAGGACTCCCTCTTTGTCAACCATTGATCCGTTGCTTATGCTTGCATGAAAAAGATTTTCAGTTATGTGTGAAGCAGTTCAGGACAGGTGGAGCTGTCACTGTACCAGCTGACTGAGTTGAAGAGGATACGTGTTGCTGCATTTCCTTTCAGTCTGAAACCTGCTGTAGACTCATGCTTCACTTTTGTCTCTTAATCTGCATCTTTATTGGGCCTTTTGTTGGATGGAGGCATTGAAATCAGATGTGAATATGCTACTATTGAAACTGTTGTACATCACTAACTTTTTCATTTTCTCTCTCTGTGGTGTCAAAATGGTATCACGTGTCACATATCGGTTGAGGCGTATGAGGCTAACAATAAGTTCCTATCGTGTCACGTCTGGACATTCCACTATTGTGACAACAATTTAGTTTGATATCAGACAAGTGGTTGTGGAACAGAGAGCAAAACTCGGGCCAGTTAAATAATAATTGCACCTATTTTCTGCAGTACAAGATATAGTTTTTAGGAAAAGATATAGTCTTTTTTTAGACTTTTTTTTCTATATTTTTTGAAAAATCTAAATTGAATGCTAGAATTTACAACTTGAGACCTTTGTTTTCAGTGGCAGACTCTACTTTTATTTCCATCAATAATGTTACAGGTTCAGTTTCTTCAAGTGTAAATGATCTCACATTATATTGGAGATGTTTTATCACTGACAGTGATCAATAATAAATGAGCACTTCAGATTCTTAAACTTTCTAACTTGCAAACTAAGTCAAGAACTCTCAACATGGAGAGCCAGCAGGAATAACAACTGTTTCTTTGCCAGTGCAAGACACATGCTTTTATATTAAGATCAAATATTTGTGTTCCGGATTTTTCAAAGCTGTAGCTACTTGCCACAACTGGCAGCAATGCATGCTTTGAATTTGACATCTCTACCAGCTGTGTGACTTTTTTTTTCTTTTTCCTGCTCTCTCAGCTTTGCCTCTGACTGATCAGCTGTGGACGTGTAACATTTGCATAAGCTTGTAACAAAGTATTACTGAAGAATCACACTTCATCACTGTCTGTGTCTATATCTCTACCATTTCAAACGTAGTTTTTTTCCCTTTAAATCAAGAAAACACTGAATTCTATAAAAAAAGAAAAGTTTTTTCAATAATGTTGGTTACATACTCAGCTGATCAGTTGCAGTCTGGAGCACTGCTATGGGAGTTAATGGCTTCCTTTTTGATAAATCCTATAGTTAAGGGTGATTAGCCATCCCTTAGCTATGCTGCCATAGGTTTAGACTGCTGAGGGACATCCCATGATGCACTGGGCTTTTTCATCCTCATCTCTCTGCTCCT
>JAOXYM010000015.1:7945249-7972666 GCA_028567055.1 Leptatherina wallacei | reverse complement strand
AACCGGTCGAGGCAGATGGCCGCCCTCCCTGAGCCGGGTTCTGCTGGAGGTTCCTTCCTGTTAAAAGGGAGTTTTTCTTTCCACGGTCGCCTCTAGCCGCTCAGGATGGGGATTGGATCGAAGACTAGATTCCATGCAGTCTGTTGGTTTCCTTAGCTAAAATGAATGCTAAAACAGTTATTTTGTTTTCTGTTATTTACAAATTGATCTCCCTCTGATGGATCAATACCTCCTAGTGCAAATAATCAGCAAAGTTCATCACTTTTATCACTGTACTCCTCTGAGAACAGCAGTATTTGACCCAGCTGGCCCTACAGCCAACTACAAAACCACAATGACGCAAAACCAGGGCCCACATGATTTGTAGTAAAACAGGAGACTTTAACCCTTTGTGGTCAGAAGTGTTTGTTGCTATATAGTCAATGCTAAACAGACCCTTTGTTGTGCATCTTATCTCTCACTTGGTTCAGAATCCTTTAACCTCTCTATGCCAAAAAACCCCAAGAGAGAAAAGAAAGTGAGGTGTGAATTATTCATATAATGTACCACCATCCTACACAGAGGGCTGCTCTTTTCACTGGACATCTCTGATAAATAAATGCCTCTTTTCTGTTTATTGTGGCCTCACACCTACATTTCTGTCCATTAGCAAGACCAGACAGTCCATTAATTTGAGGTGTAGTGACCTGCTAACAAAGACTAGACAAATGAAATGTTCCAACAATATGTCTAGATCACTCTTGTGTATGGCATGTACAGTTATGCAGTGTTCAGTGCCTTTTTTTGTCATTCAGTTAAACCTCTATTGATGCAAAAGGTCCTTATGTAATGAATAATGTTTAATTTATAGTTCCCATCTAATAATGGAGACGTTTTCCATTTTTGATTTGAAAATTCTTTGATTTGTTTTGAGGTAATATTACATAGAAGTAAGTTCCCAGAATGATACTAAGTATTATTTAGTTTAAAGGTTTCTTTTACACTATGAGAAACCTGCATTTCTATGAACTGAAGGTTAACAGAATAAAGTAGTCCGTTTTTCTTGCTGCTTCATTATGAAACAACATTGCTCAAGCTTTGAAGCTATAAATTGAATTTCCTGACAACTCAATGAGGGCTTTATCTACAGTATTCAGCCTAAAGGTGTTACATCATCTGCTTTCTCACTCACTGTATAAAAAAAAACATTTTACACATCAACATTTTGTCTTTGCTATCAACCACTGAAATCCAGTAATACTTTATGTATCCCAGAGGGAAATTAAGATGTGACAGTTTTTGTTTTGTTTTCTTTTAAAGGAAATTTAAAAAAAATAGTAAACAGTTAATATCTTGTTCTGGAAGGTGATAACCACTGGCAGGAATGATCACCTGTATTTCTGTCTTGTATCGGACCTGAACAAGTTTCTCACTGAACACGCTTCAGGGGTGTCCAGCTCCTGTCCTCGAGGGCCACAATCCTGCAGGTTTTCGATGTTTCCTTGCTCATGGTGCAGAACTTCATAAGCTGTTGGATCCATTTAATTTGAGTCAGATGTGTTGGAGCAGGGAAACATTGAAAATCTGCAGGACGGCAGCCTTCGAGGACCGACTTTGGGCACCTCGGTGTCGAGGTGTCCATCATGTTCAGCATCTTGTGCAGCATTCTTTTCTGGACAATCAGCTCCAGCGGCTCCAGAGTTATCCCCAGCAGTGAACCAGTCTTCTCGATCAGTTAAGTCTCTGGCATTGATGCTGCTGCCCCGACAGATAAAACTTTCTGTTCACAACCCTGCACGTTCTTACTCGAGCATGTCTGTCATGAGTTCAGTACCTTTGGATTCACAAATGCTGATATTAACTGAATGAGGTTTGATGAAAGGTACACATTGATTCATACCACTGGTCTAATGGGTTAAGGCCAAACGTTGGATGGCAAACGATTATTGATTGTTGATATTTTTGTGAGCAAATATCCAGTCACTTGTGTTCTCTGTCAGCTGGTATCCATGATCAGGCTCTAGTTTGACTCTAGTTTAGCAGTTGATAAACACATCAACTCTGTAGTAAAATCGTATTTCTTTCAGTTAAGACGAGTAGCCAAAATTAAGCCGTTCCTCTCCTTGAAAAACTTAAAATAGGTTCCATAACACTCATATCCTCAAGGCTTGATTCCTGTAACTCCCTTTGTTCAGGTGTTTCTCAGTCCGCTCTGTGTCGTCTGCAGCTTCCGGTACAAAATGCTGCACTGGGACTCTTAACTGGAACAAAGAAAAGAGACAGTATCATCCCAGTCCTTGTGTCTCTGGACTGGCTTCCAGAAAATAGCACATTGAGTTCAAGATTCTTTTTTATGTTTTTAAAGCTCTAAAAGGTGCAGCCTCCCATTACATTGTTGAACTTCTCTGTAAATATAACACCACTAGATCACATAGATCTACTTATCAAATGCTTCTAGCTGTTCCCTCATCTAAAGAGAGAGAAAAGGGATAATGCTTTTTCTGTAGCTCTGAAGCTTTGGAACAACCTTCTTCTTTCAGTCAGATACTCAAATATCTTCAAGGGTAAATTGAAAATTCTTACTTTTCAAAGCCTTAGGATGTCCTTAATCTCTTTAAAACGTTAATTTTTTTACTTTTTTTGAATTTTTGTTCCTATTACTTTTATTGTTTAGCTTTGCTTCTGATAATTAAGCACTTTGGTCAACTTTGGTTGTTTTTTGAATGTGCTATAGAAATTAATTTGATTTGATAATACTACCTTACTTCTTTTTCATTCAATTCTCACTCTTCATTCACAAGTTGAAAGTCCAGTTGGGAATTCTCAAGCCATGAGCCAATTTCCTATTATCTCCTAAGAAAGCCATTTCCTTTTCTGAGCTGAAAATATCCCTCATCTTTTCCTTTGTGCCACTTCAGGGAGAAGTTAAGTGGTGTCACTTACGTAGACTGCTGGGAAATGGTTTGCTCTGTTTTTAGCTTTATTAGATAACTCGGTCATCCCAATAGAACTCTGTGACTCTGTAGTGGAGTGACAGGAGAGGGCTCCTGTCCCCTGTGTAATATAGATACGCAATTGCGTTTCATCAAATCAGATCTCTTCATTTTACTAGGTTATGTCAGAGGCAAGCAAGAAATGGAGTACGACAGAAAGGTTCAGGAAATAAGAGGAGATTGGACAACCTTAAAACAGATGCCTGAGCATGAAGATTCCAGGATGTGAGCTAAGATAAAAATGAAAAGGATGAAAGGGATATGGAGGGAAAATTAGGTGATGTAATTTACTTATGATTTCCTTTTGATGCAAGGTCAGAGCTGATGTAAGGCCAGCCCTAGGGCTCTCGTTGTAGGTCACAGAGAAACTGGATATGAAGGGTCATGGAAGAAAATTACTCAAGCCTCTTACCCGTGTTGTGGAGTTTTTAGATTAGGTTTGAAAAATGATCCCCCTGTAATGGTATGGTGGTTTTTAGAGATGGGACCAGTGTAGCTGATATAAAGGTTCACCCTGTTATGAAAATGGAAAAGGTTTTATCAGTTTTTAACATCTTAGCTTGGATAGACACACAGACATGCAAGAGCTTATAACTCAGTTATTAGACACTTAATTTTGATTTAGTTTTCTGGTGTTTTCCATTGAATTCCTCCTTAAGTGTTTTAGTCTTTAAACCCTCCAGACAAACCAGACATTCTAATGTACTTATAGACAATAATGGCCATATTACTTCATCTAGCATTCCTTTTTTCCCCTCTCCTGATTGTGTACAATGTGACAGATTTTTGTAATGTGGGCAGTATTTTACTGTAATATGGACTGTATTATACTGTGAACAATGTATGCAGTAGTATACTGTAAACTGCAATGGATTATGGGAAAATCCACAGTCACTACTCTGATCTTTACTACTGTAAATCAAAATACAGTAGACAATTGGCCGCAAAGAATTGACCAATGGCAAAAGAGCATTCCTTATTTCTTAAAAAGAAGAAGAAGAAGAAAGAATGGAGTTAATGCGCGATGCGCTCAATAGAATTTCCGGTTTCCAATAAGCCAGTAAGAATGTTTCCGGTCACATCTGTGGGTGGCGTTGTGGCTCTAGTGTAATAATGAAAATAATAATGACGGCACACAGTTTTCTTTAATCCAATGTTACCAGAGGGACATGGAAACCACCAGCAGGATTATCAGTAACGTTATCCGTAATCGCTTCATCTTCATTTCCACTTTCACTCATGTCTCTCTCCTCCTTTCCGTCCTCCTTGAAGTTCTTGATTTTACTGTACTTCACTGTACTGTAAAAGTACTGTACATTATAATCTATACAGTACATTCTACAGTTTAAAGTAAAAAAATTGATAATTTAGTACAGCTATAAAAGGAAAAGTAATGATACTGTAAAGTAAAATACGGTAGTGATACCGTTAAGTAGAATACGGTAATGATACCATAAAGGAAAATACAGTAAAGATATCATAAAGGAAAATATGGTAATAATACCGTAGACACTGTAATTATTATTACGGTTACGATAGAGGAGAATACTGTAGTGATACCATAAAGGAAAATACGAAAAATAATACTGTACAGGAAAATATGGTAATAATACCGTAAAGGAAAATACAGTAGTGATACTGTAATCATTATTACCTACACTGTAAAGATGTTGCTGTAAATTTTACAGTAACTTATAGGCATCCAGCTGTCTTTACAGTGTAGGTCTTGCATGCTATATAGATATCTGTAAGCCGCTTCACTGTTTGCATTTCTATCCTTTTCAGCTGATTTCCATGCAGGAGGAAGTAAATACCACCATTGAGGTGGTTCATATGAATTTGTTTGTTATGAAGATTTAACTTCTTTTTTTTCCAATCCGGAATAGCAGTAAAATACCAATAACCATACATCTTCTTACTTGATGCAAATTTTTTGGGCAAGTTGGGAACTAGTTAACCTCAAATATGTTGAAGCACACTGCTACAAGTAATGCACAGTTTTCCATTTTGCATTATCTTCACCTTTATAAAATATGTGACTGACTGAATGTCCACCCTAACCCCTCATTCACTACATAGGGCTGCACTACATAACAGACTATATAGTGCACTCATTCTGTTATTGATTCGGACACGAAGCTGATTTCTTTCTCCCCGCCGCAGATCACATGACTACCAGCTGTCACCACGATAACCTGCTTTGATGTTTGTACCACTCTTCACTTGATGTGGTATATTCATTCATAGAAATGGGCCACTTTTAAGCTTTAGCATCTTCTTACTAACACAAATTGAACTTAAAATCATAAGAATAAGAAAATGATGGCAGATAAGAAGACAAATGTGGAGAATTACGCTTGTTGCGTTAGCAAGACACCACTTAAGTGAACAGATATCCTGCCTGCAATGCATTGTGGCCTATTTTTGACAGGTCTAGTGACCATCAATGCTCTCTACTTTTGTAGATGCATTGTGGGTAATTTTGAGTGCACTCCTTTTTTCCCTCTGGACATTCGGACAGTCCTACAAAATGGCGTGACCACTATATAGGGCACTATGTAAGTAATAGGGTGCACATTCGGACACAGCCTGTGTCATGTCAGAGGAGTGGAACTGTGTCTGCTCATTCCACATCTTATCCTCAACATTACTTGAGGAGAAGATATCACTTTATTAATTTTTTGCAAAATCATAACTGTAAAAATCTTTGGAAGAATAAATTTCCATCTTTGAGGCCGTTTGATGATCGTATGAGGATCAGGACTGGTTGTCATTAGTGAAGTGATGACGTGTGATATAAAGGGACCTTGCAGACATCTGTTGTGTGTTTGTGTGTGCAAAACTTTTTAGCAAATATGAGCGCTGTTTATGTATTAAGTGTGTGTGTGTTTGAGTGTGTGTATGAGTGTGTGTGTGGCAGCCTTATGTCACATAAGGACTGCCCTGTCAGATTGTTTGTGGGATGTAGTGCTGAGTCTGTGTCACACTGTGTTCCTGTCTCAGCATATTAGAGCCAAAACTCTGGGACGATGCAGCAAACACTCAACATCAACAACAATGAAGAGTTACATGCTCGATATCAAATCCATTTTCATTCTGCGTTATTAAATTTGACATTTATTGCATTTGTGAAATGAGGTTCAAGTAGTATTTCCCCAACCATTATATTAGGGGGGTACCCTACCTCAACAGCACCCCGTCTTGAATGTCAAATACATTTTAAATAACTTTATCTTAATGTACTTTACATTTAGACCATGTTTATGCTTTTTCCTTTTATTAAGAAAAACTTAACCACCTTTATTTTTATTTTACATGAGGGCATGTCATTTCTGTCTCTACATGACTACAATTACAATCCTATGTCCAGTAGGTCAGATCTTTTTCTTACTGCCAGTAAGGAAGCAGTTTCTTAAAATGTTTTATATCTCATTTCTAGCTGATTGTTGAACAAAATCAGTTCCTCTCACCTGATAATTGCTGGGATAGGCTCCAGCCCACCCGCAACCCTGAATTGGACCAAGCGGTACAGAAAATGAATGAATGAATGATTTCAGCAATTTGCTTCCAAGTAACTCATCTTTGCTCTTTTTTTACAGATTTGTAAATAATAAACCTTATGAGTGTGTTGCACATTTATTCATTTCTTTTAAATTCTGTGAATTAGTTCTTGTTTTGCTGGTAAGATAGGGTGTTGAGTCAACACTGGCCTCCAGAGGTCCCTTGCAGAAGTTTTAGGCCTCCGTCGTTACCGTTTTAAATACAAGGGTTGTTTTGGAACAGGATCCAGGTGCTCAGTAATTATAAAAACAGTCTTATCTGTGACAAATGTGTGTGAACCCACCATAAGCATGACTGTGACCCAATCTGTTGTGACCCAAGATGGGAGAAAAGCAGCAGACAGAATGAATATATTCATGCTTTGCTTTTAATCACTTCATAGAAAAAGTATTTCAGATTGGTTTTTTTAACACAATATACAATATCATACCATACATTGTGTGAAACATTTAATAACCCACCTGCAACAAGTGGTGGACTTGAACAAAGTTGACAACTTTAAAAAAAAAAGAGAGAGAGAAAATGAAAAAAAAAGTCTTTCATGCAGACAGTGCTATATCTGGCTCATCGGACACAACTAGGACCAAAAAAAGCTTGAACATAGATAATGTTAATACTGACAAGTCTGAATTTTAAAACTGCTAACAAGTTTGGTCAGAAGAGTTCACACATTAGCACAATCAGTAACATGTTGTTGACTCGGAACAATTCACATCAGCGCTGGGCGCATTGTAGCATGCTACCAATACTGTCCCCGACTTTTACATGAAGTGCATAAAGTGTAAAAGGAGACAATCAGTTGGTGTTTGTCAAACTTGTATCTGGCCTCGTATATCAGCAATCTGCTTTCAAATGCTGGATGGAGAAGCTTAGATTAAGACTAGCCACTGAAAAAAATTTAAGATATTTGTTTACTTGGAAAATAAGCACTGAATAATCTTCAATGTCCCTTAGCTAACTTGTCTGTATCCTGTTTCCAAGCCGTTGCAGTTTAATTTGTCCTATGTCACCTTTGGGTTACCAAAATGCTGATGTCAGATGAAAACCTTGTAGTAAAAAGTCAGTTGGGTGAAAGCTGATTTTATGTTGGGGAAAACAGAAAATGGAGAAATTAAAGGCCTCTGTTGAATTTTGAAGCTGAAAGTCAGAGGGAGGGGTGGGAGGTGGGAATGACATTTTGGTTTAATGTCCATGCATTATACTAAAAACTCAGTTTTTGTCTTTTTCTGTGAAATTAAAATATCTATGCTTTAATGTAAAAATAAGTTTGTTATGGGGTTGCAAGGTTTTCATATGACAACACGTCTCTTGCTGCTTCTCAGCTGGGCACTCAAAATGTTGTGCGAATATATACTTATATTTATATATATATATATATTTATATAAAAACAATATATAATACATTTATAAAAAAAAGACTCCGTTCCAGAGTCTTCTACACATTAGACACCACCACTTCCAGGTAATGCAAGTGCATATAAATTAAAATAGATTTTACACGGAACCAGTATTTCTTGTTTACAAGCTTAAAGTATAGAATAAATACACACTGTTATAAACAGCAAAAAGGACCAACTTGAGCTCCTAGCGACAAACAGCAAAGACAAAGGTGTGGAGTGATGGGGTAAGGCCTGATCGAGACACACACACAGACACACACTTCGATACAAAACATACATACTGCGCACAAATGTGAGCATGTTTTAGAGAAATTAAATGAAGTACCTTTTGAGTATGAGTAAACCTTTATGAGAAATCTGAGGTCTGCAAACCATTAAGTAAATTATCCTTCCCAACATATCAGTGAGGGGGCAATAACTATGAGGTTAAACTAGAGCATTTAGTTACCCCTCCTTTCTTTTACCCTTTCAAATGCTGCCTGCTGTGCTGAATCTAGCAATCCTCATAACCTGACTGTCCTGGAAACCCGATACAGCAGAGAGGGAGGGAAAAAATTCAATTGACGTCAGTGAGCAGAAGCAGCACTTGAGGGATTTTTATCATGAAGGGAAAAAATGTTCGGCCTAATTGTTTAGGGGCCGTGTTGGTGGAGTCCTGAGGGATTTGAAAACCATGTGAATAACTGGCATTGATGAGGTTCTGAGAGCGCCTTTTAGACAGGCAGCTCTAAGAGCACCTTTAATCATCTGGTCTGGGCCTGATTGCTTGGGGGGGGGGCATTGCATCAGACAGGTCTCCGGTCAAAACCTGTTTCAACTAACAAGATTATTAGGACTGTAGCATATCTGTGGGCTAAAAATAGACTTGCTGCTGTTGTGCATTTCATCCTTGGCAGACTTTTTTTTCTTATTTTATCCTCAATATAAGAAGTGTGATGTCAAGCGGTATTTGTTTCAGCCTTGTTGCATGTGTATCTAGATTTGAACTGGAGCAACCTCAATTTCACACCAAGATAGATGCCACAATTTGTAGACAGAAACCTGTTTCTCGAATGTCTCCACAGTATCACATCATTGGTCAGAATATATGACAGTGAAGTTGAAAATGTAGGATTTTGTCTCCTTACTGAAACTGTTGTATTAAAACTCAAGTTTTGGTGTGAAACAGTCAGAAAGCCCAATGGTTTGCAGCCCAAAAACAAGAGAAGTTGAGCTGAATTTATAACATGTAAATAGACTTGATATATTTAGATGACATTCATTGACCGTCATCTGACACAGAAAGCAATAAACTGACATGAATTTTTCAATTTGACTTGTTTGGAAAATAACAAACGTGTGCTCTGATGGAAAACAAATATGAAAATGCAAGTGTAAGTTTTCCATTTACTGTGGATGAGCTTGTCTAAGAGTTCTTTGTCGACATTTGTTTGGATTTCTCTATTGCCCAATAGATGGAAGACTGATATCTTTTTAACATACAAAAAAGATTTTTCTCTTTTTGTTAAGGAAAGAAAACATTTCACAGACACTAAAGTGTTCAATAAATAAAAAACTATATAAAGACAATAGTAAAAAAGGCACAAAAAAGTCCTTTGACAAATGGTACAGAAAAAAGTAAACACTTCTTCTTGCTATACAAATGTGTATCCATCAGTAGATCTTACTCTATGCTACTTCTAGATCATATATCTGTAAAGAAAAAAAAATTAAGGTACAAAACTTCTCTCAGTAGTGTCAATGTCCATGTAATGCCAGTCCAGAAAAGAAACAGAACCGTTTTCTAAACTGGCTGAAATCCTTCAAGTTCCGCTCGTCTGTTCATCGTGACTAAAATGTTCGCAGTAAGTAATTCCTGAGAACTCTGAAGCCGCCTCTCTGAAACTGTCCGTCCGTGTCTGGCTTCAAACACCCAAGTGCAAGACACCCCTGTGCGGGCTAAAACTAAGCCCTTGCTTCTGTGGGCTTATTAAAAAGCACAGCTGCAAGAGGATATCGCCTCTTTTCCAAAAAAATTTCAATCACCATGTGAGCCAAGTAATGGAAGTCCTATGTGTCGGTGGGTGATGCCTCGTGTGTCACAATCTCTATTGCCGTTGTGTGCTCAATCATGGTGCTGTCTTCAGGACCTTGACTGTCCAAATAGCCTGAGGGGGGAGAGCGAGAATCTCCAAGACTATCCTCCTCCTCTAGGTCTTCCTCCAATTCTTCTTCCTCCCCGTCACCATCCCTCTCTATTCCATCCAAGTCCTCCTCCTCCAGGGTCAAGTCAAACTGAAATTTCTCTCCTCCTCCCTGTCCTCCTGTGCCTCCACTGTGTCCATGTGTGCCCTGGTCATAGAAAGGCGGGGAGGGACTCTGAGGAATCATGCTCTGGTACCAGTTCCTGTTATCCTCTAATGTGTCCAGAATATCCTGGGCATCGGGGTGCACCAGATCGGCCCAGGTCTCCCACAGAGGGTGCACGATGTAATCGATAAAACCCACCTAAAAGAGACAAATGAACATTAGGAGTTTAAATTTTGAATGACTTCCAATTTTTTCAAAACATTTTTCTCAGTAACAGCCATTAGAGTTGCTTCATCTGTCATCGCATACCTGGCTCTTCTCTACAGAGGCTGTGTGTTTATCACACATGGGGCTGATCTCCATCCCCCTCTCCCTCTCTCTGTCTCCCTGGTGGAAGAACTCCTCCATTATCCGGTCAGTCCACTGACGATACAACTCCAAGGACTTGGTGGGGTTACTCAGATCAGCACAGTGCACCATGTTACGCAGCACCTAGAAATGTTTAGGACGGACACATCAGTCCAATGACATTCTTCGGTTTGAAAACAGTTTTTGGACTTTTCTAGAAAGTCAAAAACTTTCCACATGATGTCTAAAGATGTATTCATTTTATTATTTTAACCTTTGCATAAAAGTACCACACACCTGTATCCTGTCAGTGTAATTGTCAAGCAGCAGAACTCCAGAACTTGTCACCTTCTTCGTCTCTACCATTGTCTTTAGATCAGCCAGCAGGCTCATGTGTTTGGACATGTCAGTTGCCAAAACCTGCATAAAACAGGGAAAATCTGATCAGTATTCACAGGGATAGACAGATTATCAGTATAAAGACACTTTTCTACCTTTTTGAAAAAAAATTCTTGCATAGATATAAATGTGTTTCCAGCTGTCTTACCATGTCGATGACCATCTTGCGCAGGGACTGTCGCTGCTTCTTTGTGAGGTTCTGGAAGATATCACAGTTGTCTTCCTGTAGCAGCTTGAAGCCCACAGCCAGGTGATGGTTCTCCAGCACAGACTCATCATTGTACATCAGGGCCAACTCAGAATCTACACAATGATTAATGATAGATTTGAATTAGTTAGATTTTATATAGACTCTACTTTGATGTGTTTTATTACTTTTACTAGAGATAACATCATTTGAATGTTCTTTATTTTCTAAGCAAAAACACGCTGAACTTACTGGTATTAATCAAGAATTGGTTTGATACTCCGGGATGATCAACATCATGGATAGCTGCAGCAAAGATGGCAGCTAGGATCTCAAGATCCGTGAAGACCGCCTGTAACAGAAAGACAAAAAACATTAGAAATGATACAGCAGTACAACTATGTGGAGTAAGTACTGATTGGCAGAAAACTCAGACTCGACAGAATTAATTGTGTCTGTCATATTTTGCTTTTAAAGAAAAAAAAAGGGAGACAATCTTAGTTATGCAAGACAGAATGGAAAATAACCTTCTGTCTTTATTTGAAGGTTAACTGTGAGAGGATGTATTACTGTATGAGCTGGTTGTCACAGATGAAAGATGGAGAATCTAAGAGTAAATCATAATCCAAAGACCAGGTTGCTCTAACCTAACCTGACTGTATTGCACCACCTATTCCACATAAAGAGCTGTTAGATAATACATGCAAGAAAAACTAACATTTCATCGTGACTGTTGGACGAAAGAGGGAAAGGTCTGAGGAAACTAGTTCAAGCTGTGAAGGGGAAAAAAAGATGATTCAATGGAAAAAATCTGGAGCTTTTTAAATTTACTGTTGCAATCCAGGAAAAACGCACATGGAGTAATGTTAAAACTTGCTTCTTGAGTTTAGTTTCATTTCTGTGTGTAAAATGAAGACCTGAGAAACATGTCTAATAGTTATTTAATACTGAAAACCGAGTATGACTGAGATGAAATAAATCACATTACAGAAAGACTTACATCCAAGGCCGGGGTGGAGAGGAGGATGTGTGTGGACTGGGCTACGTCAGCAGCATGCAGACTGTTATGGTAGGCCACATCTGAATGGTAGTGATCCTCTAATGTCATCATGTATGCCACAAATGTATCCACAGGAATCTTAAATGTCTTTAAGAGGTCTCGCTCCTGGGAAAATGACACAGGAATAAACTCTTTTAGAATTGTATACAAAGTAGAAATGAAGAGACATTTAGAAAGTTAAAAAAGAGGAGAAACTCCTCATTATGTGAGCTTTTTGTTTTTCTTTGGGGAGGTAAATGTTACAAAATATAGATGAAAGTAGGATGTTCTGTACCTGGAAAATGGCATACATGATGCAGGTGAGAGGTCGGTTGTTGGAGTACTCTGAAACAGTGAAGATGTTCAGGCCCCACTTGTTCAGGTCCTCCAACTCTTTGGACAACAACTCCTCCTTATCAGTCTTGACTCCGAAGCGCGAGATGCTGCTGCTAGACAGCGAGGGTCCGTGAGAAACCTTCTTGACCCCACTGATCTGTGTCATCAGCTGCTGCTTCTGCTGCTTCTTCTTCTCTCGCGTCTTAGATGTTGGCGATGGAATCTCCACTTCATTCTGTTTGTCTGTATGAGGAGAAAAAGTGGAGAATTTTTTAGTAGAAAACCTGATGCATCTTGCAGTCTGAGTCTGTTCTTTATAATAAAACCCAGGTGGAACAGAGGGGCTGTCTGAGAACCCAGGTGCACTGCAGGAACACCTATAGCAGGGATTTCTTCATTCTCTCATCTGTTCATTCATTCTGACCCTGCATTGTCCACCGGCAGCGTCTCTGAGCTCCTACTATTCATTCGCCTCCCACCCTTGCTGCACTGTCCTCCCCCCCCGTTTCATAGCAGGTGGCTGACATCTCATCTCCTGTTCTGTTCACTCTCATAGGTCACTCCATTGACAGACTGAAAGCTGTGGCCTCAACACCTTCATAAAGTTTAACAAGCTGTTCTGTTGTGGGAATTATATTCCCTTTCTTCAACTTGGACGAGCCACAAATAAGCAGCCTGAAAATGAACACTGAGAGCATGCAAAGCTTTCATTATTTAATATTCCTTTGAACAAAATAATTTGAAACATCAGCATTCCCACTAAAAATAAACACAATGCACGCTGCGTATCTTATTAATAATCACACAGAGCTGTGCTTACTGCAGTCAAAGAGAAATTGATAGAAATCCTCCAGGGACAAACTATCGGCATGTTTCACTCGTCTACTGTGCTTCCACTCGGCTCATCGCCGGCCTATCAGCCTTCCCCTGTGGAGGGTTATTCAATTACCAGCTGTAATTCAAATAATCACTTTCACTCTCATGCTCTCCCTCTCTCTCACTGTTATGTCTGCCTTTCTCTCAGTCTCTCTCTTTCTGCTCTATTCTCCACTGGTAATTGAGAATGGGCAATTAAGTACCCTCAGACATGTGTTGTGTGGGAAACAAGGCGAAGAGAAATGTATCAGCCTCTAATTTATTACAGCTCACGATAGTCACCACTACTGTGTGGTGTTTTAGTGTGGGACCTAGTATGTGTGAGACAACTTCCATCCATGTCTTATTTATGTCCACATCACCAGTCATTATACAGTGAGTGCAGCCCAATGCTGATAAAGCAAAAACTGGTCAATTGTGCACAAAGTTTTTTCCCTTTTTTTGGGGGGGGGGGGGTAATGGCTATCGTGATGTTACTTTCAGGATTCTATCTGATTAAATATTAGTTTAGCTTACTGTGTGTCAGAAAATCACATGGATAACTCCTCCTGCTGTCGTGTTTCTGTGCCATGTGTTGCTCTGTAGCCCGTATTTTGAAATAATTTAATTAAGTTGGAAAAATTAGCAGGAGAAAAAATGATCAGATGATGTAAATATCTCGCGTCTTCCGCTGTTGTCACACTGCTTTCTTTTCCCTTCTGTCACCTCCTACATGTATTTAAATTTTGTTTGATTTCTTTTTATCTTCCTCCATATGCTCTCCTGTGAGAGAAAGGGTTGCATTGAGTGTGAGGGGTGGGGGTGACTCCCCTTCCTCTTCAGTTAAGCTAGGTGTGTTCTTCTGGCTGATCAAAGGGAATCATGTCAGCGATGACAGCAGTGGCAGAGGGTAGAACAAAGGTTGCACGTGAATGGCCTGCATGCTGTTTGCCAGCAGCTCTTACTTACAAACTTATGAAATCCCTGATTAAAAATTTGGATGTTCATTTATCTCGGGAATTAAGCTAGTTTCATTAGCACTCCACCAAAGATACTTTTAACCCAAAACAAGCTATCTCGATATTAACGATATTCCCTCATTTTATATCGCGTGTGAAAAAGTCTCGATATATATTTCCCAGCTCCAGGTGGATTAAACTGTCCTGCTGGTCAGCTGAGGCCATACCAGGCCGCCATCACACATTCCCAATCTTTCCCAATCCCCCCCCCCTCCCTCCACCACAAACACGGCAATCCCCATTTCTTTATCAAAGTCATAGCCATCGCAGTCTGGATACTCAGGTCAGGGAGAGGGGGGTAGGGAGAGGTAAAGGGACAACAAGGTGTCCCTGCTGACATGAATGCATTAAGATGAGGATGAGTCACCCAATCTGCCAAGCTTATCTCCCTGCCAGAGAAGGGGGTTCCTCTGGACCTTTTTCTTTTCTTTTTTGTCTGTGCTGTCCGTTTCCTCTGCCACTTACTTTAGGATCTTTTATGACTTTTGTTTGCACAGTCTCTATAGACTATTTTATTTTCTGTTTATGCTTTGCATCTGACTCAGGCTTTTGTCTGACTTGTGTGGACTGTGGACTTCTCACCTTTACAAAAACAATAAAAAAGAAAGCAGTTTATCAGTTGATTGTTCTTAGTTCCTACAACAATTTTGTGCTGCACTTCATATGAAAAAGCACTACAAATGTCTCTCGCGTTGATGTGATGACATGTATATTCAGATTTTACCATCTACTTTCAGATCTTAAAGGTGCAATCCACGCAGAAAGCATCCATTTCCAATTTACATAGTCCAATTTTAGCTAATAAGCTAGTTTCTTTCATCATAATTCCCCTTTTTAAAAACTAACCAAAATAATCGCTCTTCTTTCTCAATCAGAGAAATCGAAAAATTTGCCTCTAATTTTTTCAAGAAGACATTTTAAACCAGATCCCATAAACATGTTGATAGATCTTCATGGCGCAGTTCTTTTTTCTTGGTACGCCCCCACAGGAAAACCTGCCAGAACAACTTGCACGGCTCAACAGCATGAGAAAGACTGAGCCGCCACAAAATACTGCAGCAAAGCACCAGAGGAATGGAAATCTTTGTGTACCACTTTATTTGGCTATTTGTATGTATTTACTGGTGAACATCGAGTGATTGAATGTGGATTATACAGTCAATGGTTGAAAATGTCATTAGTATGATTTTTGAGAACATTTACCTAGGAAGGTGTTGGAGATGAATTCGGAAACCTGATTCCCAGACCGACTCATCTCAGATAGGTGCGTCAACTCCCGATTCAACATTCTCTTGAACTGCAGGAGAAAGAAGGAGAGGGGAGAGAGAGAGAGAGAGAGAAATATGTTGTCATTTTCCACTTATGGGGAAAACCTGGGTAAAATTATAATACAAGATTCCATGGAAAATGCAGTTCCCAGTCTGACTCCATCAGGTCAAGAATATTATTTAATTACAGTGTATAAATCAGCGGGGGACACAATGTATTTTTCCCCTCCATTTACCATGGAATTAATTGCGATCCAGATCATTATTTGTGTAACCAGGGGGGAGTTTTTAATACCTCTTAAATTACCCAAAGGAAGCAATTTTAAGTTTTATTACACAGAATCACTTTTTTATTTGTTATTTTTGGCGGGGGGGGGGGGGGTATTTGGCTATTAGGCTTGCGTCAGTATGCAGGAATTTTAATGACAAATGAAGATCCGCGCATAACATCCTCTCATGTTTTCCATACATTCTGAACATTTTCAAATTGAAACTGATCTAATCAACAGATGCATTTGTCATCACATGGGGACCCGAGCACTGCAGCAGCAGATGTTTATGACAGACTGATGCATGCGCATGCACAAGCATACACACAAACAGACACACAAACAGACACAGCTCTGCAGAAGGCTCAAGATGGAGCCTGAGCCTCAAAAAACCCACTCTGTCAGACCCCCCCTCCACCCCTAACCCCGATGATGGAAATATCTTTTGGTGCATTGAGGCTAGCACAGTATGCCCCCAAAAACAAAAAGACTCCTTAAAGGTAGCAGACATTACTTTTTTTGATTAAGAAACCACTAATAGACAGCGACACAGCACAGAGAGGTACAATGGAACGAGTGCGGTATCCCAACAAGCTACGTAGGTAAACGCCACACACCTTAATGTAACCCCAAGACACTGACAGCAGGTAATTGGCTTCAGGCATTTTGGACCCCGTTGTTTCGTCCCTACAGAAAGCCAGAACTGTAATCCAACAGGAAAAAGAGGAAGATGAAAAGGATTCTTTCAGCACCAAAAAAAATCCCCTTTCCTTTCGTCTTTTCTCTTCTCAGCAGCAAAGAGAGCAGCTTGATGATGGCTCACTCTCCCTCTTAGCTGCATAAAAAGGCCAGCTCTTAGGCTCCATGCTTGCGGATTTAAGGGTGGATGGTTGTGTTTAAAATGGGACGCATCAGCCAGTCTAGGAGATCCAGCGGGCTCGATGGATCGGCTGGAGCAGCAGCTGGAGCTGTGAGCTGGGGGACTCTCAGTGCACTGATGAATAATGGAGAGGAAGCAGGGATGGGAGGAGGGGAAAAACACAGCGATGGAGACGGGAGGAGAAGGAGGAGGGAGTGATGTTCATCTGACTGGAGGGGGGGTTCCTCCACTGGATTTGTCTTGCTTCGCTGCTCTCACTGCTGTAGCTCTCACACCCCCTCCTTCCCTGTCTCTCTCTCTCTCTCTCTCTCTCCATGTTTTTCCCCTTTTCCTCCCACCTCTGTCTCTTTTTTCTCCTTGCTACATTTTGCTTGCCCCAGCAACACACCCCAGTCAGAACACATGATTTGACAGAAATGGGGAGAAGAGGGAAGCTCTAATTACAGCTTATCATCACTGTATGACGTTTTGAAGGAACGCATCAGTGATGTATATTTATTCCAAGATAGATTCTGTATCTGTTGTCTTCTTCTCCAGATAATTCCCAACCTTTTTAATTAAAAACTCCATGTAATTCACTTTTAAAGCCTTTTTTGTGAAGTCAACCATTGTGAAGGAGTATCATTGAGTTGTAAAACAACGCCTCTGCTCTTCAGTAAAACAATAAGGACTGAGAAGTGCACGTTTGGAAGAATGTGAACATTCATCGACTGTATTTTCATCGCCATTATCTCTATTTTCAACCACTCCTCTTCTACTCCTCTCTTTTGAGTCTTTTGTTGTTTCTTGACAACCAAGTGCGGCAGCCATTGTGGAGATCTCATAAGCCTGTTCATTATCCGCATCCCATAATAATATTGGATGCTGACAGGGTGTCTGTAGATGGCTATTTTTAACAAGCGGAGTTGGGAAGCTGGGCAGAGAAGGTGACAAAAAAAAAGAAGAGAGATGGCAGATAATTGCATCCTTCCCCAATTTGGGGGACATCAGCCCACGGCTTCTCCGTCTGCCAAGTGAGTGAGTGTGTGTGTATGCCAATTAGCAAAACACCCAAATGCCATGGCAACAGCATTAGGTGGCAAGTGCAAAGCTTTTCTTTTTTGGGGGGAAAAAAAAGGAGAGGAGGCGAGGGAAGAGGAGAGGCTTTCCCCTTTCCTTCACAGGCAGGCATGTGGTATAGCTGCTGAGCTGTCACGAGGACACACCACACACATACAGCCTCTGCTCGCATCCACTGAAAATGTCCCCATTCCCTCCCTCCACTTCGTCCATCCCTCACTCTCCACCACTTACGTGTCAATTTCTCTCCTGGCTGCCACTTGCCAACACAGTCATCAATCTCTGTGTTTGTCTGCCTCGCTGGCAGAATCAATGGGCTGTCCTTGGAGCAGGCGTTGCTACTGCTGCAATGTACAAGGCTGGGGCCACCTGACTGGAATATACTGTTACATCAGTACCTTTTGTGTTTCAGTCAAGGCTCTTTTTGTGGATCGCTTGACGATGACGGCTGCAATACTTTGCAAATGAAAATTGAATTCTTTTCACATCAGAAACAGAACCGTTAGAAAGTGTAAACGTAAGTTCCCAGAGAGCCTTTAGGTCTGATGTTATGTGTACAAGTAGAAGAAGATATGTGGGAGATCAAAGCTTTCCCAAGAGGATTCCCGGATTATCCTCCCACTGAAGGAAAGAACCAGGAGTGAGGAGGTGGAAAGAAAAGAGGGGGAAAAAAAGAGAGAGAGGAGGATGCTCTTTATATAATGGCTCACTGCATAATATATAAGGAAACCAGAAATAACAGCGGGGGATGTCTCTTTGCAGCCTGCAAAGTGTCGAAGAGCTGTGCTTCCCTGCAGGCTGCAAAACTGCCTCGGTATACATCTTGGTGGACACGCACACACACACACACACACACACGCATGCACACACACACACAGCAGGGACTTTAAAGTGTTATAATCTACAGTTAAGCACAGCTGACGCTGACGTGTCACAAGCATGTTCTACACCTTTCATGCTCTTGTGTTTGCTTTATTCAATAAGTGTGTATTACTGCCAGCAAGCGTTTGATTTAGTTCATTGAGGAGCAGAGGGGAAGCCTTTTTATCGCCAACTAACACCATGACACCAGAAGAAGATTAACCTCTCAGAGCTCTGCGAGGGTCTGTTCTTCCCTTTCTCGCTCTCTCTGTCATTTAATAACACAGTTTCCTCTCTGTCCTCTTTATCTTTGTTTCTCCCTATCCTCCATTACTTTCATGTTCATTTAATTTCCCTGCTTTCATCTCCATATCTCCTATTCCCACGTTCCCCACCACTCTCCTTCTCTCTTTCTGCTCACAGGGCTGGGGTTGATTCAGCAGCGAGCTGCTATGACAGAGGCAGGGAAGGTGAATGAGCCCGTGGCATTTCAGGTGGGAGGGGTGAGGGCACATAGAACTGAGCTCCTCCACTTAGATGTGATCCCATTGGACAGCTCACGGTGTAGGGCAGCCAGGCGAACAGGTAGGTAAGCAGGAAGGCAGACACGGAGTCTCCCTCTAACACGAGCCTGAGCTTATGCACTCACTGCTTCCACTATCTGACCAGGCACTACACAACGCACTTTTTCATGTTTGTCCCCCCTCCTCTGCTTGTTGAGGTGTTTTGTTGGCAAAATATGATCTGATAATAAATCAGAAATAATTACATTTTTTAGTTCAGGTACACTGACTTTATCAGATTGGATTTATATTGTGTTTAACACTTATTGCAGTACAAAATGTGCTGAAAATATCTTATACAAAAATTTAATCAGGCCCGAATTCCACATTTGAAATTCTTCTTCTCTGCTTTGAAACAGCTGTTTTCAGCAGACAGAATTTTTGCTCATAGCCACTAGTGGGTGCACAATACTCATTCTGCTGAAGACAAACCTGAGGGCATCAAGCCTACTGAGGTATTACACAACTTAGTGACGACTCCGGTAGTGTTAAGTATCTAAATGATTTCTCATGAAACTTTAAAGAGAAATGTGATTCAATTATTAAAAACATTTCCATGAAGTGGGATATCTTAAACATTCCCAAACTGTCTATTACACATTCATTTCTTAATCAACAGACATGATGCGCTTGTGGTTTTTCCCCAATTGCTTCAACATATGACGCAAAACGGTAGCATTGGCATATTGGCAAAGACTGGTATGACATAAGTCTGTGATGATCAGGGGAACCTACTTACGTGTGAATTGTGTGTAATTCTGTTAAAGCTGCGAACATCTTAGAAATGGCCAGACTACATCTTACTTCCTCTGACTCATGCTTCTGTGCCCGTACTGAGGCAGTGTATTCACGTTTCTAAAATGCTTTAGTAAAAATCGTCCCATTGCTGAGCATGAGACAAAGACAAAAATAAATGGACTGATACGACAGCCTCCATAGATACAGATGTGACATTTTTTTTTGTCTGTGAGTAAACAGCTTAGCGGCTGCAAAATCAAGCTGTATGAGGAGGGTTTGAAAGCAAAAAGCAAGCCACAAGCAAGAAATGATTTTCAGGACCAATTCTCTCTCTCTTGCCTGTTTGATAAAAATCAACCGTTGATTTTAGTGAACCAGCATTATCACCACTTTTCCCTTCCACCCAAGATGACCAGAGCATTCAACCCTCCACAAAAAGTCTCAGCTTGGATATGCTGCTATTAATCTGACTGGGCACTAAACTGTTTCAGAGACCAGAAACAAACTTAACAGTGCTGCAGACCAGGATCTACCCCTGTGTATCTGCTGTTGACACACTGACAATAAAATCAAATAATATAATCAGAAAAAGACATCTAAATATGCCACCATTAAAAACTAGGTAAAAGATTTTCTAATTGTGATGAGCACTGAATACACAGATATGTGAGTTAAACAGTAAAGAAATGTCACCATTTGCCCCCAACACAGCCACAATCATTACACTTTGTGTTTTAAACTAACCAATGTGTGACAGGATGCACAAGGACTCTTAGATGGTAAATGCAGGTTTGACGGCCTTTTTGCATGAAACTCATGAAATGCTCATAAAATGAATGAGTAGAAAATAAAGGAACAGAATGCATTGTTCTAGGTTTAAAAACAGACATTTTGCTAAAGTACAGCCACAATGACTGAACATCCCCAGCATACTCTTTAAAAGAAGAAAACATCATCCACAGCAGTGGGATCTGGGTAAATTGCTTCTCTGATCAACAATTTGAATACCCCCGAAAAGACAAATCATTTAGTTTCATATTTAAAACGGCATCATGCAAAGTTCTCCCTTTAAAATGATGCAAAGTCAATACAGTTGCTGAATAATAAACTTTTTAAATAACAAATGAAACTCACCTTTTTCCAAACATTTAGCTTCCCTAATTTCTTGTCTTTCCTATCAAAGCAGCAGGCACCCATTATTGCTGAGTATAGCGAGCAGAGCAGACCGGGGGCTTTCGTCCGTTAAAGAGTCTGTCTCAGTCTGACTACAGCATGAGTAAAAGGACCAAGCCGGGACTCTCTGACGCTGGGAAACGCCACAGCTCTTGTGACTCACGTTGGGCTCTGAGGTCTGACTAGGCTTCACCTCACACCCTTTGTATGTGGAGCAATGACTGAATGTGTTTGTGTGTGTGTTTGAGAGTGCTCCGTTTCATACACACTCCCTCTTAGGGGTAGACCCGCCTCTCGCCTCTCTGCTCCTCTTGCAGAATGTTTGCTCTCCTACAGCTGGCGGCCACAGCTTTGATGTTTTTATTGTCAATATCTCACTGATCATTCTGATGAATAGTACGATTGCTTTTTTTGATGAACGCTGTCATTTTCCTTTAATAACAGGAAGTCGAGGGTAACTTTTATTTCCTTGAAGTCAAAATCTGTGCAACATCTTGAGACTGTGTTCACGTAGCTGACGAAAGGTTTGCAGCTCCAATGCTTCATTTGTGTCTACAAATGATGCGTTCAGGGACAGTATTTAAAGTGATGTGCTATTTTAAAGCTATCAAGGACAGACATTACTGTTGATCCACACCTAAACAAGACTTGAAATGTAAAACTATGCAGGTCGCATTGTTGGGCATGTAGTATTAAACTTGGGTTATTACATAGTAAACCAGTCATCAAAGCTTTTAATTCCCACTGTCCACTACATACTGACTTTTTACCATCTTCCCCTGCAGCCTGTAATAACTGTGTAACAGTAAAGGATGGAAATAAATAAATTCTCAATTTGATTTGCCAATTTCCTGAATGTTTAGTTAAGATTTCTGATAAATTTGTACATAATCTAGTGGCTGTCAATTTCTCAAAGTTTAACCCAATCAAATATCTCAAAATTAGTCAGTTGATCAAAATTAATCCCCATACTTTGATTCAATAAGACAAATGTCACTATTTCTGTAAAAAAGCTACTTTTTCTCTTGTCCATTACATTATACTGGGTTGTGGGGGGAATTCTGGTTTTAGGAAAGGCACGATGATCTCACCCTGCGTTCAAGGGTGGAGGAGTTTTCCTTATGACTTCTTCATTAATCAAATGAAAAATATGTGTTAATAATTTCCTATTGAAAGTAATGTTTAGCTCTCAATGTCTCGTCTAACAATCTTTACAAATCTTTAAAAAAAAAAAAGGAAGCCAATCTTTACTTTTAAAAAGATGGAACCAGAGGAGTGGATTTGTCTCTTTTTGACACTTAGACTTTTTTTCCCTTCTAGTTAACCGCCTCGTGAACGCACGGTTTGCTTAAACCTTACTGTCACATAATAGATGGTCTACAGCCTTGACATTGGAGAATATTCCTCCACACAACAGACCTTGACCCATCTATGCCAGCCATACATTACAAAGAGGACAGTCACGTACGCTTCACCTTGGAGGTGCAGTAGCACCCTTCTGCACTTCACTTCCTTCTTACTCATGTTTCATACTCCGCCGCAGCTTGAGTTACAGTTTTTCCAACGTCAGTACAACAGCTGTATACGGTTCAAATTCGCTGATATGCACATTTTTGTTAATAGAACCAGGTTGAGTGTAGCAGCCCACATTACAAAGGGGCTACAGTTGTGTAATGGTTTACAATAAAAACAAGGCCCAGACTGAGATAGAGGAGATAGGAGTGACTTTAAGCTACTGTTGGTGCAGACACACACGTAGTCACAAACATAGTTGGTGGAGGGCTTCTTGCACACTCATGGTTACGTGTAAGGACACATTCACTCTCTTGCCAAAGTCACAGCTATGAAAAGAGGGTCATAATACACAATGATCACACTGTGCCACCTGATATGCTGCATGCTCACCAGGTCTGTCTCAATCACGACTACGTTTTGTTTGCTCTTAACAAAATCTCACTGATATGAGTGAAATGTTAAATAAGATGGGATTTTACATAATTCTTGCTTTTTATGCTGAGTCAAGAAACCTACTATTTAAAGACACACTTTCCAACCTTACAACTCAACGTTCCTGACTAGTTTGATGGCAGTGACATTTATTATGCACATCTCTGGAGCCGTTGCTGCACGGCAGCGTCCTGATGCTGAGAAACTGCATTTCACAACTTTTGCCTCCAGGACACAGCGTGACTTTACAGCCGAGTTTAGCTTTATGCGCCGCGTCGCACGCTAGCAAGCGGATAACAAGCCGTTTCAACACGCACAGGGGCTGATTCAGCACACACAAGTAGTTTTTATCAGAGGAAGAGAGAAAAAGAAAGAGAGAAAGGGGACAGGGCAAGAGATAAGACATGAGTCGGCATCAGACACTCTTTTACTGGCTGGAGAGAGCTCCCAGGTAGGGTGCAAGATGGATGCTGACTAAGCTGTCGACAGGGGGCGCATCACTGAGAAGTCTTCAATGTAGAGCAAAGAATTCAGAACAGAAAACAAATTACTGATGCCAGCAATAACAAATATGTCCATCATCTGTTCACGTGAAACTCTTTCCATGCGTTAGCATGCAATCATCTCAGCACCTCCTGGGACGAGTTTAATATTTTCTGGAAAATCAGGATAGCCTATTTCCCTTTATCATTTCCTCATAAGGAAATTTGTCAAGTTGGTTGGGCTCCTGAAATTAGTCACCACTCACACAACAGCCAAAATCTCAGTAGTTGGGGAGAATAAATCATACCAGAAAGAAGGAATGATAAAGATCAGCGGTGCTCATTTTCTCTGGAGGTCACCTGTTTCATTCTGCTCCCTGTCTGCTTTGCAGTCATTCTGCAGCCTTACGTTCTAGACTTAAATTTTATGTGAGTCAGTCATCGTCATGCGTCTGAAATGAGATAAGTAAGACTGACCGTCATTTCTGGATATATGTGCAGATGACGAAAGCAATAGAATAAACAAACATGACCATTAACCATCCAAACAAGTATGGTGGATATCTATTGTCGTCTGGATGGTGAGCAGGAGATCAGGAAGGAGACAGGAAGAGAGAGTCACTCTGCCCAGGGGTCTGTAAGGATCCCTAACACACTCATACTCTCACACACATACAAATGTCCCCCCTCTTCCTCCTTAGTTTATTGTGTTAGACCCACTGGGATCCCTTGCATCCTGTTGTCCAGTTTTATGAGAAATAAGCTTTTCCTCCCAGCCCACATGGCAAACTGTTTTCAGGCTCATCTACATTCAGCTAAAACAAAGGGTTTGATTCAACAAAAAAGATAAACTTACATCTGTTAGTATCCAATCTCCAAAAATGTAATATCTCATTTTATAGACTGACAGCTCAGCAGACATTTCATTCATCGACTACCATACTAGAAACTAGAGCCATACTAGAAATACTAAAAGTTACTAAGCTTCTAACATGAATGCAATTCATACATGCATAGATGTGTAAAGTGAAGAAAATGCTCAAATACTCAGACTGGAATATATAAACAATAGTGCAATAGTGTGTGTGTGTCTGTGTGTGTTGCTTCTTTATAAAAAAAAAAAGAAATACTGCAACACTTTGTTTTATTTCCATTTAACTATTTTTCATAATGTATATAAATAAACTTTTCAGTTGTGGGCTCACAATCTTAAAAAAAGAATGATTTGGTTTCTTGAGAACAGAATTCTGACCAGTTAAAATCAATTTCCAGCTCTGCCATTAAACAGCGTCTTCCTGAAATATAGTTTTTTTTACTATAGTAGAGAAGGATACGCAAAAAAGTGGGAATTAATATGAATTGGATGTTTTGTTGTTGTTTTTTAAGGTGACTTGCACATGTGATTAACTCATCTGAGGAATTCCTTAATATCACTCCTAAAGTATGTCGGTATTTTCATCCATCAAGCCATAAACGTGATAAACAATAAAACTTACAAATAAATATGCCTTTGTGTATCCAACTCCATCAGTAAGGAAACAGATAAAGAGGCTGCTTAAAGAAAGAGGAACTGAACTTTGGTGCACATCACCCAAAAACTATCTATGAGAGAAGAACCAATGGACTGAAAACATGTTTGACAGGAAACATGGAACAAGAACTACAGCAGGTCAACATCAAATATGCACGTTTACTGTTGTGAGACCAAGATGACATAAATTAAATGAACTTCACGTAAGGTGAGCCCCCCCCCAACTAACAACTAATGACCAACATGCAGTCACATGCAAGTGTGCAAGCAGCATTAAAAACCAGTCAGTGATCGCTGCAGACTCCCTGCCAGACCAGTCTCCTCCTGTGCAGGTTCAGACCTGACACGGTACTGTTGACTCTGCGCAGGTCATGCCAAGTTCAGCCGCAGTATCTTTAGATTTTGCACTTCTTTTTTTTCATGTGTTTATTATTCAGAAGAATTTATGATTCCTGCACAAATCCTCCCCATTCACATTTTAAGATCCTTCAAAGGTCAGAGCTGATTCTGTAAGAGCATCAGCAGCAAGTTGGTTTGTGATTGAAATAAGATATCAGCCTTGTGCACCTAAATTATGTAACAAAATCAAAGAAATAAATAAGAAAAGACAGAAATATATATTTAAAAAATATAGCCTTTCCTACCTTGTTGGAGGCCATGTCGCTGACAGAGCGGTAGGTCTGGATCGTCTCCAGCTGCTCCAGACACCAGTCCAGCTCCTCCATTGTCTCCATGGCCAGTTTCTGGTACGCCTCATCTGTCAAACAGCCGGCGCACAGAGACACACTGTCAGAACAGACGGTGCACATGGAGCTCAAGCACTGCCTGGCCACTCCCAGGCAACATTCACCCACAGGTCCCGCTGGAGCTTTCTGCTGCGGGTGCTGCTGAAGGGGAGGAATCGTTAGCGGTGGCACCCGGCTGCAGCGCTCCTTCATCATGAGGAGGTTAACTGTGAGCTGGTAGGGCTCGCAGCTGTCAGTAGAGCAGAGGAAAGCTGGGACCTGACCTCACTCTGTCTGTCACACTAAACCTTTCTCAGTGCATATGCGTGTGACACCCCCACCTCTTTCACACGAGCAGAGGCCCTGAGCTCATTTGCATGAAGTCAGACCCCAGTTGCAGGAAACCAGATACCCCCACCCCTTTTCATTGCTACACACAGGCGAACTTCACCCCATTTAAAAGAAAGCCAAAATAAGCATGTATATCACAGACATACAGACACTCATTTTCCAAAAAGAGAAATAAAAACATTGTTATTTTTTTGGGACACATGCATGTTGGAATCCTTCCTGTTGGTATATAGTAAGCTGACAATTTGACAGGATGAACTTGGTTTTTGTTTCCATGTGTTTGTGATGGTCTCATTACCATCTTCCATAACAGAAATGGAGGATGTTTTAAATGGCTGCTGTTATGACACATGAAGTTTCACAATGTTTCAAAATGAAGACACTTCAGGAGGTTAAACCTCCAACCACAAAAGACTGGCCCTTTATTACATTTCCTGAATTATTTATTGTACTTTTGTATATGCACTTTTTAATATTTTTATAGCTAAATGCATAGTAAATGTTTTAAACTTCAAGTGTTTTAATTATTCATCTGCATTTAATTGAATTTTTTTGGCTTATTTATTTAATAAATCAGAAAGTGTAAACACAGTTTCTACATCCTACAGCATTATAGTTTGCTATTTAATAACACTCAGTTTAAGACAAATCTTTACATCATTTGACATATTTAATCATTAAAAACACATGCAGTTTTATCTAACTTTTTATTAACTTTTTTTTTCCTCTAAATTTGCCAAATAAATAAAGAAACAGGAAATTATTGTGACTTTCATTAAAAAAAAAAAAATTCAAACTGTTCTGAGAAGGAAGTAACATGATCTACCTTGTGTTGGAGTAGGTTTTATTAAGGATGTAGAATCCAACTGTGTCATGTGAAGCTAAAGCATTGATTAAAGTGCTGGTGTGCAAAGAGGCATCAGAAAAAAAAGACTCGACATGTTTTTCACCCTCTGATAAACTGCATGAACGAAGTCAGTATTCCTATTTCGCTGTTTTATAGACGACCTCAATTCTACGTCAAAGTTGGCATGAGTACGTCTTGGAAAGCAAAGTAAGTGTGCAAAGAGTTGGCTTGTAAGGTTGAGCTAGCACACACACACACACACACACACACACACACACACACACACACACACACACACACACACACACACACACACAC
>JAOXYM010000015.1:7932532-7943325 GCA_028567055.1 Leptatherina wallacei | reverse complement strand
ACACACACACACACACACACACACACACACACACACACACACACACACACACACACACACACACACACACACTAGCACTAAATCTATGATAGAGGAGGGGATTTCCAACGCCTCCACCCAGACACAAGGACCTTTCTGATCAGCACTCAGACCTACAGTGAGTGTCCCGCAGGGGCAGACAGGAAACACACACATACAGTACACATGTACAGTCAACACACACACACACACACACCAGTACATATACATCTGTTGAAAGGTCTCATTACTGCGTTCACACACAAACATCCATCCACACATGTACTTTCCAACTGAGAGGCAGAGCCAACATTCTGCAGAGGCAGGGAGGGTTAGGAGGGATATGAGGTCACTGCTCTGTTTCAACAACAACTTAGTTTCACATATTTCTAACGTCATTATTTCTACACGGTGAGCATTAATATACATATTATATACATATCATAGTATATTATGCTGTATATAATATAGAAAACAAGCGCACTGTTTACATACATTTCATACCTGAAACAAATTGTTCATTTCAGGGAAAACTGTAAATATTCAGCGGGCAAAGCAGTGGAAGAATGGGGGCGAATATCCACAAATACAAAAGGAATTCCAGAGAAGGAGAGCATGATCCTTGTGCCTGGATAAGCTCTATGAACAGTATTGCACAGTTTACGCTCAACATTGAACTTTGCAGAAAAAGAAATGAACACAGGAATGGTTCTTATGTCCTTTTAGCCTTTTTTTCCTCCTATTTTTGAATGGGATGCACTGAACATGATTACATGAACAAGCACCTGTTTCTGCTTCAGGACAATGCTCACTAACATGACAGTTTTTCTATCCATTTCTGAAAAAGTAATCCCCAAAACCTCAATTTCTTTCTTCTATATTTCAGAGGCAGCTGGTTTTGTTTTGTTTCTGGTTAGTAATCACTTTTTGGCCTATTAGAGCAGCCGTTCCCAACACAGCAATGCCTAGTTTAGTTACTCCAAGCCAGTTCATGGATAAAGACCTGATGTGTATTTTACATAGAAATTCAATTAAAACTCACTTTGCGGCTAAAAGGAGACACAGCTCTTATCGCTTTGATTAAAATGTCCATATTATGTCTCATGATGTCTGTTGCCTCTTCCTTTGTGTTTTAGACCTTTTTTTGAAGTTCTTCAAAATGACAAAGCCAAAAATCTACATCAAGGTTCACTTTTAGTTGAAAGAGCAGCTGTATGAATTTTTGTTTTAGTTCCAATATACAATGATTCCCAGATTTATTCTCTTTCATAAAATCAGTTTTCTTTAATATTTCTCCTGAAATGATACATTTTTAATTCCCAGTAACTTAATGCCCAGTAAATTAAAACTATTTTCTTTATTGACTCTGACCTTTATGGGGTACTTTCTCTGCTGGAGACACTCATTTCAGGACTGTTGTGCCCGCTAGCCCCCAGACCAGAGCAGAGAAAGGCATGTGAATGTGGTACAGCTGCATCTGTAACTCTCTCATGATGATACAGTTTCATCCCTGTGATGAGGCGGTCGATGCAGCTGAGCTGGGGGGCAATTTTACCCAAAATCTATACGGTGGTGAGATGGATTAATCATGAGCAGAGACTATGTACAGGCATTTACACGTGCAAACAGAAACTCATACAAGGGTCAGTCTCTGCTCATCATTCTTCTTATAATTTCTGCTTTTAATTCACTGACCAATCATTCATCATCTTGGTTTGAAGGGTGACGTGCCGCATTTCCAGCAAACCAGTGTAAACAGACCACACACAGATAAAGAGAAACCAAACTTTTGACGTTGGCCAACTGGCTGCAGTGCCAGAAAGAGCATGAGGGAGCCATTCTTCAGCTGCTTTACCAGAAAGAGACGGGCTGATCTGAAACCCCTGTGTGGTTACACAACACTTCCTAACAAAGAGCTGTGATACTACGAGAAGGCAGAGGGCCACTGTGCTGCTGCTCTTTTACTTCTTAAAAGCTCACTTGTGACTTTTCGCTGTACAGATCTGTCACTGACCACAATTTTCAGAAGTGGGGGATAAGGGGTAGTAGAGTTTGTGCGTTTACAAGATTGTTACATGTTGATTGAAACATTTATGTAAGCTGGGTTCTGAGAAATCAAAATGACCTCATGAGCCTGTTTTCCTCACTTATCTGATTTACAAGGAGGTGGAATACAAATAATCTCTCCTTAGATGATATCACAGTTTTGCTGCCTTGTGGTTGTGCATTAGAAACATGAAGGAGAGAAATGACGACCGCACATTCTGTTGCAATGAGACAAAAGGCTTCGGTGGAGCCACAAATGGTTACATTTATTGTTCTGGGATGCAGTATTGGTAAAACATACTGGAGCCTTTTTCATGTAGTAACCCTTGAGAAGTGGCACTCAGACATATTTCAGACACTGATTCACGCATAAAGAATTCGGATGTGTTGTAATACTTGTTTCAAAGTGATTCTGTTTGTTTAATTAACTCCTGGTCCATAAAACCAGGACGAAGCTTGTATGTCCACTGCAGCCACCGGCCACCGCTTGTGAAAAAACCATTAAAGAATCTTAAAACACTAAACCAGCTGTAAAGTTTGTTCTACATTATTTTAATGTATCCTAATCTATTTGACAAATTTTCTTAAAAAGTAACAGTTATTCAAAACCACCAACCAGGATCTATAAAGTTTTCAGTTTCTGACTGTGTGCTTTGTGTTTTGCTATTGACTGAATGAATAAAAACACCTCCAAAAATTTAATTACACGTCAATCTCTTTTTTGTTAAAGAGCAGACAGCAAAAAATGTTTTGCAGGGTTTTGTTTGTCTTCTTTGCAGCAAGTCTTCGTGATGAGTTTACTGTTGAAAACGGAGGCATTCAGTACAAGTTTGACTTTTTAGGATATCTCAGTCATGCTGATACACACTCATGTGACTTCAAGTCTGACTTGTGGCTCTTCTGCTTACGTTTATACTGACACGAAGTTAGTCATGACCACCCGACACTAAACAAAAAGTGCTTTGAATCAGTCACATGTATGTGTGAATGAATGTAAGACCCCTTAGTGGCTCCTTCTCTCCTTTGGGACATAGTCTGCCCTGTCCTTTCCATAATGTATACCTTATTTTCTGTATACCCAATGTATACCCAATTTCTATGGAAATTGTAAGGAAAGCATACTTTTAATCTCAACAGATAGCAAAGATGTCTAAAGGGTATACACAGTTATTAGATTCTTTGCTGGATCTTTGAAATAACAGCAAAAATGTTCTACTGAATTAATTTTGGGGTTTAAATCCAGGTGGTACGTGACTGTCTTGGTTTGAGAAGGTTTCTTTTGCTTTGTTTTTTTTTTTGTTTTGTTTGTTTTAAAGGTGTTTATGGTCATTTTCTCCCACAGTATCAGATTCTACTCCAAATATTGGGACTATTTTTACATTCGAGCTCCATTAATTCAAGTATTTCAAACATCTGTTCAGGCCCCTCCCACAATAGCCAAAATAACATAAATATATCCTAAAACATTTTGCTTGAGAGTTTCTTTACCACACTTCAGTATTTTGCCAGATATATGGATTTGTTTTGCTTTTAGCGAAGTATGAGAGTCTTGTCTACTTTTTGATATCATGAGATGTCAGAAGATACTTTTACATCACGTTACTGTAAGTGAGATAAGAACTTTACAGCAAGTGCAACTAAATAAAGATTAAAAAAAGATAAGATTTCAAATGTCTGAAACTTGGATTAACAGGCCAAAGCCTCATCAGAGGTAAGATGTTATATTCCCTTCCTATCTTTTTTTTTTTTTAGCACAGAAGACAGTAATTCAATCTTATGATTATCTTGATTCAGATCAGATATTTGATGAATTATCTGTTTTGTGGATAAAATTAGGCAAAATGTCTGCTGGATTTAATTGTAGTGTAAATTGGGATCGTAAAATGCCTTGACCAAAAGGGATAAAAACTAACATATCTTCAAGTTTATTTAATACAACCCAGAAAAGCTGAAATTTTAGCAATGAAAAGCTGAAACTAGAATCCCAGGGTCGCCAGCATCTCTACCTTGAACTTGTCATGTTTCCTTGTCGGCAAAACACTCTTCTCCACCGAGTCATGCCTTGGATATCAGACTGTGACGCAAATACACACACATCCACGTTGCTCACACGCTGAGATAGAGAGTGATTAATGCATATGGGAGGTGATAATGATGAGCATACTGTAAGGAGTGAACCAGGCTTGGAGACAGCACAGGGTCTGAAGGCTAACTGAGGTCTGAGACTTCTATCTCAGGGTCTTACATGCAGTTCTCAGTGCTAAGGACTGGTCATCGTGTTCTGATGTGAAACAAATCAGTTTCAGTTCTTCCATCTCTTTTAATGATAAAACAAAAAGACGTCATAGAGGCTCTTTGTCCTATCAACAGCTCTGCTCAGAGGACCTGTGAGTTTAACGCCGTCCTTGAGCTGCACTCTGCCTCTTTCTCTCTCGCTCTCTCTCTCTCTCCTTCTGTTTTCATTCTTAAACATGTATTCTTTTTTTCTTTTCATTCCATTTCAACACAGCGTCTCACTTTTTTTTTTTAAAATTCCCCCCAACTTTTATCCCCCCAAGTGTGCTCTCACACAAAAACATACTCACAAACATGCCAACAGACCAAGCTTTGTCTGTTTTACCTGAGGTGAACTCCCATACTGGGAGTGACAGCACTGAGTAGACTGAATGGGTCTCATTGTCATGCTGACTGGCATTTGCCCCTCGGGTTGATTAGCATGGATCAGAGGAGCCTTAAACCCCAGTCAGCCAAACTTCTGTCACTGTTAATGTTGCTTTTTTTTTCTTTCTCCTTTTAAGTTTCAAAGTAGCTTCCAGAGAAAGAGTTCCTGTCGGTGCGTTGGTTTATTTGATTTCAGGAGTAATGAGATACTTTCAGAATTACTAGGAACTGGCAGTGTACTATGCTACCTTTATATTTTGTATTCCCATTACACTCTTACGCATACTGCAAAGAGCAGAGGGGAGGGGCCAGGAGGGGCCCAGAACTGCTTCAATGCTTTGCTATAATAAAACATCAACAGTTACCATTAAACTTGTGGACCATTCGTGGAGCAGATGTGCCATGGAACGCATCTTTTTCCTGGCTACATCTGCACTTCACATCTAATTCAGAAATGGATGAGAAACAGGCAAAATGAGAAGGTGAGCTTTAGTTTTTGGGACTGTCCTCTGATATTTGTGTACTGTTTAACTGAGGCCAAACAATCAATTTAATCCTAAGATGTTTCCTGGAATGTCATGAAAAACATGAATGTCTTGACATTGTCTTGACTGTATTTAGTGTGCAGGCCTTGAAACTGAGCCATAGAAGAAGTCAATTTGAAGAGAAGGAAAGGAAAGGCACCAGAGGGGTTTGTATGCTGCAATGGAGAATTGCTGTCTGTAGTAACATAAGAGCAGCAGAAAAAACCCTCAAATGACCTCAGATGGCATTCCTCTCTATGATGGGTATGGTATGTGTGCAAGTCCAAATCCAACATATCTACGTTCATGTGTGTTTACACGTGTGCTTTTCTTGAACATATCACAAAAAATTAAATAGAGCCAATAAAAACTGTTGGCACTGGTGAGCATGCAAGACGACATTGTGTTTGTCCATATTGGCTAAATGAAACTTCCTGATTAAATCATGATTAAATACAAGTTTACCCCGAGATTTGGCTAAATAGGCATGTGACATTGGTGATTACTTAGCTAAATCAACAGAAATTCTTAAACGAACACATCTGGATGGTAAATGAAAGTAAAATAAAAGAAGTCGGCCCCATTACTACAAATAACCAAACCCGGATTTGGCTGTTTTGTCTCTTTGTTGAAATCGACCTGGTTGTGAAAAGACAGCTTTCTGTGTTGTTATACAAAGAGGACACAGTAGTGGTGGTGTTTTTTTGGCAGGGGGGAGCCCAAAACCTTCCCAAATACCCAAACAAAAGGGCCTGTCTGTGAAGCAGAGAGCGTTTGAATCCATCTGCACAGAGCTGAACAGGCCTGCTGGCAAGGGAATACTTCAAGGGAAGGGCAGCCGTCTACTTTATGACTCTGCTGACGTCAATGGCATAATTCAAATACTTGCAGAGTGCATGCTTCCAGCTTTCTGAACCTGCTCTCTCTATCTGTGGTAGGCTGCAACTAAAACCTGACATGGAGCTAGACTTTTGTAAAACAAAACAAGAAAACAACGACTGGAACGGATTAATGTTTGGTCAAATTGCACAAAAGCACATGGCATTCATTTGTTTTGCTTGCAGATATCACAAGAAAGGGTAACAGATTGACATTTCTGAAAACTTTTTTGCTTACAGAGAGTAAAAAAATTTAATCAAGCAAGAGACTTTTATAAAGATTGTGGGAACTGCATGTATATTGTAAGTTTTTGTTGGAAAAAACGGGAAGAAGAAAACCAAACTGAAATCAATGAAACCATTTTCTTTGTAGAGCTATTCTCTTTTACAGGAAGAGGGAAGTGACAGATTTTGTGTTAAGTGGTATGTGATGCACTGCAGATCAACACAACCAACACATACTTGAAGGTAACACATTTTTTTTTGCAAATGTTGCACTTAGTTCACGAGGAAATGATCCGATGTTTTCTGGTTCCAGTTTTCAGATGCGGAGATCATAACTTTGCAAAAGGAGCATCTTTTTCATGGTTCAACTTTTGTGAACTTTTAATAAGTAATACAGCAGTTAACTGATGGAAATAATAAAAAATTAAAAATCTGATTGCAGTCTGTTATGTTCAGAAGGATTAAAATCAACAGATGATGCATTTGTGAACAAAGGAAAGATTAACAGAAAAAAGATGTGTAATTTATATTGTGGTGCATATTCTGCAGTTTTCTGACATCAAACGTATGTTGTAGACTTGCATTTCATGTATAAACAAAGACAGGAAGTTGACTGCTCTGAGATCTGGTTTGTGTAAAAGCCTCAGTGTTTAACTCGTGTTTTTGGAGCTTTTCTTTTTTTGGCCTGGAGCTTTGAGACCCCGAGAGACTGTCAGATTGTGCATTTACAGACAGACTAGCAGCAAGTCAACACCAGTATTAAGTTTAAAATAAAATCGACCAACCGTTTCACTTGACCTACAAATACAAGTCCACACAAGCTCAAGTGTCTTGTCCAATATCTGTAGAACTCCCTTGGCTGGGAACTGCAGGAGTGTGTGCCAGCAGGTATAGAGAGCTTTGAGTAGGGTAAATATCTGGCACAGAAGCATGTTTACGACACTGGAGACTTCAAATGTGACACGACAAACCTTTTCAATTCATTTCAATTAAACCATGAGCTGGAGATTACCACAGTAAAAGTAAGTATTCGATAAAAAGAAAAGAGAGAGATAAAGAGAGAGAGAGAGAGAGAGAGAGAAAGACTAGTTTGTGTCACTTTTTAATAGTTTACTCCTTTTGGTTGTCAATAAAGAAACTAATTGATTGAAGAGCTGCACCAGCTATTTTGACAGTGTCACCCTGTATGGAAACCTCCAACCCTCTCTAACTCTGTCAGGTCTCCTACAAGGAAGTCCAACAGGGAATCAAATACTCTAGGCACAGACTCATACAGCCAACAGTAAAATATAAACTATAAGGAAATGCAGCTTAATTATAAACTGCATAACAATCATTTTAGATAAGTTATAGTGATGCAGACAGAACAAAACTAACAAACAAATCAATTCTGTTTAAGGTTGACTTTTTTGCCTTGTTAAATATTTTTGATTGGGTCATGCTAAAGACTTAGGCAAATAATTGACACATCACAGAGTTTCCCAATTATTTTACTTGGGCATGGCAGCAAGGTATACCAATAGCTGGCAAAATACATTGGGTGATACATTCTATTTTTATTTGATTTTTTTTATTGGAGTCACTCAAGATAGATTTCAATTCCCACATATGTGTTCCTTGTTTTGTTCCCAGACAGATCAGCTGTGAACTGAGCCTGCAGCAGGTGGGAAACTTAGCAGAACAAGGACTGCTTTGCCCAGAGTTCAGGAAAGTGGAGCTGGAGTTTGTCATTAGAATGAGACATCTGAATGTATGGCTGAGTTTTTCATTTACCATGCAATAGTTTTCTGTGAATACATTCACACTGAAGGATCACAGTTCACAATTCAGGGTCGTGGGGAAGCTGGAAGCCTATCCCAGCAATTAGCAGGCGAGAGACAGGGTACGCCATGGACAGGTCACCAGTCTATTGCAATATCCGCCCAGGTCTCGTTTTTCACTGCTGGTAGCTGTGTTGGCATCGAGGGATTTCCAGACTTTTGGCTGTTTTGCATCATAAATGCACAGGGAGACATGGGTCCATTTCCGTTAATTTATTGCAATCAACCATAACAGCTAAAGGAAAGTAAACACGGACAGAGGTGTTGCCTAAGCAGAGACAGCTAGGTTCAGCTAACCCTGAATGTCAGCAGCACATTTAAATGCTGGATGGCTGGGATCAGCTGGACAGCAGATGACCCGGCCAGTTGCAGACTGTAAATAGCACAGCCACCATCCGGCCAACTGCAGATGAGGGACTGTGCAGTCCCACCATCCAACCAGCGTCCAGCCAATCATCTGTTTGTAACCCCACACAAAAATCTGAATATCTAAACAAACATGCCTCGGCCTGAGGCTGTAACCTTCTTGGTGGGTGTTTACCGTAATGTCAGGACCCAAGCTTTCTTTCTGGATTTCATGTCACTGTGAAGTCACTGTTTTTCACGTCACCTATCAGTGGGTTTTGACTGATCTATTTATATGCCGGTAATTGGTTCTCCCTGAAATCACAATTTTAAAGGATTATCACAAAAATTCTACCACAATCCAACCTTTGACCAACACATTTTTTGCAACTTCTATTAATGAAAAGCAGAGTTGTTTTCCATTTGGTCGCCACAACAACTAAAACAAGCTTCTTCTACTTCCTCTAACATATTAGTGATATGTTGTGAGTAAGGGGACTGATATTGCTGTGACTGTATGCTGTAATCCATTCACACACTCGCGCTTATTGTAACCTGTATGATATGGAGGCTCTGAGCAAAAATATTATGGATGACGTCACCTTGTCTCCAAGAGTCGCATCATATAAACAATGGTTAGATCAGAGCGGAGCTGGAGAGCAGGTGGTTTGGTGGAGGATCGTGATATTTCTCACATTCTCTCTGAGAGCAAACACACAGATACCCACATCTGTCACAAAGTGTACACACGCTGATGTCAGGCTCACACTTCGAAACAGCACCAAAGCAGGTAACCTCACAACTTCACCTGGTGATGCAAGGTGCTGTTGAGACGAGCATGGATTCAGTAAATACTCAGACCTGCGGACTTGAACACACAGAAGGACGTGGCATTTTACAGAGTAGCCAAGGTTGTATAGACATTACACTTCAAAGTAGCGAGTCAGTGCTATTGGCAGAGAACAGTCAACAGGACAGCCTGATGACTGGTGTGATGGACTGCGTTCCCCACTCTCTTTTTTGAATGTTGGTTATGTTTTCAGAGTACTTCTTTGCAGGTGACACATAGTGGAGAGGATGATAGTAATGTTTAGATAGGGAGTGTGGCTGCTTTGAATGATTACGATACAAGGAAATAAAGCAAAAGCATCCAAGTCTTTCGTCATCGCCATTTTTTCTCTGGCACAGAGCGCCACAGACCACTGCTATTTGTCACTGCCCTCCAAAACAAACCAGACTGACACGATAACACTGTAATGACTCAAAATGTTTTATGTAACTTCTCATCTTGATGAGGTTTTAGTACAAAAGCTTTCTGGTGAAGAACAACGAAAGATCATTGAAGCAAATTAGTTAAGATTATGAAATGATCACAGTTAATAGTTTTGTATCTTAAATCGATCAAAATCTTAAATAGAAAACTGATGGCGAGGGCCAAAATGCTGAATTTAAGGTTTCAAAACTGTAACAAAACAAAAACAAAACAATAGGTGATGTAACTGTGGCTACATCCTTTATATAAAGTTCTGATCCTTCCCATTTAAACAGTGTCTACTTCCAGTACTTGCACACTAAATTGTTTCATTCATGATTATGTGTGCGTCCACACACAACCATCGGCTGTAGTATATATGCCAGACCTGTAAGTGGCGCTGTATCCCTGCCACAGAGACATCAAGAACAGAGAATAAGACATGGTGCATGTATATAGACTTTTTTTTTTTGTTTTTTTTTTTAACAGATTATAAGCCCAAACATGTTCAGTAGCTTCTGCAGCACAAACAGTTGGTGGGGCTGCACATGCAGGTTAAGTCAGAGGTGAGGCAATAGCATCATTCGTCAGAAAAGATGCACATGTGGCGTAAACACGGAAATGAAACGGTGGTTTAGCAGATACACCTGAAAAACGTCTCCATGTGGACATGGCCAAAATGCCTCCATGTGTACATAATTCTAAACAAATTAATGTAATGTTGCCAACCATGATCTCCACAAACCACAAACTGTTGACGGGTCAATAAAAGAAAAAAAACATTTAAGATAGAGTGCAGTAATTTTTGAGTGTTAACGTCATGTGATATTAACTTAATACAAGTTCTAAAAAAGAATGTTTTCCATTAATGAATTCATTATGTTGAATTTAATTTTTCTTTATCTCTTTATCTCTCTCTGACACAAACACAGACACATACAGACACATAAGGAGCGTTTCAGACCTGATGGGGTGCATCCTAATCAAACTGGATGCAGATTACTTGCTGCACACTTGCGTCATG
>JAOXYM010000015.1:7887441-7912026 GCA_028567055.1 Leptatherina wallacei | reverse complement strand
TATATGTATACATATACATATATATATATATATAAAGTATACAGGAAATATTTACAATATATATATACTGCTCAAATCAATGTAAATCTGTGTAACTACAGCTGCTATTAATGATATTTATATAACTCAAAAGAGCAACTTACTCAACACAATCGATGTTGTGTGCCTTAAAGCTCAAAACCCTTTTTTAATACACAATTTTATAAGGTTTACAATACTAAAGAGTCTTCATTTACCCTATCCAAGATTTTCTAGATACTTTACTTTCATTCTTTTTATCTGTTTTCTCACATCACCATCTGTGCTACTCTGACTTCTCATTCTCCTTATTTCTCTTTCAAGACTATATTTAAGAGAATAGAAAGGACCATAAGTGATCGCTCAAACTGGCTCAAATGTCCAGACAGGAATTATTTTTGTTTAGTATATCAGGCCTCAAAAATGTAGGCTTAGGATGTAATTGGCTTGAGTGGCATGTTTGGAGTCACTGGGGGCAGCAAACAGGCCCAGGTGCTCATTCACAAGTGAACTTTGGCCACACAACATGTTTTAATTACAACTTTGATTTTCTCATCATGCACCAGGGAAAAAGGCGATGACTGCCACAGGCGGGTTTGCTGTTACAAATTGAATTACTAACTTGTTTTTCAGGAAAGCAAAAGGACCATTAAAGCATCTGGAGATCCATTGGTTTGAATAAGTAAATGTTTATTTTCCTAATGCTTTCTTCATTTAAAGCAGCTATGAGTAGTTGTAACCTTAAAGAGAATCTGTTGCACCCAGTGTGAAAACCACAATGGGTGCTGCTCCGAGCAGCAAACAACAAAGCTTATTTCATGGTTCTAGGGCCAATGTGACACCTAAGCTGGCTGAAAATCTGAACAACTCAATGAATGACGTATTTTCAAACCTGGGAAGCCCCAAACCAACAACACAGCTGTGTTGTATCGGTTTTTGAGTTGGTAGTCACAACAGACACCCACATACTGTATATTCACAGAAAAGTGTTTTTCTTTTTCATTTTAAGTATAAAGAGGTAAATAAACGCCATATACAGGAAATAGTTTAGTGTTAAATATTAAATATCCACTATTTGTTTGCATTGTTCAAATCTATCTGTGCCTAAAACTGAACTATTTGCACTTGTTTCAACTTACAGTTCAGAAGCGATGGAGGAGTTTCGTGACATGGACTTGGGGGACAGCTCATAGTCACTGTCAGAGCGATAAAGGAAGGACTCTCTGCGCTGGTTGTGTCCTGGGAAGTTGGTGTGGAGGACCAAACCAGAGCCAGGGGAGGCCTGGGGGTCCAGAGGGCTGCAGCTGGCAGATGGGCCATTCTCCACATCAAAGCTGCAAACACAGAAGGACAACATTTTTGAAGAGATTTACATCTTCTTGTTCTTACAGTCAATGGACGAGGAATTTGGGAAGGAATATGGTTTTTGAGTGAGAGAAATACTGGATTCAACTTTGATATTCAAAAGTCAGCAAAAGTCTGAGAGATCTCAGCTCTGGAGTCCACAGAAAAAATATCCAAGGGGCAAACTATGCTTAGAAACAGCAAGTCCCCTCAGCCTTCCTGTTGTTCCAGCTAGTTATCTTTTCTTGTCATTATGAAGGACTATATGGAATTACAACTGAAGATGAAGAGGGCTTATTTCACTCAACATCTAACAGTTAAGCTACAGTCACACACTCCCACGTAATTATGTTGCCTAACACTCACACGCACATTCATATTTAAGAAAAGATTAGTCATGAGTGGCCCAGAAAGGGCAAGTTGACATGCCAGAGTGTTGTTCATTCAATGATGGGAATTACTTAGAATGAGGATCAGTCATGAGAAAGTGGATGAATGGGTGGAAGGATGTGATGGGTTTTATAGGAGACATTACTATAGGAGAATAGACGGACAACAGAAAAAATCATCATCAGGACGGCTTCATGATGAAAACAGGTATCTTTCCAGATAAATGCCAAACAGGGTTTGACATTTGCTTTCACTGTAGTTTGAGTTTCTAAAAGTCAGTCTCTTCCTTCACTTTGTTCGGCCCTGATCGCAAGTTTCGCACACAAACACACCAGCAGAAGGGAGCTGGTTACACTTCAAACTCCAACATGAAAGAGTGTAGTTACTGAAAACTCTGAAAGATTTACTTCTAATATTTTTCCATCAAAAGCCAAAGGTTAGAAGAGCTGCTATTGTTCTCTCATCCACTTCTTTTTTTTTTTTACTATACTTAAATGAGGAGCAGAAAATGCTTCACTTCATCTATACAAAATAATTTTCCAGAGAAAAAATTAAGCAGATATAAACTGCAACAATATTCTTATACATCATCGACATTTTAAAAAATAGCACATATTAGCTTATGAAAACTGCTGCCGATTTTTGGGACTTTTGGGACTGAATGAATAGAAAAGTTCATGTATTTTATGGACCCAAAGAGACAGGACAGACCAGTACAAGAGTAGAAAAGAAAAACAGGAAGTAAATGAGACTAGACAAACTCAATCTTAAACAATAAGAACGACATCAGCGCCAAGGCAAATAAATTACAGTAGTGGAGTTTTAGGATACTTACTAAAAGCACGGACAGATTTTGGTTCCTGTTAAACATCCAGGGTTCAGTTATAAAGAAAATCTCCTCCCTTAGACGTAAGAGTAGAAAACAGCTCTTTGAGATGCTCAAATAGTACCTTCTACCTTATGTTAAACATTTCAAGAGGGTTAAAGACTTCTAAAGATAGAGAAGACAAAACTCACTGCATGGCTCTGGATCAGTGGGAAGCTGTAAGAATAATGCAATACAGGAATATGAAGCACTGACTGGCAGATGTATGATGTCTGATACTGCAGGCCAAAATTTGGGATTAAAAGGTTAAGCTTTTGTTTTTGTCATAGAAGCAGCAAAAACTGTAAGAACTTCCAAATGGATGGAATTAAGAAGGAAGGAAGAAGGCTGTTGATTTCAGAAATAAAAGAAAACAGAGTCCTATTACAAATTGGAAACATGGTGTGAGCCTCTTTTTTTTCTGACTTAAAACACATTAAACCATTTATTAAGAAAAGAAATACAAGAAAAATGCCAAAATTTCAAAACACAAAGCCTCTATAGTTCCTGCTGACTCTGTTTCACAAAAGCCCTAAGCATTGGTCAGGTGTACAGTACTGTATAGGATAAATGGGTTTTTTGAACATACTTTTTAAAAGTTATTGCAGACTACTTAAACATTTTTTTGGCAGATGAGCTAACAAAATAAAGAAAATTTCTGGGAGTTCAGCTGAACAACAGATTAGACTTGAAATGGGACATGGAGGTTGTCCACAGAGAGTACAGGAAGGAATCTATTTCTTGAGGAAGCTGAGATCCGATGTCTGCAGCAAACTGTTGTATATCTTCTATAAGTTTGAGTATTTGCAATGTTTAATGAGAGGCATCTTCAGGCTTGCTGCAACACAGACAGGTAAAAGAGCTCAAACCGGCCCGCAGCCATTGTCCATTGACTGACAATCATGGTTTGAATTACAGGAGAGCTAAGGGAGCTCAGCTCCAATGAAAAACAGAGGAGCTCCCCCATAGACATTTAGCTGATCTAAAGGGGGGCCCAAAAAACTGGCCACTTTCAGGTTACATTTCATTTTTCCATAAGGTCACTAATGTTTTCTTCTAAAAAGAAATGGCAATCATTTTTTTGCCGTTGTTGGTTTAATCATTTGTTTCATCTAATTAATTAAATCCTCCAAACGACGCACGTGATCCATGTTGTTTCCTTCAGCACCGTGGACAGATTGTTTTGTGCTGCGACCACCTGATCTGCTTCTTTTTGTGGTTGTTACGCATCTCTCCGTCCCCGTTTCTGATTAATTTATTTAGTAATATCAGAAGCTTTTTTGGCAGTAACCATATTTTTGACCTCGCTAAATGCACTAATATGTAGTTGCAGTGTACAGGGAAAATAAGGCTTCCCTGGAAGCATCTGTGTATTTTGAGCCCTGCTGACAATTAATGATTTTAATTAAAAAAATAAAAAATAAAACATACTACAATATTAGGATTTCCTTTTCTTGATTAATAAAGTATTGTTCATTTGATTTTATTTTTCATCCTGATGCACGGGAATAGTGTTACTTTTTTTTTTTTAAGTAAAAGAAAAACAACTGAAATAAAAATGAATGTGAACTCTTGGTGTGACTTAAACATGAATACAAATGCATGCCTCCATTACACTCCACTAGTATCCATCATACTTATATGTGTACACAATGCATGACTGCTCTGCCCTCAGGTCAGTCCACTGCTTTGCTTTGTGGTCACATGACCAGTTCTGGAAACAGACCTGTCAAACCTACTTAAACAGAACTCACAATGTCCACTCTTCCTCCATTTGTCAACAAATATTGAAAGCTTTACATGAACTTTGGTGGCTTGGATCACAAAGGAAATTCAAAAGGATAACATTTTCTTAAGGAAATGCCTCCAAGACCTGTCTGTCTAAAAAGGCTTTCAGATAAATCAGGAAAAACCCATCAGTCATTATTTCATGCCAGGCCTGCCCTCAAAGGATTTTTTTTTCTTTTTATCTATATGCATGGAAAAGCTGTGAAATAAAAAGAGCTTTACAAGATACAGTACCTTTAAAGTGAAATTCTCCCAGTGCATTTATCACAACAATGTATATCTCGACTGGTTTACCTCTAACTGGTCTCATATTAGTCATATCAGCATATCAGTCCTTGGCTGACCACTGGTCTGTAAGAGAGGTGGACCATTGTTGAATATATAAAACAACTTCACCATCGCCCATCAAACCTTTTACTTTTTTACGTATTTTTTTATTTACTTTTAAAGAAACATGTCCCTCTTAGACTGATGCAGATAGCTTTAATTGTTTTATCACTGACTTAAAGCTAGAATATTATATTTACAGAAATACAAAGCAGAAGATCTGTGAATCCTGACTGAGAAACAACATTTGGCACAAGAACAAGTTTTTGTTGAAAAAGTTGAGAAATGAAGTTTTCCAAATGAATACAGAACAGCAAAATAAATTAAACTACTTCTCAAATACAACACAAGAACAAAACTCAGTTAGTTTAGTCACACTATAAGGCAGCTTTACACTGAATTCTACTTTCAAATATTTACTTTTAAGGACTGCCTGGTTTTCTTGTAAATACAATTTTTTGGAACAAATTGCATCACGACTCTGTTGTGAGTAGAAGATGTCAAATTTTAGATCCTGTTGATCCCTAGGTGGCACTGAGGTCAACCCGCCCGCCTGACCGATGAGACCAAGGAGGAAACCTAAATATGTCTTATTTTAGACATTTGGGAACTCAAATGTCCTCTTACTGGTTTCCTTGGCTTTAATGCTTCTCATTCCACAGCTTTATTATCGGAATTATGACAAAGATGTGTTTGAAAACTCTGAAATGTCAGGAGTAGTCCTTAAAGTTGAGATGATTAACTATGACTATAAACTAAACAATCGCAGGTTTACTCCACTGCTTCAAAACTGTTATTTCAAGTAATTACTAAAGGCAAAAAAAAAACAACCCTGCTGTGCTTTTACACTACTTGACAGGACAAACAGGATATCCAACAATTAAGCCCTCAAAAAACAACACAAACAGTCAGACTTTGGGTACTAATACATTTTTGTGCCAAATGGGGATCTTGTTGGTTTGATGGATTTACAGCGTTTGTCTGGGAAAGCACTTTCATACCATTCACCCATGCCTTTTCTTCTAAGTTGATGTAGGCGCCAGTTGACACCGGCTCTTGGATCTTGCACATTACTGCATATTAATATCTAAGCGCTAAAATACGCATCTGAAGCTGTCTGTTAACTTAAAGCAAGTCACAGTGGATAAGAACAACGAGAAAGAAAGTCACACTTGTGAAAATTCCTAGGTAGAGGGGAAATGACAAGTCAAACAAACATGGCCTTATGGAATCCGACCATGAACAGGAATTAAAGGATCAAAGCGTCAGTGGGATTCATGATGCATAATTGCGATAAGATTTCTTTCCATTTGGTGTTATCTGTAACTTCCCAGTAAACTAATGAAAAACCTTAAGGGAATGACCCCGATAAGGCTGGTTTTCAAACTAATTACAATAATTATGGTATCAAGCAAGTCAGTCGTGTTTTTGCTGTCATGTTTCCTTAAAACAATCAGGAAGCACTTCCTCTGACTCCACAATTGTTTAGTAAAAAAAAAGGTACATCATTATTTTCCCATGATCCAGCTGAATCTGTCTGATGAGTACACCAACAGAGAGAAGGACTCCATGACAGAATGACAGTGACAGAAATAGAAGCTCTCTCACTATTTATTTGTTCATTTCTTTTGGTTTTTCATCATTAGATTCATCCAGATGCTCGTCTTCCACTTAGAAAATATCAACACAACAGAGGGTTTTTTTTTCTCCTTAGAAGCAGATTCCTTTGTGGCCGGTTCCAGCAGAAATCAATACTCAGATTTATCAATGCTGAGAAAATTAGAAGCAGTTGTGAAACTTTGATGCATGCTTGGTTCTTTCCTTTTTACTGTTGAAGGTGACCAGCTGTGTGGATACTAAAAACATGAAAATTGATATTGATTATGTCAATCATATAATTAGATAAATTCATTTGTGGAAACTTCAAAAAAATGATTTATACATTTTCTAAAGTAAATTATTAATTTAAATAACTTTAAGCAACCGAGAAATAGGTTCAACTTTTTAATGTAGTTTAATCAGATGTTTGTAGGTTGTCCAAATTAGCTGCCATGTATACTTTATTTAATCCATAATATCTGATTTAATAAATACTAATAGTTCAGTGCAATCATAGTTTTTCATGTCTGTGGTTTATTAATGGTCTATAAAGCATTAACGACTGCTTTAGTAACATGACTTACCACAAGCTCTAAAACATGTATAAACCTGTGCTTGATTAAAGAAAATCTAATTCTATTTACATTATTTTGTCTCTTTACATCCTCTGGATTGCATGAAGCACTTTTTCCCCTCACCTGTGTTTGAGTTTCTGTAAAAGACATCACTGATGACCAGAAATGTGCAGGAAACTGTTTATTTCTGAAGATGTAATTTAAATTCAAAGGTCAAAAGGAAGACCTACTGCCACAGGCATAATGGTGACAATATTTAGGAAAATAATATTTGCTTTTCTTCTCTACGGAAATGACTCCACTTCCCAGCAGTGAGACAATAGTCTTGTACTCAGTATCCTGTTTGCCAAGTTTGGTTGTTACTGAGGGTGGGTTGGGATTAACACACTGGGGGGAAAAAGTACTTTAAGAATTTTTTGCATTTTAACATACAACAGAATTTAGGATTCAAATAAATCAATATTCAACAGCATTGCCTTTGGAGGTTTGATGATGTACAAACTAATGACATAATCGAAGTAAGAAATTTTTATTTGAATATTATGTTAAGAATCAGTGTACTACATAAAACTTCAGAAATTATTTACGGACAATTGTCTTTCTTTGCTGATCAACACAATTATTGCACACAACAAACCAGCAGAACGCGGTGTGTTGTGCCTTTAGGCAGGACAAATCAGTTCCAGCGTGCAGTCATGTATCGGGCCATGGTTGCATGGAATGGATTGCCAGGATTTCTGTTATTGGAAAATAATAAAGAGGGTTTAAAAAGAAATTAAACCCTTTTTTGTTCACACAATCAACATGATTGATAATATTGAATGATGTTTCATGTTTTGCATCAGAGTGCTATTGTTTTGTGAATAAGTATAAATGAAAAGCTTTTTTATTTTATTTAAATTTTTTCCGGACTGTTATAATGTATGTCCTGTTTATGTGTGTGTGGGTGTGAATGGTGTAAAAGCAAAAAATGTATGTATATAACTAATTTTTAATGTGGAGGAGATCCCAGGAAGAATAGCAACTGATGCTTCAGTTGCTAATGGGGATCTTAATAAATACAAATACTGTCAATGCAACTTATGGCTGCTGCACAGATTATACAGGAGGCAGCAAGAATGATATTTTTTTTCATATTATTGATATAGTATCTTTTTCCCCAAAAAACAATTAAGTAAGCAATGTTGGAGCAACCAGTAGAAACCTCCAATCTGCATTATAAACTTATAAAATCATTTTTATACATGTATTGCTGTCCTGTGTTAGACAGCTGCTCTGTTGGATTTTCACTTTCTGCAGAGATTTTACAACCAGGCCCCTCTAGTGACATCTCTGGAATATGTGCAAACATAGCAGTAAATATTCCAGAGAATTTGTTGTTACTTAGCAAATTGAGTGAGTGTGTTGGTGAAAGTTGCTGCTTCGTTTTCCTTCCTACTGGCCTTTTTGCTGCTTCGCACTCACTCTTGGCTATTGCATGTACATTCAAATTCGTGTGGTATCGATAAACACTATAACACTCATCAGGGGGCCTCAGCTTCTATCTTATCTTATTCTTTGACCTTTAACCCGGAGTGATGCTATGACAAATGCTATTTAGATTAGAGGTGTTTCTCTTCAGCTGGTTTTAATTGATTTTATTTGTTTTTTGTTTCTGTTTTTAAAGTCTCCCTGTGTCTGTTTTTTTATTTTTTTTAAATCTGTTTTTAATTTTGGTCTCGGGTTTTAATGCTTTTATATATTCTTTTTTATTTCTTTTTTTATTTACAGCACTTTGGTCAGCCACTTTGTTGTTTTTCAAGTGCTTTATAGATAAAGATGGTATGGCATCTTTAATGTGTTGCAAAGAAAACACAGCAATATCCACAATGTATTTATAACATTTTGCCTCCTCTGCTCTCTCAGACACTTGTGCACAGCTCTTCCCTAACTTTTTGAACTAAAAGTCTCTTGCTGTGAAGTGTCTGTGTGAATAGCAACTGTGGGAAAAGCCCAGACCAAACTGTTTACACATTCTCCAGAAAATAGCCAGTGTTCATGTGTGAAAACAATTTAAGTTGCATAAAGCAGCTAATCCAGCAAGGTTGCCCTTAGAAAAGATATGAAAAGGCGGCAGTACAACTATTATCACAGCGGTTCATTCTTTCAGCTCGGGTCTGATTTTGTTCACACAACCCGATTTTGTCTCACTTGACACTACTGACACCAGATAGTAAAATCAAAATGGTCAAATTTTTTATACATACAGTTTTAAAAATTGTTCAATCTAAATAATTAGAGTAGTTGTCTAGTCAAAAATGTTCTCATGCAGAATCATTCAAACCTTATTACTTATTACTCTATACATTTTGCACTGAACACAGAACAGTAGATATACAATATCAAAATGTATTGTAAATAAACTGTGCCAGTGAAAGCTGAAGTGGTTCTGTAGGGATATGAGCTTTTGGATGTTTATTTGAATAATTACACAGTATGTGCTTTGCACCAGGATGTGCAAAAGTCAGTGGTAGAAACAATGGTCTCATTAAGCAGCTTTATGGCTTGAGGAAAAAGGCTCCTCCTCATCCTCCTTCTCTTTGAGCCCCCAAGGTGCTGCACACATCTATCTAGTGAAATTAATTTCACAAGAAGAGAAACAAAACAAATTTTGAGTAAGTTTTGAGAATAACTCGATGCAATAAATACCTGTAATGACTGCCTTAGTGCCCATTATTTTCTCATTTAATAACTGTCCATACGATTTTAGCAGTCATGGAAGGAAAACAAAGGAAAACAAATGCTGGCTATGCTTTCAAATTTTATTCATTTATTTTTTTTTACCTTTTACCTTACAGTCAAAATGTGACCCTGTTCAGTTCAGAACAGCATCACATTTAAAAAGCTGGAACAATTTGAGTAGACCAGCATGACGATGTTTGCCATTTAATATTCTTATTTGGATCAAGTTCTTTCTGTATTAAGATCCTTCAGGACTCTACTTTATTAAATAAGTACTGCTAACAAGTGTGAGCTACTTCTGCTCAGGTGAAGAGGTGAAGTCTTGACAAGCAAACTGCAAATTCACACTTTTTTTTTAGTCTGTTATGAGTTCAGTATTAGTTTTAAAGCTAACGTGCTGTGGCTGCACTGACTATTAAATAACCAAAATTTTATGGGGCTACTATACTGTGTAACATTGTGAATTGTTGGCATAGCCTAATCTTGTGGACTATGACTGTTGAGGTGGATTGCTGGTTACTTCCTAAAAAAACACCACCAACACTTCTGTCAGCAGGAACTACTTGTGAACACAACTCTGAGATAACATCACCGTCTTTCGTGGACATATTGAGCTTGAGTGCAAGCAGTAACCTGTGTACACCGCTAGCAGTTACAGAGAAACATAACATAGATGGAGATTTGTTGATGGCTATGAGGCCAATGTAATTCATATGTTCACAGATTTTGGTTACCAGTTTCAGGGAGAAACAGCTGATTCTTACGCTGCAGCATGCTCCACCATGTTCACCACTTGGCCTTTCACTTTGTTTCTCCTTAAAACAGATTTCACGTTGCTTCTGGAAATCATGCTACAAAATATTATTGGTAGGAAAGAGTAAGAAACAGCTCACAGGCTGAACAGGTAGACGAAACTGTAGTTCAACTTTGGCAATCTTCACAAATTTAAAGATGATCTGCATAAAGCAGTGAAGATTAGAGACCAATGTTGCTGTTTCCACTCATGTTGCTAAGCAATAAAGCATCTTAAAGTCAGATACTGTCAGAAAAGTGTTCAATTCTAATTTGGTTCCTGTATCGATTAAAATAAGAAATTCTGATCCTAGGACAGACTCAGATGTACAGTAGTCATTCAAGTACTGATAAAAAAAAGTCTATCTTATTATTGCCCCCCCCCCTCATAACAGAATGTCTGAAATGGACAGGGAAAATGACCACAGCTCAGACTTGGCCACGAGAACTTTCTATGCTTTGTAAAAGAAAAGACACTCCAAGTGTCCCAGACAGGGAGAAAAAGCTTTCTTATCCTCTAGATTAATCTCTTCCTTCCTGTGTGTTATTGAGAGGAAACCAGTCACCATTTGTCTGCTGGGTTGAGCAAACAGAGGTGCCATGGTAACCCCTCCTGTTTTTCCTACTGTTAGCCAACTTTAATATTTATTCAAACCAAACACAAACTTGCTTCTGTTCTGCTTTCAAATGATACTAGTTGTTGTAATGTTCAGTACTAATGAGTCGAAAACATCTGTAATATTGCGGAAAGAATCATTGCAAATCACTGCAAAACATTTGGCTTGAAGAAGAAACAGAAACAGGCAGAAGATCCTCAAAGCATCTTTTTTATCCAACCAGCTGGCTCAGTGAAATGTGCCAGAGCTCTGAAATAGTGTAAAAGGACTGATGAGCTGAGTGAGTTATTCCATCAGACTGAACAAAAATAGAAGCTGCATTTTCCATTCTTATGATCTGATGTCTACTTGAATCTACAACAGAAATGCCTAAAAATGGGTTAATTACCTGAGGCACTTTAAAAATGCACAGTGCTGACGCAGATGATTCACAACGCATGAACTAGTACGATTCTACAAGGTCAAGAGGATTCAACTTGAGCATCCCACAATTCAAGACATCAAAATGTTGAAGGCTGTTTAGTCATCAGTTGTAAAAACTGATTTTAACACTGAAAGTGTTTCACATTTTTTTTAGGTTTAATGCTGATGATGCAATTTCATAATGCATCATTATCCAGGCTGCTCTCACAAATGATTCGTAGGATTTCTTATGAAAAATAATCCACAGATATTCACACATACACTATGAAATCCTGAGCCTATCAATGGCGATGATATTTGAATGGAGGCACTCTGTCGTGTTGTCTGTGAGACTTTTCTGGTTCTGAAACAATTAACAAGGCAGAAAAATGCAGATTTTTTTATTTTTATATCTTTATCATAATTTCACTGAATCGACTATGGTTCACTGGGAAAATTTGCCCTCTAATAATGTCATTTTTATGTGTAGGTGTGTGTGTGTCTGTGTGTCTGTGTGTTTTGTTTGAGTTTTTCTTTTACGTTATCAGATCATTTTGAATGAAACCTGACCACTGACTCTTGGATTGTTTCATTTACGTGATTGAAAAGATTAGAAGTTTAATTCACCTATTATCAATTCACTGCTATTAATGGTAATAAACATAATAACGCCTCATACATTATATATAGTTTACTTCACAAAGAAAAAAAAGAGAAGAAAGGAAAATGCAGCATCCGTTGTGGTTATTCTCTATTAGCTTCTATCTTTTCTTCTTCTTCTTTTACCATCTGTTTTTGTGTCTTACAGTTTAAAAACTAACCAAACCCTAACCACAACAGAAGCTGTTGTGCATGCAAAGTCATCTTCATTCAGTTTGAGCCTCGCTGAACACGCTATATCTGGGATCTCAAACTCCAGTAAAACTACCATCCTGTAGGTTTTTAGATGTTTCCCTGCTCCAACACACCTGATTCAAATTAAAAGAATTTAACAGCTTGTTAAGTTCTGCACAATGACCCATTCATTTGAGTCAGGTGTGCTGAAGCAGGGAAACACCTAAAACCTGCAGGACAGCAGCTCTTGAGGATCGGAGTTGGAGATCCCTGGTGTACATGCAGGACATTATCTGGCTTTTTTAGTCTGACGTTAAAATTTTATTTTAAGATTTCCGTAAGGCTAAAAGATAAACGTTTATTTTAAAAGTAGGGTTTCCGATTAACCAACATTTTCTTTTTCCAACAACATGTTAACATTCTGATAAATATCTGAACTATGACCTAAACTATTCTATGCTTTTTGTAAAAATTCAGAGGCCAAAAGGGTTGAAGCCTGCTTCTTTAATAGTGTGGTGTATGTTTAATATAGACTGTGAGATATTTACTGTAACTTGTAACAAAAGCTGGTAAACAAATGCAGGGGTGTGGAAAGCACAAGATTTCCTTTCTGAAATGTAGATAAGATGTATTAAGTTACCCAACACTGAATTATTTAAAGAAAAGGGCTAGTACATCTGAATATATCCCACTAACTACGCTTCCTTCCTTCCAATCACAGTGTACTCAGCCCAGCTGACTGTGTTTCTCGACCATTCACAGTTCTTATAGACAGTATTTGTTGACTATGACAATTTTACAGAAGCATATAATATTAAATAGAAAATGTTCTCAATCAATTTCAGCCACCTGAATTACACCAACGACTGCTTTTGGTCTTTTACACAGAAATCAGATGTCATACAACCTCTTGTCTTCTGCAGCCCCAAAAAACAAGGAGAAGTCTCCGGAGTTCAACTAGATACAGGATTTATTAATAGAAACGAGGCCACTAACGCAATCATGGTCTGAGCCGAGTCATTATACATGCACATTTAGGTACAAAGTCATCCAGCAGATGCTCTCATTCAACATGATTTACAGTCTAAATACGCAGCCCTCATGTCACATAAGGAGAAACAAAACAGTGCTGACCAAAGGTGAGATGAAAGAGGTGATGATGAAGGCACAGGGGCTACAGCTGGCTTCTGTGTGTGCAGTTGTGTAAGTGGGTGAGACAAGAGAGGAACTGTACTATATAAATCAGTGGGTGACAGAGTGATTGGCACAACTGCAAGGAATAAAAAAAAAAAACTTGCTTAACTTGCTGCATGAGCTTTCTCAGAAGAAATTAAGTGAACATGAGTAAAAACTGATGGTAGAGACTGAGTGAAAATGGGGGAGGGGGACTATGTAGAAAGAAAAACATTCCTGGGTTGGTAAATTACAGTGTGGCATCTGTGCTCTGCTGCATTCACCCATCAGGCGGTCACACTTTCAAGAGATGCTGTGGTGGAAGTCAAAACAGCCAAGCAGTGGTAGAAAGTTACAGAACGAGTTTTTCAGGCATGCACTTCATCATAATCTGGAGTTATTTGTACTTCACTTGCATATTGATTGGATGGAGGGATGGATAGATGGATGAATCTACCACTTGTATTGTAGAAACATTTCAAAATACATTTTAAAATCTTACTCTTTCACAAATTAATAGCTGCTGCAAAGTATAAGCTCAGTCCATGAAGTAGCTTCAACGAAACACTCTTCACTGATGCACTGATGCTGCAGAACTAGATGCATTTCTTTATGGTGATAAAAATCATTTCAGTTTTTGCATTGTGCTGATAGTATCTATAATATCTATAAAAGAGCTTTTTCTGTTTTTTAACTGTTGAACTTGTTTACAAAAAGAAAGAGAGCACTTCTATAGCTGCACACCTTTCTTCTTCTTTTTTAATTTATTTTAAAGCAGTGGTGTCAAAACATGCAGCCCGGGAATCAAAGCCGGTCCACCAGAGGGTCCAATCTGGATGAATTTGGTGAATATGGTGAATTTTCAGGATTGATTTTAAGTTCCTTTTAGTCATTTATAAATGTCTTAATGGTCTTGGGCCTTCCTATTTATCTGACCTTGTTTTAAATTATCCATTCTCGCAGACCTTGAGGTCCTCTGTTACTAGCCTTTCAATTGGCCTTTTAATGACCATTTCTATTTATTTGTTGTATTTTTATCTATTTGTATTTTAACTTTATTTTAGTTCATCATTTTTATGACCCTTTTTTATCTGTAATCTTAATTTTTGTTGCTCTTATCTGTTGTCTTTTACTTTTTTGCCTCTAATGGTTTCATCAGGTGATCCTCCACACCAGGGGCTTTGCCTGCTCGGTTGGCAGGGTCGTTGCCATGGTGACTGCTCTTTCCGGGGCGGCTGAGGGTCTCGTGCTGCAGCCATATGGCTGTGGTGGGATCCTAGCCTGCCCTGGTCTGGGCGGTCCTGTGGTGGCATCCTCTACGGTCCTGTGTGGGCTCGCTCCCGGCGTGGACGGATCCCCAAGATATCGTTTCCTCACAGCAGCATCAAGCCAGATGTTTATGTTTATTTGACTAATATGTATATATATATATTTACCTTTACCTATTTCGAGTTCAGACTGGGGTGGGGGCGGGTGGGGGGAGTTAACTTGTTTTTATCTTTGGGTGTGTGTGATTGTGTGTGTGAGACTGCATATGAAAGAAATTATAATGATATTTGTGTTTTTAAATTGTTGTTATATTTGTTGTGTGAAGGCTGTTTTAATTTTCCTTTATGCGTTAAATTGTTTTATGTAAAGCACTTTGAGTTGTCCAGGCCTGAAAGCTGCCTTATAAATAAAATTTGATTTGATTTGAATGTGAAAATGACATCCCTTTTGTTTTTACATTTTTTACACCAGTAACTCATTGCTAATTTGTCCATGTTAGGTTGTATTTTCTAAGTTTAAATGGGAAACATTTCCAAAGCAGGGGGGATAATTTGCTTTATCTTCTGTATCTTTCTTACCTAATAGATCTGAATAGTTTGGATTAGTCAGTTCAGGTGGTCAGGATCACTACACTGATGTAGAAATGTACATGTGTGTACATTTGAAATAATGTCTAGCTTTTGAAAAGTTACTCTAATCATAATATGAAAGACTGTATTTTTCCCTTCCAGATACCTGGGATTAAATGTTATGTGATTTTAGATCCAGTTGGATTAGTAAATTGTAATGCACATGTAAATGAGTCAATATATAAAATTAATCAAATATGTTAATGAAAAAAAGAAAGAAAGAAAAGCATAAAAATGTAATATATATAGTATATATATACTTTATTCTTTATTATTGTAGAAAAATATATATATTTATTTTAAAACAAATATAAAATGTAAAAGAAGCTATACATTTTTATAATTAAAGATTTTATCAAATCAAAATTTCAAATAATATTTATTTTATAACTATACATATTTTTCTTAAGATATTTCAGGTTGTTCATAATGTTTTCTAAAATGATATTGCATTAAATGTAAACAACTTGACACAGTACTTGTACATACCTGCAATAAAACAAAGGGTTATTATGTTGTTATTTTACTGATCCGGCCCACTTGAGATCAAATTGCGCTAAGAGTGGTCCCTAAACTAAAATGAGTGACACATTTTAAAGCTTGGCCCAGTCATTTTAACCCTTACCCTCCTGCTTCCAACTATAATAATCATCATCATTACCAAACACAAAGTCACCATTCTTTTAATTCTTGCAATCCTCTCATTATTTGATCATTATGTTTACCTCTTATCATCAACTTGTCATTATCTTAATTTACGTAATCATCATCATCATCATCATCATCATCATCATCCAGCCCACTTCACAGCAGCAGCACTTAATTTCAGCTTTGGCCAGTCATACAGAAATTTTAAAGTCCAAACCACATAACCACAGCAGACTGAAGACTCCTCACCACATTTCTCTGTATATGCATCTCCATAACAACATATTATACTGCAAGTAAAGTGCACTGTAAACAAAATACTCCTGAACCACAAAACTCTACAATGCAGCCCTGTACTCCACCCATGGGCAAGCAAACACAAAACACAGCTATTCAAAGTCTTGTCTGGAAGGGAAAATGGATCACTAAACTGAAAAGAAGTCTGTCTTTAAACACTGACAGCTATTCAACATGTAACGAAATGTAAGATGAAGCTAAAGAGCAGCCTAAGGGTTAATCTTCTTCACCTGAGTTAAATATAGAGTTGGATTATAAACTGCTTTTTTTAAACAGATACAGGCCAGATTTTGAGGCAGGTGAAGGTAATTCTGCCAACAGCTTAAATATCCTGAATATATTGAAAACCAATTACTGTCATGCTAATGCAATTAGTTTTTTAATCCCAAATTCATTATAGAATGACAATAATTAGCCTTTTTTTGAAAGCAGTTACATGAATTACGGTTTGTTTTTTAGGGCTTTTCAAAGACAGAAGATAATTACTTGACAGTGACACTTGCCGGAGATTTAAAAATAAAAGGGACCCCGCAACCACAAAATCTTTTGTTTAGATCAAACAAGCCCTAATCTTTGTTATTATGCTACAGGGATATGGGTCACTGACCAAATATTTAGCTAAGCCCATTTCTTTGGAAGATTATCTGTCCTGGCTGGATATGTGAGAAACAATCACACTATGTAGGCTAATGCATGCACACAGGGCAGCGGCATGTGTGCAAATATGTTATAAATAAACAAAACCACATACGCGTTCATGCACACCGCCATGTAAGAAAGCAGTCATGGAGTAATTATTCCCCAAAGCTCATGGTGCTCTTATCTACCTGTCTAATGTTTCAGATGTGCAGCAGACTACAGTGTACCATCTGTGTACTTCTCCTTTCTTCATTAAAGCACAGTACTTTCCACAGGAAACTGTCATTCACAGAGGCGTTAGCAACCAGAGGTGGATGTTCGACATCTCCAGACATCCATGAATGTATATTTTAGTTCTTATTTTTGCTTGAAAGGATAAAAGAAACAACGTATTTTGTGTGCTCACACAGGAAATTTTAGGCTTGAGGATATTGTTATCAAGTTAAGTTTCAGATCATCCTGGAAGAACATTTTTCGAACTTCAACAAGAACTTGTTCCCAAACACCAGCCACAATACTTACTGTTCCCTTGGGAAGAAACTCGGCCTAGTTTGTTTTTGCCTTTTTAAGACAACGTGCGTTATTTCATTCCCCGTTAAGGTCCTGGGAGCAGAATTAGCTCTTCTAACTTCCCTTCTACTTGTATACTGCTTTGTCCTCCTTCATGATGTACTTTGGGATGAGATTTATTTCATTTTAGTTTAATTTATGCAATGCCAATTCACAACAGAAGTAATCCCAAACCACTGGGATAGAAAGCAAGCAAGTTCAACAACTATTTACAGTCTAATTCAATCCTTTTCAACTCATCTGATTCTTTCCAATCTGATATAATGAGTAGCCTTGCAAAGCTAACCATCATATTGCATTGAACCTCCAGACCTGAGCAAGCACAGAGCAGCATGGCAAGGATCTTGCTTTTAATAGAAAGAGACCTCCAGCAGAACTCTACTCAGGGAGGCTGGCCATCTGCCTCTGACTGGTGGAGGACTGACAGAATGGGACACAGACACAAACTAACCCAAATATGATCATACAATATGATAAAAGAAGACTGCGTCACCAAATTTTCTTTATCTGCACTGAAATATCACATAACTGGTCAGATATGAATTAAACTCAGCAATATGCAAGAGAGTTCAAAAACACACACTGTCTGTTATTTTACAGATATCTACGTGGAGGAAAAAGAAAGAAGATGCTTGATATACTTTTGATTGAATGACATCACCTCTAGACTGAAGTTGATGTTTCTCTGAAGTTGTAAATAATTCTACTTTGTCTTGCTGTGGTGATACTTTAGATACTGTTGTAAGCTTGTAAATAAATCTACTACTTCCAGCTGGTCAATTGGAACCATTATCAAGTCATTTTATCCAGCGACTCCATTGGTGGTCTGTTTTGAAAATATTTTTAAAACACTGGGATAAAGAAATGACAATGGCCAATCTTACACTGCATTTGGTTCATCTACATGGTGGAAAGTTTTTAAAGTTTTAGTTTAATGATGTTTTGATTCTCTAATGAGGGAAAAAATGTTCCCTGGTAAGGATGAGCTCATCATTTATACCATAACTGTCTTGACTTGTCCACTTCATACTCCTCCGTTAAACACTGCAAATCTCTGCTCACAAGTTTTAGATTTAATCATTTTTACAAGATTTTAAGGTTTGGAAATGTTTAACTCACCAGTGTTTCACAAGAAAAAGCTTCAACAAATCTATTACTGTTCAAGTAAAGAACATCATATCTGATCTACTAACCGTATGATGGTCTTACATATAAAGTTGCACACTGACGTTGGATAGGGCTCAAGAAAATTTAATGAAGGAGGACAAGAAATCCTGCATGGCAACAATGTCAAATATACAACAGTCGCTACAGGCTGAGGCCATCGCAGACCCTTCAATGTCATTATGTGTTTTTCTTTTTGTGCTTATATCCTTCAGGTCATGTGGTGCAACACAAACCAGACTATATTTAAACAGCAGCCAAAAAAAAAAGAAGATAATAAACAAATCAATCCCAAAAGCTCAAAACGGATTTGCATAGCAGACGGCTGGATTCTCTGAACTGAATTAACAGCAACCTGTTCCAAAACAGTTGCACCCCAAAACTACTCGGTTCACACGAGTGGGACTTTCTCATTCCAATCATGTGACAGCACATCTAACCACATACCAGCTGAGGATTAAGTTGATGATAAGAAACACTTCAGTGGACTGCTGGATTTTTCTGAAATAGGAAGTGAGGCTGCATTTGCATTATTCAGCAAAGACACGCGGCAAAGGGAGGTGAGGCAACAAACCATAAACAATTAAGATTTGATTCAATAAGACAGATTTAAATGTGTGTGTTGGTTCATTACTTGGACAGAGTCAAAGTTCAGGAAGAAGCCAAAATTAAGAAATGAGGACATCAACAAAAGCACAGTGTGAAACGGCATGAAAGCATGAAATGTGTGTGTGTGTGTGTATTCATGCGTGTCCTAACCTGTGAGTATGGCCATGATTGGTGGCGTGTAGTTTCCTGATGACCTCCTCACTGAAGTCAAAATGAACCCTTCCTCTGGCACAGGGTGAACGCCGGTACATTTCACCGACACACACACTCACTCATGCACGCACTACCCGGTACACGCCATCACTTGTGTGACCTCAAATACATCACAAACACTCTTAAAGTGTTCGTGTCAAAACCGAAGCATCCTGCACACTAAATACACAAAATGTCACACAATGTCCTAAATAGCACCATTGGTTATTACCAGCACAAGGACAGGCATACACACTTCATACACACTTTATCACACAAACTGCGATTACTGTCCTCTTATGTGGACAGCAAAACATGACTAATTCAAGCTATAGAAACTATAAAATCTCTGTTAAGAAAAGAAAGTTACTCAGCAGATTATCCATCAGCCACCCCAATAAATGCAGCAAGGTATCCGGACTCTTTCTCCACACACTCGATCTCTTGTTACACACGGTAGCAGTATCAGTAGCAATTCGCACGTCAGATCACGGAACTCTTTCAGCCCTTGTTCACACTCTGACACACTCCACTCTCTCACTGCTCTCTCTTTACGGACTCTTCTCCTCCTCACAAACTATACTTCCTCTCCATGCTGTGTGAGAGTGTGTATGAAGTGTCCGTTTGTGTGTGTGTGTGTCTCTGTGTGTAGGGCTCTGTTCCCTTCAGAGCAGCCCAACAGTTAGGAGGAAGATTTAAATTCTGGAGTGGAGTTCCTGGAGTGGAGTCGTAACTCATCCATCAGTGACAGGCATGTTGGCTTTAATTAATCTTCTGTGGAAAACACACAGAGACATAGAGCATGCACAAACACACAGCTAATCAAATGATAAACCCAACATACTACTACGAGTTACTGGAGCTGTAGTTTCAGTTTCACCCCCATTGCAGGATTTTAACAGTGATTACTGACGCAGGATTTTACAGTGACACAAAGATCAGATTATAAAACCAGGTTTCTTACCTTTAGACTACATCTTGCTATGCTTTTTAATGTATAAGCAGAAGTCTACATACCCAAGCGGCCCATGCATTGTATGCATGATGCAAAAATATAAATCATAATTTAACTTAAGTCCCCTATTAGCAAACAGAAAATGAAAAAAATTACTTTGACTGGTGTTTTAGTAGATGGTGAGTGTAAGGTTTAAAGATGATGTTGCTAAAATGTATCATTTTAACACAATTATTTGAATAAAAAGCTATATATAGCCTGTGTTAGAAACCAAACAAGGAGCTTTGATTCGACTACCAGGTCTACCTTAAATGTCGGTGTGTGTCTGTGTGAGAAAGAGATGGCATCTGGCATCATCTCAGGGGGCCGCAGTCCCCGCTGACACTGTAAAGTATATTGGCACCCAAGCCCTCTTTTCATGATAACTGATGACGGATTTTGGAGAAGTACGATAAGCTTTAGATTGAAATAAATAGATGTAAGCCATCAGTTTATCTAAATTTTTTAATTCCTAGAAACTGATACAGAAGAACAGACAATCTGGTGCAGTAAAGCCATAATAAACAGGAATGATTCAGGAATGAATCAAGGAAATGCAAATGTTATACACTTGATAAGAGTGGCATTTTTCCATTATGTGTATAGACAGATATAGTCTATAAATTTCTAATATGGTGTTTATTCTTTGTATTCTTTGTCTCTTAAGAGTCAAATATGCTCTCTATATAAATCCATTTAATATTTCCCAAGCACTCAGTTACTACAAGAACAACATCAAGACATTATTCAAGTACATAAAAAGAGAAGATCTTACTTCTGAATGTCACATTTAGAAATATACAAAGGAATCAAAAAGTGGTAATCATGATTAATTTTTGGAAAAGAAATTTTAAATGTGACAATATCTTTACTCTGATCGTTGTGAAGTGATAGATTTACCAAATGAATATAATTGTTACTATTAAATAGTTTTTATTTCTGAGGTCAGGTGATTTCGTTTTGAAAAGGTAATGTTCCAAAATGTTTACTAATCTTTTCTGATCAAAAGCAAAGATGAGACCGTTTAAACTAAATGAGTAACTTCGTTTTAAATTTCACTTCTTCTTATGGTCAATACGAAACACCGCAGAAAAACTGTCCTGAACGACAACTGGAGGCGTTTCTGAAAAACCACCAACTCGGTAAGAAAAGTAAGCTCCATTTCTCAGTTGAACATGACTCAGAAATATGACATGTATGAGGGTATTTCCTTATCTTTAAGGTGACAATTTACTCCGTCAGTATTTATCTAGTATTCTATTGACTAGAGGACGTTTGACAGACAACTCCTGAAGCAATCCAAGAGAGAGGAAAAATTATCCAAGAGCACAAGTTTTGAGAGCGCAAGGAATGCATCTGAGTGCAGGAGATTTGAACTGCAACACTAAACTTAAGAGGAGCAGAGCTTTGATAGGAAGAACAATATATTTGAGAGCAAGAAGGGACTTTTTAAATGTAAAGGCAATGAAAACAATTTTGATAATTGAGCATGAAAACAAGAAATCTTGCTCTCAAATCAAACAATTATGCTCTTCATTGAAGATAGGGAAATACCACCGTACACGAGGCAGGCAGTTACAAATCATATAGGGGGAGGAGTAAAGAGCACAAAACTTGAATCACTACTATGTTCGCACACTGCAACTCACCCCACTGCTTCTCAAACACAAAAGGTGAGAGAGTGCGAAGATGTGGTTGCCAAAGAGGAGAAAAAACAACTCTCACACAGTATTTATAAAACACACCCAACTCTATTAGTCTTAGGGTTTAATGGGTAAACAGTCTAAGGCCTGACATAATTTCTCTCAGTCTAACCACTAAAACTGCAGAAGAGATACCTTTGCCTCTTTTTTTTTGTAAAGTAATATGTTTAACTCCGCTTTAAAAGGCCTTAAAAATCATTACATGGTTTTCACTGCTTTTCAACTTTTCCATGGACTATAAATGCACTATAAAAACCAAAACTTCTTGTATTAAACAATAGTTCAGTAATACCAACAATAAGGCACGTGTCAGGATCAAATCTGTTAATGATCCAATTGCTCTTTCTAGCACTCTGTAGAATCATTCACACATTTGCAGAACTTTCTCATCACATAAAAACTGATCATTCTAGCCTAATAATCTCCCTGATGTGACTGCTAAAATATTGTTGGCAAAACAATACAAGTTCCCTCTACAACCATTAGAGGGCACCATTTCATTCCACAGAGAAAGAGTCAGTAGCTGCATCCTCAAAGCTTTGGGTACCACAAGATGGCAGTGCTGTAACAGCGTTTTTTTGTCCAGAGTTGTAGTCGACATGCATGCACCTCACACTTACAGCATGTGGCATGCCCTATGCAATGCGGTTAGAGCCAGCATTCCACTCAATGTGAACATAGCTTTTTCACATGTTATTTCATGTCGGATCAAAACCACAAGGATTATGCTTCTGAGCTGTCATGCAAGATCTCCACTGCAGGCACTATGACTAAGTGAAAAGAACCGGTGATTCCCCTCCATCCTATATGATCATAATTATCATGAATTAGTAAGATAGGAGTGTTTGCTCCAAATAACAAGGTATCACAATGCAGGCGGTCACAATAGATGTACGCAAATACATAATTACAGCATAATAACCTATGTACTGATGAGTCTTGCTCCATTTAACCCCTTTTTATTGAGCTGGAACCTTTTTCCTTCTGTCAAGAGATAATGTCTGTATGCCAGACAACATTTTTAACCTACATCTTGAGCAGCATTTCGTATAAAAGCAGAAAACATAATTAGGCATTGATCAGAAATCTACTTGACAGCTGAAGAGTAGTCTGTCAAATTACCCTGTGTCTGGCTACGTCCTCTGATTTGAATTGCTATCAAGCTGCAAATAAGGAAACCTAAAAAAACAAAAAAACAACTTTAGCTAAACCCCTTTAATCTCAGCGCAACACAAAGCCGCAAACAGAATTGCGCCTGGATTTGACAGAACAAACACAATCATATTAAATCAGGATCAAGCAATGTTCATATTTACAGAAAGGTATTTAATTTTACACTCTAAAAAGGAGGGAAAACAAAAATCATAGGGGCAGGCTGACAATGACATGTTTATCAAAACAGTGGACAGTGACAGGAATGACATGAAAGGATTTTTTCTGATGAGAAATATGATATCCATTAGATACATCTTCTGTCCACTCCAGTGTCACAAATTCCAAATAATGATTTTTGTGGTCTGATAAAATCATGATGTCTTAGTCAAGTGCACCATTTCAATAAGGATGGAAACACAGAGAGGACAAAAAGAGGAGGACAAATGACATTTAACGTGTAGTCTGCAGTGTGGCTCTGACAGGTGTCATGTAAATTCCCAGTCATCTAAATATCTGATCTTTTTCCTCTCTGGGTACCAATCTACAACTCTACAGTCTAAGAGGTTTAAAACCCTCGTCAATTGTTGGAGACTGATGCAGAGCTTAAGCGAGTGGCTTAACGGTTTTTGAATTGAAATAAACAGGTAAAAATAAACTGTAGCCATTATGGAGTGACAAACTGGTATGCTAAAATGTCACCTTTTTTGAGCCATTACCCATTTTGAAAATTAACACCAAAAATTCTCCAGTACCTGATCCACTTCAGTGTTAACCATCCAATCTGTTATACCAGCACAGCTGAAGACAACATCTGAAAGTTCAGCTTTTACCAGACCTTTAAATACAATGCTTACATGTGTCTCTCTCTCCTTTTGGTAATATATTTGATAAATGAAACATTCCAGACCCATGAAAATACTATGACTCAAACTATTGTTTGAAATTAGAATAAAATGATCATTGCAGTTTCAGTAAAGATCTCCAATATTCCCGGGGTAAAATCATAGAACCTACAGTGTGATTCTCCACAAAGCTTTAGCCTGTTTGTATTTTACATTCAGCATTTGTTTTGTCTTGGATTGTCCCTGGTGGGACCCTAACGGTGTCAGGAGATGGTTGCTCTTTCTATGAGCCACCAATCTTGTTTTTTATTCTGATTTGATCTACAATTTTTGATGAAAGAATAAGCAACATGTCGTCAATTTCCCTTAGGGGATCAATAAAAAGTATCTATCTATCTATCTATCTATCTATCTATCTATCTATCTATC
>JAOXYM010000015.1:7853583-7864516 GCA_028567055.1 Leptatherina wallacei | reverse complement strand
GGGGGGTGTCATAGATGAATAATTACACTACAGAATGTGTCTTTGCTTGATCCAATGCCGCTTTATGCAATATGATTAAAGCAGACAACACTCACAAAAAGATAAAGATAATCTCCGCTGTAGACGGGTTTCTAATAAAGAGTAACAGGTCTGACTTCAGCCATTATGTAAAAAGGACATTGGCCTTTCAGCAACAGCAGGCAGCTTTGGTCTTTGTACAAATCCAGCTTACACAATTAACCATACAAGTAAACTGTGTACACAAACATACACACACCCCCACTTTATCAAACAACTGCAACAAAACATGAACGTTGCAAGCAGGTACAAACTTAATCTGTATAGAAATCAATGGGGCAATTTAAAAATCAAGAATTTTTTTTTTAGATAAGATACAGGATACTATCTTATTTATCCCTGAAGGGGAAAATATCCTATTATAGTAGCAGAAAGAACATCTACGACGCAAAATATGGAATTGAAATAAACAATATATACAAATACACTCAAAAGAACCTTTTAGCAGCTTATTTATTCTTGTTTAAATTGCTTGTACTCCAAAAAATGTTATGAAAAACTGGTCATACCCATTTTGACATTACTTTTACAGATAAAGAATTAATAAATGACCAAAATTAAGATTTATCCAATTTAATCAGCTCAACTTCTTTCATGTTTAAATCGAGTTACTATGGTCAGTTAACATTAAATAAGCCAGACTAACAGGATTGCTCTATAGTTTGTCATCCACATTTTTTGCTGTAATCTATTAGCATGTGTGACAGCTGTGAGATCAAACTGGAGATCAAGACTCCATCCTACTGTCATACCACCTCTGACTGATATACTCTGCAAGCTCCCTTTCCTTCATAAAAAGCACATACTTTTAGAAATTATGCAGTGAATTTAAATAGCTTCTAAAATCCGTGCTGTCACACTGACAGCCACACAAGGCTGATGCAAAAAACCCAATTAATGCAGAGCATGCCGACACTGAAAGAAAGATGCAAATTATAAGATATGGGGTGGAAGGAAAGACCAGCAATTATTAGAAGCAGCTTGAAACGGTCTTGTAATTAATAGTTGATGTCATGTCGCAGTTTAGATCAGAAATTAAAATTGTGTTTGTATGCTTCTTGGCTAGTCTGTCAAATATGACTAGGAGCTTAGAATAATGTGTTTTGATGAGGATTTCACAGTTTGATCAACACCATTTCAACTTGGATCTGGATCCATGTTGACAAATATGATTTTGGGGGGGGGGGTTATACATCTCATTTCACATGTCTGTTGGGTTGTTTCCTGTAAATTTAACTGCAAAAGGTAAGCACTGGATCCTTAATCATTCCACTGTCACCATTACTTGACTTACCTTCCAGATGCTTCCAGCTTGCTGGCGGGGCACTGCCACCCTGCAGAGTAATCAACACCTACCTCAGTGCTGCAAACACTCTTTCTCCCAGCCTTGCATGTTTAACCTAAGTCATTTCATTTGTTGACCTTACTTCAAAACAATCTAATCTATTACTTCTCCCAGCAGCTTATACTGCACCATAGTCTTCATGTGCATCTTTAGAGCAAAAACTGCGCTGTTGACATCCTGCACTGCATAACATCTCATTTCAAAAAACAGAAATAACAAACACAGGTCATTTTCTGCTAGCCAAGGTTATCTACAGCAGAACTGAATAATAGAAACTATGGGAAATACAGTGGGTCAGGTTGACCCACCACTTGTGACATCAAAAATTATTAGCAATTTTAAAAGATATCATCCTTAAATTACTCTGAAGGGAATCCCAGCTGCTCCCAGGACAGTCTGGTGAGTCCAGCTTGCCATGCCCAATGAATCACCAAAGGGTTGGCGGTCAGGAGGCCTTTTTATCAGTAGCCCAAACTAAGGATGTCATGATTATACTGTAGAATTTCATTATATGATTATTGAACACTCCTTATAGGTCTTGAAGTTTTATTTATTTATATCTTTTGATACCAACATAACACAATAATATAACAGCAAAGTAAAGTAACCAAGAAGTCTCATTCCACTACATCTCCACTGCTGTGTAAAGAATAAATTAATCTTATATTAACTCTAGATTTCTCTCAAAGGAAACGGATGGAACGGCTACAGGACCTCTACCTGGACTTGGGAGGCTTCTTTTTGGAAACAACATCATAAAAATGGTTTTGAACATTTCTTTTCAAGATGAGTAGAGAATTTAGAAAAACAGGGAAAACATCTAGCTAGCTTTGACTTCCAGCTGTCCTTTAGCAGAATAGCTGCTGTTTGACACATAAACAATACTGGAACAGTGAAAATAAAGATACAAGAACACAAATCTGGAATTAAATACATTTTCTTCTATGGGGGTGATTATTGCACACTGACGACTAAAAGCCATGGACCTCATGTTTGAAAAGTGAAACTCTCCGTCACAAAGGACGTATTACGTTTTTTTTCTCATCTGTATAATGTAATTTTCAGTGAACGCATCACATTGCACTGTAAGACCAACCTGAGTCCTACTTGATCACAAAATAGCAAATGACACAAAAAGAATTAATTTCAATGTTACGTTAAGATACACAGTCAGTTAACCAGAATACTGAACAGTTACCTTTAGCATAAAAAGCTGCTGGTTATCCTAAAGGTGGTGAAACATATTCAATCTATTTCCTCCTTTCTCAGAAATTTTTTGTCATGCTTCACAGGCTGGTGAGCAGTCCCCCACAATGACACCTTGGTCTTTTTCTTCTTGTATAACCAAAAAAATATATATGTATATCCAACCAGGATGACTAAATCTGTTTGTTTGGAGTGAATAACTCTTCCTCTGCCGTACTCTCCTACTCTAACATGCCTCTTCTGCAATTAACATGGAACCAAAATAAAGCCAAACAAGCGGCAACACGCAGATGTGGTGTCACTTTGTTTTCGTTCCGTGCACTGAGAAAACACAGTAGCATTATTTGAAATGTAAATGCACACATAATATGTGTAACCATGTTATGTTTAATATACAAACCAATTTACATGATATGAATTCAGAAAAAATAAAAAATGTTCAGCCATGTGGACACAGTCTAACCAGTGATAATAGATATTTGTAGTAAAATCATACATCTGTGAGACAGTGAAACAGCAGATCAGACTATGCTTTTCAAAGGAATTTACATCAGGATTACTGCTGCAAGTCCTTTACTAAAAGAGGGAAAGACTAACAGCGGCTGCAATAGGAAAGTTGCTACATAGCTGCATGTATCCTGATGGAACAACTTCTTCTTGGAGCTGGAACAAGTGCTATAAACTGTGGGGTTTGATGGTGTCGTGGCAGCTCAGATGACTCAGGCACATACTGTGTACCCGCCAATCTGGCATGCAACCTTTATCACATGTCATCACGCCTCCTCCCATCTTTCCTGTCTGTCTCTTCTGTCAAATACCCAACACAACAAAAACACTGAGTTTACCCAAAAAGATAAATACATTTTTAAAAAGCTAGGCTGAAAAGCCATGCAAACAACCTAATTGATCATCATGACGATTATCAGCGATTTTTACGATTCAAGTTTATCTTTGGGCCATTACACTCACTGGGACATAGACAAGGACTTAAGAATAGTAGAGGAGCAGGATGTCGCCACCATCCAGTCCCCCTAGGCCACAGCCAATGCTATAGCCCTCTATTGATTTCAATTAAGATAACTTTCATTAGCCAGCATGCTGGACAAGAAGTTGATGAACAGGTTTAGCAAATGTGTTGAACTGATGGATTTGAGTAGAAAGTGGTCTTGTGAAGGGAGACGATTGTTGCCAAGAGAGCTGGAGGTGGAAAATTGAGGGGAATAGAGCAGAAGAGAGGGAGATTTTATGAAATCTTTCACAGCAAGGAAGTAGAAGGTAATGTTTTTGAAAATGTCAGTCAGTCTTTACTAGAGAGTTTTGGAAACGAAGAGCCAGCGGGTAGCAGAAATGAGAGATTTCCACTTAAATCCTCTTATTCAACCTCCTGGGTTTTTATTTCAAATTAAGAATTAACTTTTGTACTGTGTGTCTTAAGTACATTCATGAAACTGTTTGCATATTTTGCATTTCGGAGAGAAACCCAAAGCAGTTTAGTTTTTTTAACCAGACAATCTGGTAAAAGTACATGACTAGCAGCTATTTGTATCAGTAGGATGCATGGGGATTTCTTTGTGTATGTGACTTGTTTTTAAGCAGGTAATTAGTAACATCTTTGCAAGGACATGTAAATAATGGATGGATCATACATCTTGGAGAAATATAAAAAAAGGTTTAATCTTGGCTTTAAATCAGTGATAGCTGTTATACGAACGTCTCACAGCTGCATGTGACACGAGCAACAGAGGAATAAGAAGGGAGTCAACCACAAGTAAGCACTGAAGTGAGGAGAAAAGGCAGCAAAGGGTATAACACAAACGGACAAGAGCGGAGGAGGAGTGTCAGAAGGAATAAAAACAGAGGAGATGAAATGAGTGGGAAAGGATTTAATTATCCCAGTCAGTTATGGCAAAGTAAATCTACCATAATGCCTTGGATAAGTGTCTGTATACACAAGCACACAAAGGCTAAATCATATAAGGATACAGTGATGCAAGACACACATAAGCATCCTCATTAGTTTCAATAAAGTTGGTAATGGAGTTTTGTCAAAATATTGCTGTGTTATTTTTAGAATTTATCTAAAGGAAGATATAAAATGTTACAGATCAAGCCTGAAATAGTTCTCCCGGGTAACTCTGAGGCCTTTGGATGAAACAATGCGGACCATTTCCCTCTAGTTCCCCATCTTAATGCTACAGTTGACTAACTGCCGTTACATAACATTTTTTCCTTTTTTTTAATTTCTAATTTCTCAAGGAAAATTCTTGAAAAACTAAAGCCTTGCAATCTTATTTCAACTAAAAGTAAAGCCTCAGCACAATCTGAAGTCAGAGCTCGGGTTAATAAGTGCTGCAAGAAGGGAACCAAAGCAGAACATTTATAAATCTGACAGCTTTTGACATTATCATCTTCGAATTACAGGTACACACAGAGCCAGGATGTGCCACAACTTCCTTATGGCTGCCACTTTGTTGATGCCAATGGATTGACAAAGTTCAGAACAGTCTGTTACTTTGTGAGAAAATGAGAGAATGTCACATGATGAGGAGATAGACAGAAAAACTAAACTGACAGCTGTAGGTCATAAGACAAAAGTCGAGTGCACTGCTCCACCAAACTGCTGTCCATAATCTATTAATCTGTTTCGCCGCTTTGTCAACAACCTTGATACAACACCAGGCAGCAGATCTAGAGATTCTGAGATTCTCCGCTGCATCTGAGAGCAGAATACAAAACACACAACCCAGAGCTGACACACACAAGGCTAATGACAAAAGACCAATGCCATTCTGTCAACATTTTCATTGTTAAGCAGTTTTATTGTTTATACTGTTAGGCACATTATGTACTAGAGAAAAGACAGCGTTTTGTGCATCTGTCATGGAAAGATCAGAAAAAAATAGAGATGTGACATCTGAAAAGTTCTTTTAAAGTTGCACGAAAATCTTGTTTGTGTCCAAAGCAATGTTTCTTATCACTAAATGGAGGCTGGTCACAATGGAGCCGCAACTGATGATAGTACAAACAAGTCCTTTTTATTAGCTCGCCAGCCACAAGAGACCAAACTAAAATTAGTAATGTGATGTCGTACAGAAAAAATATCTTTTAAAAGAACAGAGAGGGATGAAGTCAGTGAGGTGCATTCTGTGATGCTTGAATTATTTGCATTAGTTACACAAATATTAACGTGTTCTCCATCAGGGTACATCACTGTGTCTGCATGAATGTGTATAAGCTCTGCAGTCTGATCACTACCTCATGGACCCACTGCGGTTCTGAGCGAGTGACCTTCAAATACCAGGCTCGGTGGATCAGAGCTCGCTGCCTCCTGAAATAAACCTGAGAGGTTCCATATGAGAGCAGGAACACAGAGGGTGGGAGGATTCCTAGAAGACCCGCAGACAATGAGATAATGGGGTCTCAAGGCGAGCAAGATGACAAAGACGAAGATTAAAAGAAGAATACATTAACAGTTGCACAGAGATAGGAGAGGTTGCAAAAAAAGAAACACATAAAAAGGTAAGATTTAGATTCCCTCTACAGTTATATCCATCTCCAATGCAAGAAAAATAGACTATAAGCTGGGCTTTACTGTCACAATAATATTTTAAGCCCCCCAATGCAGCCTTTATAAGCTGTAGATAAACATTAAGTATGAGGAATGTACTTCAGATCGTTGTAGGAATATACGAGGACTCGTAAAGGATTTGTCAGCTGTCGTACTGTGTATCCTCCTATGAAGTATTTAGCATTACTATAAATGTCAAACGGCCACCAACAAATATCTCGTTATAGAAATGGATAAACACTTGCTTCTTCTTATAGAACACTTAGATTGGGAACTGTTCATTAAAAGTTCACATACCTCTTCTAGATACAACTAATACAGATGAATAAATTGTCTAATCATTCTTTTCAAGTCAAATTAAAGATGTTTTAATAGCTCAGTAAAATTCAGTACATTTTTGTCCTTAACTCACCCAGAACAACAAATGCAGTCCTGTTTCAGGACATATTCTACAAAAACTTAGAAGGAAGTTATTTTGTTACTCCTTTCCCCTTTGTCTTTTCTTCAGTTCTAAGGATATTCTCCTCTGCACACTGAATGAAATAAGAGGCAGCTGTCATTAAATTCAAATGCCTCATACAGCAGAGGAAAATCAGATGAGTATCTGGCCTGACAAATACCAACAGGCTCTATAAATCTATGATCGTGAAAATAAATGGTCAACTCGGATTACAATCAGCGTGACATTTCCTTTAGTAAACATCCTGTAACTTGCCCTGAAAATATGACACAGACGCTGTTGGATAACACATCTGAGACCGGAAGGAGAAGTCAAATAAAAAGTCTGTCTCAGGGGCCTTTTCTAAATAATGCTGTAAGACATCTAGGATTTTATTTATTTATTTTTCTTATCTCTCCATGCAGGAAAGCCCTTTAGTATTATGTCACTTAACAGTTGCCGCAATATCTGGCAGAAAAGATTTGTATATCAACCCTTTTTTCTTTCTTTCTTTTTTTTATCTGAAACGATATGCTATGTGGTCTATATGCAGACACTAAAATCAATCTTATAGTACCAATCACACGTTCGGATCACCCCCCCGCCACCACCAAGATGAATGGGTAGGTTCATCCAAAAATGAGGCAAGTTTTGTATATCAAGGGAACCTTGATCAATGGGGAGTTTTCCAAATTTACCACCATGTTGTTTTGAAGTGGTCCCATATACACTGTAAAGAAGCGCACGGTGGACTGGGACACAAAGCATCTTTTCTTCACTGCAAATCCACATACAAGAAGGTCACATTTCTAACCTGAATTTAAGGGCTGCATGTTTTGAAATGGTATTCCTCCCAGCCATTCGTCACACCATTTAAAATAATGGTGGTGTGTGAGTGTGTGTGCGTGTGTTTCCACTACTCCACTGGAATGTGTTCCTCATTAACTTCTCTAAGAAGCTCCAAATATTTTCTCCTAATCTATATATTTACCTCCCAACCATCAATCTCTGTGTACTTTTGGTCTGTGTTAGCGACTGTGCTCATCTCTGCGTACAGTATATCTCTATGAGTGTGTTACTATGCATGTTTGACTGTGTATCTGTGTTTCTATCGCCTGGCTGGAATGTTTCTATATAAAGTCTCTCCCACTTGCCACTAAGTTATGATGTTTCTATCCAGCAGAGAACTACGATAGCAAGAAAGGTCTACACCTGGCTGTACTTCGCTTGCATATTTATCAACAGGACCATGATGAGAGATAACTCAGGTTACGCTCTAACAGACGTCTGGGAACAAGATGAGGCAATGTATCAGTTTTGTGGTGTATATCAGGAATAAAAGCCAAAAAAGCTCATATTCATGTGTCTGTTTACTATACTATACTATATACTAAACTATACTTTTATCCAAATCGACTTACATCTGAGTACACCAGCGATGCCAACACTGGAGGCAAGGAGGGTAAAGTATCTTGCCCAAGGACACAAGGACAGTTGCCTGGGGCAGAAGATCCAATAAGAAGATCCAATATGCATCCTTATCATGCAAACTCAAGGATCTTGAGTTCTGTAACTTTAAGCTGAAGTAGCTGACTACTGGCCAGGCATTACCACCTTTAAACTTAGACATACTTAATGCTGACTTAATGACTTTCAGGAAAAAGTACACTTAACACTCCTGAACATCTTCAAAATATCTATATTTTTCTACAAGATTCAAGGATCATCAATCCATAAAGAAAGATCCAACGTGAACTAATGGGTTCATCCTTATGTCTCTCTAGATTGTACTTACAATGAACCAGATCTGTGAATATGTGAATTGCTGCCATGTATCACTGTTTTATTATTAGAAACTAATTATATCCAGGGAGACATATTTCTTTGTGTAACCTAGAAATGTTGTGGCTGAAAGATAGATTTCCCCACACACTGGAAGAGCCAGGCTGGAATCACCGTGACTAAAGAAAGGTCAAACAGATGAATTATATTAGGCCCATTTACTTATTTAAGTTATTGAGTAACAAAAGCCAAGCTTTCTCCTGAGACTTGTGCAGTTCTGGAGTAGCAGGATTAGCTTGAGTGTGTGTATGTGAGATGTTTGGTTATGTGCACCAATTGACCACAACATTAAAACCACCTTCCTGGCCCTGGGTATTTGGCTCTGTATATTTATGGTTGCTGTAAAAGCAGAGGCTCCAGAAGAAACGCCCCTCATGAAAAGATCTGTGCGTTCCGATTGGTCAGATCTGCTGGCCTCAGCAGATGCTGCCCACTGTTCCCATTGATGCTGCTGAAAGCATGTCATTGGACTCAAAACTGCATATGAATAAAGGATGAAACTGAAAATATTTCAGATTTTCTAGGAAATGACAAACTCCATACTCTCATTAAAGAGAAAGCATGTTCTGTGTTGACCTTTTCCTTGGATTTCATACAAATATGATCCAGCAGGGAGTTTTGATTCAAATATCTTTTCTAGATACTCTCATATTCTTGATACTCACATGCTGGTTGTAGGGCAACAGGATCATGGAGGAAGTGTGTGCAGTATATGAAAAAGGCCTTTCACAGTTTGCATGGATAAATCAATGTGACACTAACTAAACAGGCGCTGCTGGAGAGCTGGGATAATGAACAGAGAGGGGCTGAGGGCAAACTGAGTCTTAATCATGGGGACAGACATGGTGGAGCATGGAGAAGGGACGGCAGTAGGGGTGTGCCAACTTAGGTGCCACATTATTAGATTGAGAATCAGCATGGATCGATTGGACTATTAAACAATTATCAGGATTTTCAATGCATCTTTTTCCCCATTCAGGGTTTTTTTTTCTCATTCTGTGACATTTAAATCCATTCAGTATCCATTAAATCCATTAATAAATAACCATACAAACTTATCTTCACTATCTTTTATTCAGGTCAAACCATAAATAAATCCGACACTTATCCAACATATTTTTCATAGGGGAACGGACCTAAAGTGTCCGAGCGGCACCCTAAACTTTTATTTTCCTGTCACACTTAAAAGCTGTGTTCTTGTCATCTAATTATTTTTTTTAAATAATCGTTTTAATAATAAATAATCATTTATGAATCGATATTGAATGGGCATGTGCCGTATCATGATAAATCAATTAAATAGTGAATTGGTTCATCCCCAGAAAGCAGGTGGAAAACTGATTGAAAAAGATTTCTTTTCTTATTTTTTTAGTGAAATAACAACTCTTCATGTTGGATTAAAACCTTTCTAAGATCAAAGAAAGATTAAGCAAATCTTTAAAATACTTTGAGCTGATTTAAAATTTGCTGGTAAACATCTAAGGCTTGCTCTTAGCCTTTTAGTATGTGAGAACCCTTTGGCCTCTGGAGGCTAAGAAAAAAGCCTAAGCTACATGTAAGATAACGATTTAAAGGCAGTAGGATTTCCATCCTTTATCTCTGACTAAAACATGACTATCGGTACCAGCAAAAAGTCTCCAGAGACATAAAAGCTTTGTACGGGTCAATGTTAAAAGGGAGACGTGCAAATTTGAGAGTAGCCATGAGTGATCTGGCAAAAATCAACACACCCATGAGTATCTGCTCATTCACTGTGTGAACCTGTCTGCAAATGAAGACAGGGGAAACAGAGGAGAGAGACAGTGATTTTGGATGCAAGTGTGGCGCCAGTATTTCACTGCCAACATCCCAGTGTGGATAAACACTGACTACATGGCACTCTGTGACCCTCGGGACTCTGTTATTTAAAGCACAGACACAAAGCAGCAAAAGGAGCCATCAGACGCAAATTAGTTTCAAGCTCTTGAATCTTTTTGTGTTGGACTGATGTTCATAAGCTAAAGGAGACACTAAAGCATGGAGGTGATGGAGAATGGTACACACACACACACACAGAGACACACACATACACCAGGCTGCTGCAAATAGGGCAGACACAGAAACAGGCAGACAGCCAGATAGCTATCCCAAATGCTCGAGCATTGCTGCAGCAGCCTGTTTGTCTCGTCTGACAATGCTGGACTGGTGCAAAAAGCAAACAAACTGTGCAGGACAAAGAAAACAAAAAGCTGCTTACAGCAGTAAAATAACATTTGCTCTCAAGATGAGTGCTTGTTCCATGAGTTTGTTCAATTCAAGAGTGATTTCCTTTAGCACCAAACTTCAGAAAGGGGGGTGGCAACATTAAAGACTAGGAATGATTGATTAGGGTAAATTGATTTATTAAAGGAGTCATCACCTGGTATATTTGGTTATCCATTCTCCCTTAAACTTACTTTCAATCAATTCTTAACAT
>JAOXYM010000015.1:7820293-7832807 GCA_028567055.1 Leptatherina wallacei | reverse complement strand
AGTTCGACTGATGACAAGGCACATCGATTTCAATTGATGTAATTGATAAGTCCATGTGAAAAAAAATAAAGTTACACAAAGTGACACCCTCGCTTTAGAGCTAGAGTTGGTAATGTTGGAGAGCTAGCAAGATTTGAAAGTTGCACGTCCTCTCAGCTCCTCCCCCTCCCGTCAATGCCCCGTTCAAAGCCCCCCCCCCCCTCAGCAGGGCAGTGGAGAGCGAAACAGCTGCTTCAGCAATCAGCACGTGAGCACATTTCACACAGGGGGAGCATGGACAGGATGAGACATGAAGGCATCTGATTGGTTCTTCCCATTCGGACCGAATGGTAGAGATTGGTCACATTTTTACAAGCCTGCAGCTATCACAGAGGTCTGACTTTATTCGTTCCTTTTTATGAATACATAATGTATTGACTACTCTCAGGATGAAAGGACCATTTTACCCAGTGTAACAAAAAGTGTTTCTGAACAATTACCAACTATAACTCATATTTTGTCATTAACATCCCTCCATCACTGCTGCTTTTATTCCTCAATATGTGATTATAGAGAACACAAAGTTTCATCATCAAGGTTCTCTGTCACATTTTAACTTTATGTTGAGGCAGATCTCACTCAGAGAAATTAAACATAAGCAAAATATGGCAAGATGGCAGTTGAAGGTTTTAGCTAACATGGCACCTGACACACACAGTCATTCACAACCCTGGAGCCACTGATGCGCTGCTGTTTAGCATCAGCTGGTCAGTCATCATCAACTTTAATCAACTGTTGTTGAAAACACGTTGGATCTTGCACAACAAGAGAAGCATGATGACAGCAAAGCAAGGCAATGTTTAACAGTGTCAAACAATACAGTGTAGACAGAAACAAATATTTTAAAAACATAATTGTGAACATGTCAAACCTCTCATTCAGTCATTAATTAAAACTCTTAGAACAAATCTATCTTAATTACAGTAAGACATTTTTCAATAAAAATTAGTTTTGTATTATTTCCCAGCGGCTACTAAAATGGCTAAAAAGTTATTCTAATGCCCTTTATTTTAATTATTATGAACAGATCTAAGATTGTGCCTATGAATTCTCCTTGACTCTGATTAAACATTCAATTCTTTGGCTGGCTTCACTATACATTATAATAGCCAATAATGTCTAATAACTTCACTGACAAAGGAAACACGAAACAATTATGTATTAATCAGGTGATGCAACATCATCGAGACAAAGTAGATCAGTATTACATTATCTTTGCCAAAAGCTACACACATTCTGATCAGAATCCACAAACATTCAGCAATCAATCCAAGAGGCACTCTGAGCTTAGAAACAATTGTGTTCATCAGCAAGAAAAATAAGCAAATCCCAAAATAACTCCTCTCCCTCCTCCTCTTTGCAAGCTTTGACAAAGTCCCTTGAAATAAGTGCAGCTGGAGTAAGAGGGGATCAGCAGATGCACTCTCCTGCAGACAGAGATAAAAACTCACATGCAAACATTTCATGGCCCAAGACTTCAGAAGGTGGACAGAGTAACTGGATGCAAGAGCCTCAAGGAAGTTTCTGCTGACCATTATATTTCGCAGCAGTGATGTCTGAAGGGGGCCTTATGAAATGGCTTTTAATCCGTTAAGGGCACTCTGTGCACATTTGTGGCAGGTGCACTCTTATGCTGCATCAGGTCTTAATGGACTAAAAGATAGGTGGGCCACAAGTGAAAAGTACACAAGGGAAACATGTTTGCCTGTTCCACCACGATTACTGACAACTGACATGTGCTTCACTTGCTGTTAAGTCTGTGCTTGCCAGAGCAGACTGCACTCACACCAAGAAAAACTTATTGTTAACCTTCATTATATGCTTTCCTATATAATGAAGGCAAATTCATCACTATCTCTATGTTCAGTTTAGTCACAAATTAAAGAGGAAAAACTGCATAAATTGGCTTATAATGGTCTTTCTTGACCAACAAACATCCAGCACCAGGGGAGGCTGAGCTACATCACTTGCTACATCAGCTAGTGTGTGTGCGTCATCACACTGCACTCTTCTGGAAGTAACAGAAATTGCAGCTAAAACATCCAGTCAGGCATGAAAGATCCGCTTGTGTCTCATTTTTGTTTTGACCCTCATCTATTTTTTCTCTGTTCTCCTGCCTGTGGCTGTGAAATCAAGCTCAGCAAAACATTTGGATGGATATTTTGATTTATGAAATACATCTGGAGGTAAGATATGAGGAGCTATATCTGAGTATGTGCAGGTCAGCAGCAGATATTTGGGCATCCATAAGGCTTAAAAGGGATGTGACATAATTCCAAGTAAACAATTACTGCCATGAACACGGTTAGAGCTCATTTGACAGAGATAATTAAATACTTGTCAAGCTGTAACAAAACAATTGACAGATTACTCAGTAACAGTTCAGATGCAAGAATTCTTTTTAATGTCTTTCGCTTTGACTCATCTTTCCCTATGTCTATTCCTCCCCTCCTCCACTCACTGGACAGACTAGATGTGACATATTGAAGGTGACAATTGAGCAAAATTTTGTTACAACCTTCCTGTTGTGTTCGGGTCATATCTGACCGATTTACAACTTAAAACTCTTAAAAATGTTGTGATTTACATCTCATGTTATCCTCCACATTGTGCACTGGAACATATAAAAGTGATGATCACCACTTTCAAGGAATTTTGAGTGTTTTAGTCAACGTTGTTACACCTGTGATGTTCCTGGTCAAAAGTGACCACATTAGGAAATGAATGGCTATGCAGATTATACTCATCCATCAGATAAGAAAACATCCCCATACACACCACCCCAACACACACACACATACATGAACCACAAATTTCAGACTGAACAATGTCTTTTGTGGGAACACATCTCTTTCCCACGTGAACCACCTTCCTGATGAAACAATGTATCATATCACACAGACGAGACAGGTGTCTGTTATGTAACCTATTTCTTTTCTGTGGTTTCGTGCCAATCCCCCACCCCCACGTGAACCACACCTTCCAGACTATCAATGTATCATATATTCACACAGACCCCCAAAATATAGCTTGATCTTTGCCTTGCACTCCTTTTACTCTGAGCACAATAAATAGGTGATTGACTATGTGGTTATCTGTCAGAGAGGCTCTGGACCAGATTTTACAAGAAGATGAAGAGGGTACTGAGGTTAAACCAGAGATAAAGGAGGATGTCTTAGAAGTGGAAGACAACACTGATTTTGATCCAGACTTTGGGGAGACCGACCAGTCAACAGATGGAGAGGGAGAAGCGCCTGAGGAGAAATTCCAGTCCTAGAGTGGAGACTTGCTCTGGCTTTCTTCCCCCCATAACAGCAGAAATAGAGTGATAGTAGTAAACATCATAAAGAGGAGGCCAGGGCCAACATGGTATGCAACATCTCGTGTAGATGAGATCAAGTCCAGCTTCCATTTCTTTTTATCAGAGTCCATTGAGGGTATTACGCTGGAGATGGACCTGCCAGACCTCCAAACGTACATGGGTCTCTTGATTCTAGCAGGAGTCTCAAACAATGAATCTAGAAAATGTCTGTGGGATGCAGACCCTTACATCAGTTTAATGTCCTTTCAAGAATGATGTGATTTGAAAACAAAGATACACGACCTGTCATCTGGAGAAATGATAAACTAGCTGCCATCGGAGATGCTGCAGATGTGATGTCTATGCTTGCAAGGCCCACTCTGATGTGAATGTCAAATGCCACTTGTCTATGAATTCATATGCACACAAGTGCACACACACAGACACACTTTTTTTAACATTACAAGACCATTTTGGGAAGCATTTTCAGTCCCTATTTGTATTTTCACTGCAGTTATTCATGTTAAGTACTACTCAGATATTGTTTACAGCTAAAAAGAGTGTTTAATAAAAATTTGGTGGGAGGATTAATAGCTTTTGTGTTAATCTAAGAGCTGTTAAAAAAGACCGGTCAAATTTGACCGGGAACATTAAAGTAAGGGGAGGGGCGCAAACCCGACGGGAGGGAGAGCAGAAAGAGTTTTTTGGTGGACGATAGTGTTACAGTCGTGATCCTACATGCCACAGGGAACTGACTGGGTGAATGGCCCAAGCATAAAGTAACCATTAGGGGTGTAACAGTATATGTATCCGTATTCGAATGTTCAGTACGGAAAGAGGTGTCCCGCAGTTTCCATATGGAAAAGCAAATGTGTTGCACTATAGCCTCTGGCTGGATGTTATGGCTAGCGACAGTTTTAAGGAGAAACCAGAGCTTGAAGACCCTGTTCCGGGGTTAAAATCTCATGTTTGGGAGCACTTCGGCTTCCCAGTGCGGTATGTAAATGGATATAGACAGGTAGATAGGATGAAAGCGGTCTGTCGGACTCATGTCAAGCTGTAATCAAGATCCATTTTCCCTGTAGCCCCGCCCCCTCCACACGTGGATGGTAGCACACTCTCGCTGAAAACGTATCATTTCAACAATTGTTTTATTAACCAAACATTTCATAGCCTTGCAACTAATCATGTTACGTTATCTTTTACAGCATATATGCTATCAAATTTTTACTTTTGAAAGAAAACATAGAATTGTGGATTAAATTAATATATGCACAAGTTTGAGTGAATCATCTTAATTTTTCTCTTGAAACATCCCTCCCTTCCTTATATGTATGTGCAGAGACTGATACTTATTTCTTTCATTACCATAGAGGAAATGTTTCTCTATTTATGCCATATATTTGTTTAAGAATCATTTATTGGCAAATTTACTGCAAGCTGTTTTCTTTTTTGTTTAATCTTAAATGTCATTAAACATGTTCCTGTTTACACCTACTGGCATGCAACTGTAGGGGATGTTACAATACCTAAAGCAAGATCAAATGCCATTAAACATAAGGTTCTGTATAGAGGTATGAAAGAATGCAATTCATTGCCGAAACACATTAAACTCACCACTAACACAAATAAATTCAAAATATTAATAAAACAGCATCTGTCAAAGTAGGGAATCATATGTGTATAGATATATATGGTATAATAAATCAGATAATGTAGGTGTATGTTGTATGTTATATGTCAATCTGTATGTGTATGAATGTATGTGCATACAGTATGTATATATGTATATGTGTGTATGCATATATACGTGTATATATGTGTGTATATTTATATATATGTGTATATGAGATTGTGGTATGGTACAGGTAGGTACATATGACCTGTATATATTGTATGTATGGTTGAAATATTTGTGTATGTATAAAAAGAGAATAATGAAAGGATAATGCACAGGGTTATATGACAGTGTCTCAATGTGAAGGCTATTTGTACATGGCTTTTTATTTTTTTATTCTATTTTTGTTCGTTTGTTTTGTTTGCTTTAGTAATGTTTTCTGTTTTCATGTTTTTTTATTGTACATATTGATTCTGTTGGACCCCAGGAAGAATAGCTGTGGCTTTGCTACAGTTAATGGGGATCTTAATAAAATAAAACAAAACAAAACGGAATACCAAAGATGAGTAGTTTTTGCATTTTGTTCCCTTATTGTACCGAAAAAGAACCGAACCGTGATCTTAAAACCGAGGTATGTACTGAACCATGATTTCAGCTTACCGTTACAACCCCAGTTACCATCCATCTTATATGGTTGTATCTGTAAAACAGCAAACACTGTGATAGTCATGATAACATAAAATATATTTAATGTTCATTAGATCTCTTCAAGCTTTTCTGTGATGTAATAGTTTTGAAACTAAACATGAAGTTGGCCCAGCAAACAATTTTGAGAAAACATTACTTGACATGACTTGACAAAATGCAACCTGATTAGAGTAACCTGGTCAGGGAGTTGATGATGTAAGATGTTCAATAATGGAAACAGTAGTGTAATGTTTGGTGTATGTGTCTAACAGCAAGAAGGTTCCATGGTTGGGATTCTGTGTGGAGATTGTATGTTCTACCAGTGCATGTGTGGGTTCTCTCTGGGTAATACAACTTCCTGCCATAGTAGGAGAATATCAATATTAGGTTAATTGATGGTCTAAGTTCACGTTACATCAATGCCAACAATTTGTATTAAAACACTTCTCTCTTTCTAATTCTATAAAAACATTATTTAGTTAGAAAAGGATCATGGTTATGGCTCAAATACATTTTTGTACAGCACTAACTTCACTGTCTTGGATGCCAAATGGTATCACTCTCACATCCACTGGGACTTCTTATTCATAAATGTAATAACATACACCATATGGTCATGTCTTCTTGAGGAGGACAGTTTCTGTTAAAAAATAATGCTTCTTTCAGAGAGAAACCTTGTAGATATGGATAAATAGGAATGTCTTTTTGACTTTTTTAAAACTCCTGTATGTAAAAATGTAAAAAGTGCTAAGAAATATTCTTCTTTTCTTAAATTTTTTACAGACAAATTAAACCAGTTTGAACTGTGAATGTGCTCCAACAGGAACAATTGTCGTGAACATCCTGCCACCCAATGCTCTCCACCTTTAATCACAGCTACAGTCACAGACAAACACGAGTACTGTATATTATAAAGGACATGAGTGCAGCACCAATCATTGCTGATTCAGTCTCACTGAAATGAATGAAAAACTATAACTTAAAGAGCGCCTCAAGTGGCTCCATCTTTACTTACACCACACTACACAAACACATAGTTAGCCACAGTGGGGCCAATCAGGACTGATCAGTTTAGAATAAATATTTCTCAGTGTCATGCAACTAGTTAACTGGCTCGGAAGTTACGCCCAGGCCACTTGCTGTTTGCGTATGTGTTATATGAAACTGCACATTGCGCTGTGGTCAAATTTCTTACTGTGTGCATGTAAATGCACGACTGTCTGAAGTCATAGTGCATACATAATAAAACCAGCCAACGCCTTCTTTGACAGGAATGCTACATGAAAGATCAGTCATCATGTGGAGAGAAGCCAAGTCTACACAACTATAATGAGTATAACTGGGCTTTGGCTTGCTAGTGCTGAGGTTTGTCTACAGATATTAGTTTCTCAAACCAAATTTAATAAAAATTTGATAAATGTGATTAGTTTTAACTTCAGTGCCACAGATACCACAGTGCCTCTCTAGAATGTGTAATAGCTACAGTTTTCTTCAGTGCAATACATAATGTACCACAATTAACATTCAAAGATTGTGAGGAGACAACTTTTTATGCTGGCTTTTTATGTTGAACAGGAAAAGGTTCACACATAACACAATCATGAACCCCAACCAAGTCATCTAATTCTTAAACTATGCAATACGTTCAGTTCCAAATATATAGGATGTTTGGTTGGATAGGACTCAGATTTGTTGTGCAACATTCAGTTTATAAATGCCACTGGCCATCTCATCCTTGTACCTGTGTTTTTTGAGCATCTCAAGATTAGTTAAATGTCTAACTAACGAACTAGTTTACTAACACAACTAACACACTCCCTAACTAAAGGGAGTGCGTACAAACGTTTCACCAAATAGTTTTTACTGGGTGTGAGCAAGTATTCATGCTGTTAAGAGGAACTGCATGTTGCTTCCATTTCTACTTATTGTTCAGCCATGTTAAGATATATGTGGAACTGATATTTACACAAAAACTGTCTTTCTTGATGTGCTGTGAAAAAGATTTAAAAAACACTTTTTCCACAGAATGATTCTAGCATCATATCCTGCGTCCTACATGTTCCTATGTGTACTGCTGTCATTCCTAACTGCACTTAGCATCTCTAGCAGAAGATCGTAGGTTGTGAAGTGCGTTTTTTTAGGAGTAGCTGGAAAAAAAATTCCAGACTCCAAGTTACAATGAAGGGTTTTGTGAAAATATGTAAAAGTGAATTACAGTTTAAGTCCTCTGTGACTCTCTGTACCATCATAATATGACCCTGATACTGTAAAAATACAGATATTCTCATCTAGATTTTATTCTTTATGAATAAGGGTTGGAACATATGCATCATATCAACAATCTAAGTGGTGTATCACTGCTGAAACATGTAGCATCAGTGCATCCCGCTGAAGTGGATTCAGTATTGTATTCCACTCACCATTCTGGATCCACAGGTGTGATATCTATCCTCGGAGGAGCTCCAAATGGCAGGGATGTTGGCCTTGCCATGATCTCACTATCTGGTGTGCGTGACCTCTCCCCCTGACGCCACGACAACGGGGGAAGCTGCAGGTTGCCTGAATAACGGCGTCGGCCCCGTCGAAGATCAACACCCAGAGTGCAGGATGGAGAGGTGAAAGATTCACTAAGGCAGCAGTCAGGAGGATCTTTGCTGTCCTGAAAAAGAAATCAAGCGGACGGATGAAGCATGTACATGTTAGGATAATAAAGCAGTTTTTATATTAATTATTACAGACCATTAAATGCTGCCTTAATTTAAAAGTATACTTTTGCCTTTAACTCCTAGGCCACAGATGTTTTCCACTCATCACCAGTTTCCCCAGTAGGTGGCTCCATTGGCTAGTTCCTGACTAAAATTGGTGTTACAATTTTGCACCAAAACCCCTTCTTTCTGATCATAAATCATTATGATTATACATGTCAATATTTTGATAGCGTAATCTAAACTGCCTGCTCATAAACTAAAACGTCTTGCCTCACATGACCTCATATTCATCTAAATAATCCCATCAAATCTAAACTTTTCTCCTTGAATATTTAAAAAAATATATTAGAAAACAAAACCTCCAGGTAATTAATGACATTTTAGTTGCCATTTCAGTTACTTACATTTTAAAACCTTTTTTTCTTTATTTGAGCATCATCTCTTCATTAATCCTGCCTCTGAAGGAGGAACTCTTTTGCTTTATTTACCATCTTAATTTGCCTTGTTAGTCTGTGCTGCCTGTAGCAAACTGATTGCAGGACATAAATAACCATGTTTATTACTCGGCTGCACGGTCTAATTTACATTTAGGTCTGAGAGGCATGATAAATCCTGACAAGTACAGATGAGCATGAGACGGAACTACAAAAAAGGGCAATGTGTTTCTAATTGGAAGCACATGTGCAGGGCAGTGAAATTAATATACAGCATGTCAACATAAGATGGGTCAGTTGATCGTCTTCACTCCAACTACACATGGTCTCATTCTGAAATCCTGACATATTTATCAAACATCCCAGACAAGGATTCATGTTCACTGATAAGTACAAAAAGTACAAGAGCTACACTTATCTTTTTATCTTTCACCCCCCCCCCTTTTTCATTTCCCCCCCTTTACTTCAATGTTACTTAATCAGGTAAATGCTTTCTTTTCATTATCCAAACCCCTCCTTTCTCCTCTTTCACAAATAAGTTGCTCTTGTTCTTTATTTAATTGTACTCAGGCTTGATCTAAAAAGGAGGTTAGAGTCTAAAATAGCTGCAATGAAAAAGGCGCCTGGCAACACTGCCACGTGTGTTTGATGTCGATCAGAAACACTCAGAGAGGTCATTATCATCATACTGCAGAGATATGGGCCATTTCTTTACAGTCTCATGGTCAAACTAAAGTAAGATATCCCTTAATAAAAAGATACACCGAAGATATACATCTTTTTTTTAAATCTTTTTAGACCAAAAGACGTTAAAGTTTTGTGTTTTCCAAAATGTTATTTCTTCATCTGTGTTTTTGTTACATTTTGCCAGATTAGGTGCTTTACATGTCTGGACTACACAATTGTATTCACACAAAGACAAAAGATTTCACCTTGAACTCTGGAAATGATAATGTCACAATCTATGGTCACAATATTGAGAAAATAATTTGCAGATGGTCAGCCGTAACCCTGTAGTAATGTCATTCTCACTTAATAAACCTGCACTCCTTATTAATCATGTTAGAAGCAACACATAGTAAATACCCTTCCATTTCTGCTGTTTACTGGCAAGCACCTTAAATGAATATATAAAAATACCAAAACATGTACACCAGTTCTCTTTTTAGCTTGATGTCTTCTGGGTTTGAAATAGTAAGGACCCTTCCAGCAGCCTCCTACATCAGCTCTTCTTGGAGGGTTGCCTTTCTTTGCCTACTCGTGGCTTCTGTCCATTACCAAACTAACAACTCATTGCCAGTTTTCTAGTTGGAACCTTGCTTCATTGTATATTTACTTTTAGCTGTGTGGGCGTTAACTTTTTTTTTTCCCTTGGGGTTTTCTGGAGCCTAACGTATTTTGATTGTTTAATGAGTGCTAATGGCACAATAAAATGCTGAAAAATATTCAGCTTACAAGTCAGCTGTGTCATAAAACAACAAATTCACATGCACGCCTCCAGCTGTGTTTTTCATTGTGCTGAATACAAAATAATTTCATTGCCAGTCAGATAAAGTATTTTGGCCGTGGACTTCAGACACTCAGCTTGATGATGGGGGTGCTTAATGTTCAGATTTTCTTTTCTTTCCTTTTTTTTAAACGCAGCTGTTCACAGCTAAGCACTATGTGGACTGCTCATATCACATCAGTTTATTAAACTAAACTGCTGCATCTTTCTTTGTGATTTTACTTGGCATTATGTGCTGCGGTTTCATCTTCAGTAACATATAAACAACTTTGTGTGGTCGGTTATTTTGTATCTTGCTATTTTGCATGTTCAATAGTTTTGTCTGTTGCTACTCTACACGCTTGAAGAGGCAGCTTTCTGCATCATTCATGTCTCTTTTTACAACACAAAATGTGAAAAATATTTTCCTGTTTACTGAAAAATATTCATGTTGGTCTAATTCGAAACATAAAGGCTTAGAAAAACGTAGAAAAATTTGATCAAAAACAGTTTTACTATTAAAACTGGCTTCCAGATGATTCATGGCTACCTAGACATGGATTGCTTGAAAACAGAAACATTTCAATTTCAGTCAGGTAATGTGATAATTAAAAACAATGAATCACTCTGACTTCTTCCCTAGAGGGCAAATACAAAAGAAAAATCAGTGTAGCAACGGTTGTTTTAAACAATCAAAAGGGCACACCACCCATCAAAAGGTGGAGGCATGAAGAAATGCAAAGCAACAAAAATTGTTTTATGATATTGAAATGGGCTCTGCTGTAGCACTACCATTAAGTATGAAAAAGAGTGATGCTTTTGAGATATTTGCCCACAGAGCTCAAGAGTCGTGAGTAAAAGGGAAGGAGACAAGGTGACAACTAAGGAAAAAGATGGAGTGTTTGCTGGAAACCCAAAGGAAAAGTGAGATATGATGGTAATAAGAACAGGACTGAAGGGTGAAGAGGATAAAGAAAGGCTGGGTGGAAGATGGTGGATTTAGATACAAGAAAAGCAACTAGAGAAAATTATCTCACAGAACCCTGAGGAGCAGAGTGATGGACAAAACATCAAACACACTGAGCCCACTGACCTATCTGATTTCAGACCAGATACCGTCCTGAACAATGACACTGAACTTAAACACCAACAGAGAACTGTATCGTTGCCAATACCTCTCTCCAGTTCACTCATACGATGAATTTAAGTTTTTATTTTAATGTTTTAAGGATTATCCATGTTGATAATTGCCAGATTTTATGAGATGGTCAGAAGACAAACCCAATTTATCTGGAATTTATGGCCATAGCAGCCAGAAACCATTAGCCTGAAGAACACCATGACTACAGAAAAAGTTTATTTAATGAATGAGTCATTTCCCCTTCTCTTTGTATGTAAGTAGAGTTTTTCTTTCCTCTCACATAAAATTGCAAGGCAGAAGGCCATTTGACTGACTGGGAAATGAGTGCAGCAGAGCTCTGCGTGAAATGAAAATTTGAGCCAATTCAACAGGTCTGATGACTCAAAGCTATCAGCAAATTTTCAGTGAGTTCACATTTTCTAATAAAGGAAAATGTTCAGAAAGTCATGACTTAAGTCTGTAAATGCAAAGATGTGCATATAACCTGAATCATTTGCTTTTTTCAAAGCATAAAAGTCATTCAACCCATGTCTGTGCAAGAGGACATGACTCTACAGCAAAGAAAGAGAAAGCGGTCTATGATCATTTTTCAATATCGGAAACTGGAGAAGCACTTTAAAAAAACAATAACATGTCAGTAATTATTTTGTGTTTTTCACAGAGAGCTGATCTCTTTATTCATGGAAAGTGTTGTTTGTTTTGAAAAAAAAGATGATGAGCCTGTGAGGAACATGTTGAGTCAGTCATTTGCTTTCTATCGTCACTGTCGCCTCTCTTCTCATCCACTCATGCAACACCGAACACCCAAGCAAGCATCTTTACCACTGAAATATCCAGCGTTTATTTAATATGTTGAACAGGCTTTTTAAACAGTAGACTGGGCCAGATAGTGCCTAAAATGAGGAAAGCGATGTTCACCAACAATTGCATCAGATGACTTGGATGATAAAGATGTGAGTAACGCCTCAATAACAGCTTCATGAAAAAGCTGCAGGACTGTATCTCTATTTGTAGTCATTTTCATGACAACACACACACACACACACACACACACACACACACACACACACACACACACACACACACACACACACACACAC
>JAOXYM010000015.1:7781471-7798515 GCA_028567055.1 Leptatherina wallacei | reverse complement strand
TTAGGTATCGCAGGAAAAAACAACCATGTAAACACTCATTCTGATCGTTTACAGGTGTATATTGTTTCTGAACATGCTGGAACCATGTGGAGGTTACGTGACGTAACGAGTTTCAGGAGAGACTTGAACAATGTGGGCAGCAAAACAGAACAGACTGTGGCTGATACGACATTTCTGTTGGAAACTGAAAGAGTTTCAGGATTATTAAGCTGTTCGACAGTCAAAACATTTAAAATAAAAAAAAAGAAAACCCTCCTTCCAAACTAGTAGCACTGCGCATATCTGAAGTGTTAGAATCATATTAAATAAGTCCATCATATAAACACTCAACGGATCGGATCATTTTATCCAGCGTCCATCTAAACGTGTCGGCTAGAATCTCTGATCAGATTGATTTCAATCAGATAGATGAAATATTTGTCCATGTAAACGCAGCTATTGTTAATCTAATTCGGCTTTCAACACATGATCTGACTGGTCCTTGATTACCATAGTCAAAGACGCTGTCGTGTGGAACTAGTTAATCTGAAGTTAAGAAACATCTCAAGCAATTGGATAAATGTGGATTCATTTAAACCAGATTATTTTAGTCCTGGTTTTATTTAAGGTCGGAATGCGAAACTGGCCGTAAGTGTACAATAAACATCATTTGTACTTTGTCCTGAGGTTTCAAGTACAAAATTTTACTCGGACACAAAAGAAACCAAAACAGCACAGCTGTACACCTGTAGGAAAGAGAGATAATGGGTAGTTTATTAGTCCCACAGTTGCCTGTTAGTATTTGGATTTCTCTCTTTGAAAAGGAAATTTCGCTGGTGTACTGTGTGTATCGGATCTTCCACATTTTTTCAACCAACCTCAAACCCAACTCCATAAGCTCCCAAAGAAAGACCACATAAAATATTTATTTAAAAAAAGCAAAAATTAGCTCCAGGTATTACTCAATTACCTCTAAGATATAAGCACAGTGAGTCCTCCACCCAGACGCTAACTGGGCTAACCTTGTAATCAATTACCCCTATGAGATCAGAGCCTTTGAGTGTAACATGTCTATAATCCATATTGCAATTAAAACGGTAGGATGATGTGATTGGGGGGCTGACAAGCAGGGATTAGGGGTTGGAGATGAACAAACCGTTCTCTGAAACACGTTATCAAAGCAGCACAGAGCTTAATACAACATGTATGAAGGAAGACGTGGTGCTGGATAGTGGCTTGTCCAAAGACTGAATATCTGTCATGATGAAGACCTGTCCTCCCTCTATGTTTAATGACTGTTTTTACATAACCAAAAGGTCTCCATCTTCACACTGACACCAACACAAAAACTATTAACAATTTACATATGCTTACAAGCACTACTTTAAAAAAAACAAATCAAGTGTTAAGACATGAAACTCCTAACTACTTCATTAGAATGATGAATACACTGGGAGCTCTATAAGTAGGTCATTCAGAGAACCCCACTGACATGGGAGCCGAGATATAAACTATGAGAAGAATTGTCCATGCTTCCTGCACATCTAAGAATTCTGTTGCATGTCATTTTTGATCATTTACTTTCAACCTTCTTAAGTCCCTGAAGAATGTTATGGATTTTCCCTCCCTTTTGAGAAACATGTAAATATGCAAATACAAACACCTTTACGCTTGTAAATGTGTAAATAAAGAGAAAGAGTCATGCAAAGCTATCACTGTGGGTAGGAATGACCTCCTACTCCAATAGAGCTGAAGAACACATTGTTTTATCAGTATAGTGTAGACTGTGTAGTGTTGTCCAATCTTTTAAGAACTTTGTAGACTTTTTCCTTCCACACAAACACCCAGAATGGTTCCCCATACAGATCCAGCTTTCTTCATTAGTGTGTTGAATTTATTAGGTCAAACTCTGACGTTGCAGAGACAATTGCATTATCTACGCCAGATTAAGGGAAGATATACAACAGCTTCTTTTAAATAATTTCAGTGTTGCATTTATAGTCCATGTGTTCACCCAGGTATCTGTAGTCCTCCACCACCTTAACCTTCTCTTAGAGGATGGAAATAGCGTTTCACTTTCTCTTAGTCCTCATCTCCTTTGTCTATTTCATGAGCAAAATGAGGTGATGATTTCCACACCATCTGACAAAGTGGTAGACCGGTTCCTAGTACTCAGCCTCGTTCACCACTGCCACATCCCACAGCAATAGAGTCATCTGAATATTTCTACAGATGACACGATTGAGTTGTACAGAGAGAAGAGAAACAGTGAGAGTACAGTTCCCTGTGGTGCTGCTGACCATCCTGTCAGACATGCCACTCCAAATCACACAAAGCGTGGTCTGTTCATCAGGTACTCCGGGCGATTTTGGAGGCATCCACAGAGCTTGTCACACAGCAGAGACTGAATCATCTTTAACAGCAACAACAGAAAGCAAGCACCCCATCCTCACAGTGATACCTGCTTGAGCCAGATGAGAAGGGACTTGCTGAAGCAAGTAGATAAGGACATCTTCAACTCAGACCCCAAAATAAAAAACACACTGCAGTGGGACCTGAAATGTGGTTACTTGCATTTATAGGTGGACCGATACGTAGTCTTTAAAGGAGATATCTCAGCAATTCCACACACAGACATCTTTGGTCTATTGCTTTTATTCTTTGAACCACATAAGGACTCTTTCTGGCATGTATTAGAGTGGTTCTCAGGGGATGTTCAGCAGATTTTAATCATAACAAAAAGAGAGTTTTAAAAGTGCAGACTGCCTTTGTATTGAAATGCAGCTTGGAGATTAATCATGATCTTAGGAAACTACTTTTTAAAAAGGATACAAGTGCCCAGACCTAATCAAGCCACACCTCTGGAGTAACTCTGTGTGAGCCTTCTGGGTTTTATCCTGTTGAAGCCTTTCCTCCTGGCTCCTCTCACTTTGCTCCCTCACATAACATTTACTAAAAATCAAAACGATGTCTGGATAAGTGCATTCTGTCTAAGATTTATTGGTTTGGGTTTTTTGTTTTTGTATTTTTAGTATAAACAGAATCTCAGTATGGCAGCTGAATCACAAGGTTTTTATCTATGCCACAGATGCTCCATGAATTAAATATTATCCTACATAATAGGAATGATCCATGTGATCAAATACTATAGCCACTTGCTGGGTGAAAGTATAGATAATGACTATGAGCAGGCTGATTGGCTAGCAAGCATACCGAGTGAGAAATAACAGAATGTACAATTAGTCCAGCTAACATCCAGAAGGTTTATTGTGCATGCAAACTCCCTGTATAACCTTCACCAGCACTGTAGACACTTTCAGTGCAATCAGCGTTAAGCACATTACAGAGCACTTAATTAATGCTTCAAAGTGGGTCAGTACAACAGATTCTGTATAGGCAAAATAATGATACCAGTTAAATATATGTAAGTGCTACTAGCCACTCTGGAAAGTTTGATATATTTGCTCAAATACTAAGGGACCGAATGCACTAGTTCCTTTCCACCAACTACTTTGCACATGGATCAGTGTGTTTCCACATTTGAAACATTGAGTGTAAGCCAACAGATCAATAGACTGAATTTTGGATGGTGGAGCAAGTCATATGGACACACAGAGCTACATGACACTTATCCAGTGAGAGAGGGAGTCAAAGAAAGAGGCAAAGGCTGATAACACTGGCAGGTGTGAGAGAAGAGCCGAGGGACTCAAAGGGTGAAAGAACAAATGACATAAATAGAGCCGAGATGGAGAGCTAGACGATGACATAACTGGTCACATGAGACGACAAGTTGAATAGAATTTGCTAAAAAAAAAAAAAAAAGATGTAGAGAAAGGAAGTACTCCTCCCACCATAAAGCTTATCAGCTATTGATCATTTTTTTTACAGTTTTGTTCACAAAGCAGGACGCCCTGCTGGGCTGGATCTTTTACTTCTGGGAGTCCCAAAGCTCCCTCACAGACCTGGGAGGAGTTCCTATTATGATCTCCATTTCAATTCATGATCGGTCTGAAAACAAAGTTATGTTCACATAGAATATGATTATTATGATCTAACGCATGCAGTGTCTTTTAAGGATGGCGTATCGATACTCTGGGGTTGATACTTAGATATCTGCCAGTCAAGACATCAGATTCAATACCTTTTTAATATCTGCTAATATAAAACATGCCATTTATTTTCACTTCTGAGAGTTTTAGGCAACAAAACTGTGTGCAAAGTCTAGCCACAGTGTTTCCATCTGTGTCACATGATCATGGTAGCCTATCAGATGTCATGATGTTCTTTTAAGATATATTTTACTGGTTTAATGCAGGTTATTGTGCATTGTGTTTTAATATATCTATATTACTTTTACATATATTATTTTCATTTTCCATTTATATCTGAATATTTCTATCTTATTTTTGTTTAGTTTACTCTATAATTGATTCTTTTGAAAGCATTTCCTTCAAGTATTTATGTTCTTAAGCTTTATTTATATACAGTATTTCATATTGCTCTTATTAATGCAAACTACAATCCTGACTTTCCTTTAAGGGGCAAGAAGTATGGGATTGATTAAAAAAGTAAGCTACCATAAACTAAGGTTGTCTTATCAACAGGAAATATTTTGGTATCGTCCATCCCTGGGTCTGTCATTCTTTAAACGATAAACCCCTTGATAGATTCATCTCTAGCTGCTGTTATTCCATCAAAAAATGCTGCTGGAAATCAAAACATCACGTTTACTGGCAGACAGAGGTTTTGACAATCCACATACAAAAGTAGACCATGTAGTTCAGTCATAGTAGGGTTCAAAAGTTACACCAGTTTTTTTTGTTTGTTTTTTTTAAAGAAATGTACTGCCCTGTTTGTACTTTGGAAGTTAAGGAACATGCAAAATAGTCTAAATGGATCCATCCTTTATTCCAGCTGGACCACGTGGTGTTTTTATTCTCTGTATGAATTCCAGTGCAGACATTAGATGACACATAATGACATAAGGTGTTTACAGTAAACACTTACAGGTGTGTTAATGTCAGATATGTGAAGCTTTAAAAGCTAATTTATTTAATCAGTGATTCTGACTAAAAACTCAAATTGATTCAAATCTTATAACAAAAACTCAGTGAAACTATATCAGATGATTATAATAGTTAAAATACATCAAAATATATCAAAATACAGTGATGATCCTTTGAGTAATTTAGTTGTCCTCAGTGGTGCACAAGCTCCAGATTTACATGTTGGTGTGAGGTTTTGCTGCATAGCTCCATGACTGTCATCTTCAGCCCTCTTTGAGACATCACAGTGTACATACATCACAGAAACCATCAGGATGATGTAGACATGATACGTTTTTCATATCAGATCATCCCTTTTGATCAGATTGAAAAATCATTCCGATCAAGACTGATCAGATCAACTGAGGAGTTTACATGAAGCATTTCATGTATTTTATGCTGATTAAAACATTCAAAAGTTCTTCATGTAAGCTAAATCCAACCTATGCCCCCCCTGTCTAGACCTCTTGCCCCCTCTCTGGCCACCCTTTGTAAAATAGTCTAGATCCGCCACTGCAGGAATCCTACGATGTAGCTTACAGGACTAGTTGGAGCGGGTGCAGGATTACACCGTAATAAAGTGGAAACACCTGTGATTAACACCTGCGGCTGAACTTATTCGTGTATTTAAACTGACAGACAGGAGCCGAACACCGACAAACAGAATCCAGTGTTCATCTTCAAAACATGCTATTTACTCACTCCCTTCTTTCACTGTTGCTTTCAGGGCCCAACAGAATCACAAAATGACACGTAAAACAAGTCAATAAAAAATTGATAACCGATAATTGATAATTGAAATACCTCGAGTCTTCTCATCTCAGCTCATCCACACGTGGGGACAAAGGGAATCCCGACGCCTCGCGCGCGCGTTGTTTTCGGATGAGAGAGCGCAGCTGTCACCACATTGATTCCGTATCAGCGGGTGTTTTTCGCCATCCTCTGCTGGGATACGTTCACTCCACAGCTGCCGACCCTCCGAGGAGCTTAAATCCACACTCTTCGGTCGCTTCTAGTCTTGTATTGTTTTTTACATCATCATGGGATTCTTGCTTGTCCACTTTTTTCCGAGACAGAAACAAAATTCAAACCAAACTGGCCCGCTGACCACACTAATTGTCTTTTGAGCCAGCTGCATGTCATTAAATCATTAACAAGCCACCTTTCAAGACCGAGATGCGTTGTGGTTTGAGGAGAGGTTGGCTGCTTTTGCGTGTAAGAATATCTGAAACTCATAGAGCTCCCTCCGAACATCTCTCCCTCCTCTTCCTCCTCCTCCTCCTCCTCCCTCAGTCTCAGCAGACGAGGAGTATGGACCAATTGAGAGGCAGAGACGGAGAGAGAGGCGATCCAAGCTCGTGAGTCTGGCTCGGGACCGGATAGGTTTAAACAAGTGATTAAATGAGCCCAATAATGCTGACATTTTTGTTCAAATAAAATTAGCTATACAATTATGCTGGAATAATGAGTGATAAATATTCTTGTATATAAATTAAGTATATTAAGTATATTACTATAACACAACCACAATAAGATTAACCTGATTTAACCTGATGATATTACTATAACACAACCACAATAAGATTAACCTGATTTTTCAGTCAAAACTTTATCATTCATTTCAGCATATTGCTGTATCAAAGTTATGAATAACAAATTAAACCAGTATTTGAATAAAATGTGTCTGAATGAGTAATTGCAGCCTGTTGGAAAATCATTCTATCTATCACATGCTCTTTAATCTCTGTATTATTACATCACAAATACAAACAGGAGGAGCTGAGGATTCAACACTATGGTGACCGGATGAGCAACAGCTGCCCCTGCTAGGTCTGTTCTGGGTGACATGATGTCAAATGTGGTCACATGAATAACCAACAGTTCAGAGCAGTCTTGTAATCCTAACTCTAACCATGTGGTCAGAGACTCCATCCATCTTCTATTCCTGCTTCATCCCATTCATGGTCACAAGGGGGAACTGGAGCCTATCCCAGCCTCCGCTGAGTGAGAAACATGCAGGCTGTAACACAGAGACAAATGAGACAAACAAGCGTATGGATTAACAGTCATTCCAAGGCTCCAATTAGAATCACAAATTTATCTAACATGCATGTTTTTTGGACTGTAGGAGGAAGCCAGAGTACCCAGAGAGAACTTACACATGCACAGGGGGAATGACACCAGAGAGTTCCCCAATAAAAACAAAACAACAATAATATGAATAATATGTGGCTGCCTTGCCTTGTTAGATAAAGACAGGATTTTTTTTTCTTTGTCTATGGACAAAGATAATTATTTTGGGAGCTAAATGAAACCGGAGGGCAAGAGAGAGAGATCATGATCAAGCAGGTAATAATAATTAGAGCTCAATTTTATCTTGCAAGGGTTGGGAGCGGACTGTGCACAGAAAAGAAGAGGGAAGGCTGAATTTGTACAATTTCAGAGAAGCATGAGATAATTTAAGTTATAGGAGGCATATGGTTACAATAGACAACAAGTTCCCTAAATATAATGATAAAATAGGTCATTTTTTCATGTCCTTTAACACAACTCATAACTGTCCTATAAAGCACTGCCCCTACAAGAGGCAAGTCAGGAGTATTTTCATATTGAGCATTATGTCACTTTCAAGTGATTCTTTTAAAAAGCCACAAAGTCCTCTGAAGGAAGGAGGGGTGGATGGATGGCAAAGTTACATGCAGTGTTTTCAGCCATTTATTTATTTTCATCTGTGTTTGAGACTTGTGACAATATTACAACAGTTTTTATTCACTCAAGTTACTTTCAGCTAAGGACACGGTGACACTGCTGAAACCAAAAACTCTTTAGTCACTTCCTGGTTGAATTTAGGCAATGATGTTACTTGGTTATGTTTTGAAAATCCTCATTATTAAGTCTAAAATACATTCTTTTGACAATCTTCTCCCTCGCTGGTGCCATTTTTAGACTTCAGATGCAGTTGCTGTCATGATCACTTGAGGTCACATATTCCTTGAAAGTCACTACAGCTCATTTTGATCAACATTAGCAAAAAGCCCATGGTGGTGTTTCTGGGAGGCAGTTGGTTAAGAAAGTGCTGCTTGAATTGTTGGATGCTATTGCCCAACAAAAACGCCATTCAGTGTAAACCATTGGTTTTCCAGCTAGGCCATTATTTTTTTATGAATTGGCTTGTAGCAACACAGTTATTATAAACTGGAGAAATGTGGATTTGGTTTGATTGGATCACAATGAATTGGCTTGAATTAATTATGTCTATAAAGTGCCTTGAGATGCAAATAAAGTGGAGTTGAATTGAATTGAACCATTGTTAATATGTCCAGGTATATACTGTACAACTAATTATAGTAATTAAAAAAAAAATGAACACAATGTTTACAGGTTAGAGAAAGACATTTACACTCATGAATAACATCAATCCAGCACCAGATCTCGTTCCATAGCCTAGGTCAAGTAATGTAATCATGTGCTAAAAAGAGTCTCCAAAACAGCCTTTAAATCTGCTGTCTTTTACCAACATTAACCCGTCACTTGGGATTTTTTAGTTTAACCGAGTGCTTGTGTTGTCTAACCCTTATCAAGCGGCTCAATATATGATGTCTAAACCAAATAGAAAAAACTAGAGAATGAAACAGAAAGAAACTGAAAACAAGGACCATAACAGAAACAAGAGACTCAAGTTTTACATTTCATTTAAACAGGTTTTTCTTTTGAGCTTGTTTAACAAACCATAATGTTCACTTGATGATTAACAGTCCTGTTTACAGTATTGTAAAAAAATAATTAGGGCTACGGAATTCATAGCCATTACCCTGTGGGAATGTAAAGTATCTACTGTTCTCGGCCGAGTACACACCTTGCTTGTTGCTTTTGGTCTCAAAAGGGCACAGTGAGAGCTAAAATGCTATAAAATGTGACAATTTGCTTGTGACAATATCACTCATGTGATAGTGAACGCACCGTGACAGTAATTGCACTTTCCCTGATGACTCAATGCTGGATTAGTAAAACTAAGGCTGTTACATGCTTTTCAACAGCATGAGGTAATTAAATATTCAGAATCTCAATATTACAGTTTTTGCAACCACATATGACTTTTGAAGTGATTAGTAAATTAGTGGTTTAGGTTTGTTCTGCACCAGCCAACAGCATGAAAAATGAAGTTGTAAAGAAGGCATTATTATTCTCTTTTAAGGCTTCATATCAAGCCTTCTGAATCTGGGTTTTATACTTGGTAAGTCCTCCATGATAAATCTGTGACTGAATAGTGTGTGTGCATGCACTATGTGTGTGTGTCAGAAGGTCTTATTGTATACGATTATACGATAAGCCCTGTGATACTCCACCACTTTGCATTGATTTTCAAACAACTGAGTCAGTGAAGCACTAGTCATACATTTAACAGAAGTTTAAAAGGATGCCCCCCCCCCAACAGATACAGAGGTGTGTGACATTTGTCTCAAATAATCTATGGGAGCTTCATTCACTGACCTACATTAACCAAGGAAGTTGGAAGAAGCTTTTCCAGCAGCTTTTCTGAGCAAGCAGATAATCTGCATATGGTCAAAATAGAGCTGCAAATCGTCAAAATGAGATTATAGCATGCATGCTTCTGTAATTACACACTAGAGGGCTTCATATGTATGCTTACCTAAACAAACGACAGAAAATCAACAAAAATTGAACTTTTTCTGCATCTCATCTGTGGACAGGAATTTAAGTAAGCCCTATAAACCTGCCTTGAAATATGTTATTGACTGAAAAACCTTACTTGTGTAATGAATTTCTGCATAAAAAATATAAGTTGCTTTTTTTTCTTCTTTTTTTTGATAATTTTTTCACCCTTGAGTTGAGATTGTTGAGGGAAGCTCAAAAGACCTTGCAATGACATCATTTTGCCATATTAGTGCTCTTTGTCTTTTCTCCCTTTATAGAGGGGATGGGGATTTTCTCACTATTTTCGTAAATCTCCCCTTTTCAGTGCCACCACAAAGCGTGTCTAATCTACTCTTGCAGCAAGTGGCGGCTTCTGCTGAGACAGGGAATTGGAAAAAAACACTCATTTCCATCAACCACAAAACACATCATTGACCTTTGCACCTTCTTGTGCAAGTATAGAATATTTGTTGTGCTGCATAAAAGATGATCACACATTTGGGTGTTTTGCATTAAAACTGAGTTATGCAAATGCCGCGTTTAAGGCTTAGCTAGAGACAAATGAGGTGACAAGATGTTACAGAAACCCATTTCTAAGACAATTCTCTACAGTGACGCTTTTATAAGATCATTTTGTGCATTCATGTAATAATCCATCTTGGCCATTGTATCGTCTCATTATGGTATATTGCATCTTTAAAGCATCATAAACACACTTAATATAAAACAAGAACCTGAAAATCACATCTTTTATGTAACAATTGCTAAGCCATCTGAACAGTTTTTACCAGTACTCTTCACAGGAAATCCTCCATAACTAAAACTAGTCCACCTCCTCCTCTTCACAATGTCCTCTGTTTACTCTGGGAGAGCTATTAAGACTTAAGGTCATAAAATTGTATTCAGCTGCAGTGGAATAATTTCAAAACTAATGAATGAGTCAAACATTTTGATGTGTGACACAAAGGTGAGTCTATACATTTTACTAGAGTTAATCAAAAACAATACTTGTCTGTATTCTAAAATCCAACTTTGTTGCAATATCTTAACTCTTTGTTACAGTATATTATCCTTGGGAAGTATTAATTCAAAGATTTTGAGATCTACAGAAACAGGATTCAGGCCTGTTCCATCAGAACAGAAATATATGATCATATGGATAACAAAGATAATTCATAGCACCTTTGTGGTGAATGGTAGTGAGCCGTTCTGTTATAAGGGGAAGTGAATCCACGTAATGTCATCTAAATAACCTCTAGCAGCGTAAAAGATCCCAATCCTTCTGATCCTCTGTCTAAAGCAGTCGGGCACGCTTGTGGAGAATATGGTGAAGGATGACTCATCTGACTTGCCAGATGGTTTCATTACACAGAATCAACTATGAACTGGAAATGGTTTTGCAAGGACATTCAAAAGAATGACTGGACCCACCATCTGTCTATCACCACATTTCATGGGCAAACTTCAGCCAACAATTCAAAGAACAATATGGCACTGTAGTGAAGTGTTAAAGAGAAAATACAACAGTAAGCCACAGTCTGAGGAGTCAGAGCTGCTAGCTACATACCATTCTGTTTTTTGGACACATTTAAATTCCAGGAACAAATAGCTTCTTTCTATCTGGAAGCATCTGGTTTCATTGTGTTTTTCTACTCATTTTCCACCAACCTGTCTCACCGCCTGCCACCTTCTCTGACTCTTTTCTTTTACCTTGGGCCTAACAAAAAGCCATAGACCAAGTAACAGGTATACCATCACCTTGCTGTGTCGTGTTTGTGTCGCATACTAATGATGTCACATGACTTTCAGGCTGCCTCGCTATCACAACCCCACCCACTTTGAGGTGTACTCAATTGTTGTGGAAAACCACCAAACCAAGTAGAATCAAGTCAAGTCAAGTCGAGCTACGTAGCTAAATGAAAACCCCATGTGCTGGTTAAACTGGATTAATTAGTCCCCTGCCCGTGTGTATTAATATGGAAAGTTCACAAAAGAAATATGTGAACCAAAGTAAAATGTTCGTAAAGTAAAGGCTTGTTTTGTGTATTTTTCTAGTAGGCAGAAACCCCAATGGATTGCAATATTTCCTCCTTTCTATTTCAGCCTCAGGCAACTCTTGAAAGAAAAAAAAAGCGTAGGCTTTATTTTTCTGTGTCTCGATATGATACAAAGCTATATAAACCACTTGCTTCCTGCTGGTTCAGACTTTACAGACCTTTTATAGCCATAGTCTGTCCTGTCCGGATCATGGTGATAGAAGAGAGCTGTAGGGAGAGTGTGAACATGTGATTAGTCTTTCCTTTGTGGTGCTGGGGGATGTGAAGACACAAACGCACACATACACCGATGAGGTATTCACCACCACATGCACAGTGGAGATCCTCATCTGTCATGCTGCAAAGAATAAAGTCTTGCACAGAACAGATACGCTTACAAGAGATAAGTATTTATTTGCCGGATGTAAGCATCACCTTTATGTGACAGTAAGATCTATTTATGTCCTGAAGCTCAACAGCATTTTATTTGCAACCAAAGAGGAGAGAACAGGATTATGCCGAACTGAAATTGGAACAAATAGAAGTGAATGCAAATCAGTTCAGTCACTACCAGAGCATCTCAGTGAAATGACTAAATTTGATATTTAGAAGTCCCTGCACAAGTTAAAGTGTAATATCTCATGAAATCATAAAATGAAAAACAGTCCCAGAGGCTATGAAGACTCTGTTGTAGAGATCAAAGTACGACCACTACAGAGATGAGTATTTTTTTCATGATGCCTTCAAGAATATCTCATTTTACTGATATAATTCCCTCACTGTGTGAAATATTGGTAGGGGGCTGGCAAAGCAGATGAGAATTGGACTCCTTCATATTGATGAGACGATGCCACTGTGCGAGACCAATTGTGTCTGTTGAAGCAATGACACACTGCCTTTTGTACTTGTAATTGGACACTCTAATTAGACTTCTTTGTTGTTTCCCACTTGACTAGTTTCTGTAAGCCACAAGCCACAAGTCCCAAGATGTCTGTTTGTTTTGTGTCTAACTGATAATGAGTGTGATTTATTAAGACAAGGTTAGGACATTCTTAGCATCTGTGAGTGTTGGTGCTTGTATGTAGATGCACTTATATGAGAGGTGAATAAACAGGAAGACGTTCGAACTGAGTGTGTATGTGTGTTTTTGTTTTTTCTTTCTTTTTTTTCATGTGGGGGATTAACTACTTAAGTAACACAGCCATGATTGAGAAAGATTGCCATCTGGTAGTTTGACGGGATGCTGAGACATGTAAAGGACATGTGTGCACTTGCATAGCAGGTACACACAGACACAGAGAGAAATACCAGAAAGGCAATTGCACACATACAGGAGTGGGTCTAGAATTCTTTTCAGAGTGTGAGGGGGACAGCAGGTTATGAAAACCTGTAAATGAGTTGTAATACCTTAATAAAAAGTTAATGAATAAAAATAGATCATTTGGGGTTTTAGAAAATAAAGCGTTTATCATGCCTAAAATCATTGTTTTAATTTAAAAGATATAAAAAAAAAGGGAAAGCAAAATATGCAAAAGCAAATCACCACTTTTCATCAACCACTGTTTATTTAGGATTATCCTTTAACCACTCTTGTGCAAAGACTTGACACTTATAACTGGTAGAAATAATAATGATAATAATGATAATATCTTAAAATAATCTTAGTAGTGTTTTTGAGTACTGTAGGCCATTCAACTTGGCTTAGTTAATACCTGGTGGTATTATGACTTCTACATTTTCTGCAGCCCGCTGTAATGTTTCTAATGTTTGTATGTAAAGCACCTTGAATTGTCCTGTACATGAAATGTGCTATACAAATAAACTTGCCTTGCCATAAAATGTAATAAGTCTTGACAGACAGATCTCATAACCAATGTAAGCAACTGGCAGCATAGCGCTGTGTGAATTCTGCATCATTAATCCATATCTGCATTTTGAACAAGTGCTTAAAACAGAGAATCAGATATAACAACATAATGAGAATGACAAACAAAAATAAAAGAACCAAAGACTAAAGCAATCTACATGTTCAAAGAGGAGCAAGGATGTGGTGTGACACTATATCATGTGGTAGGACATTCCAAATTGTAAAAAATAACATACCTTTATTAATGATAAAACCTGAAAATGTTCATGGAATACATAGAAAGTAGCATCAGCAACATTCACAAATATTTTTGTAATTTTTATAGCGCCTTTTGTTACAATAAATAGAAAATATGTTGAAAGATTTACAGCATAGGTCACAAATTAAATCAATTTTCACTAAAGCATAATGAATCACAGTTTAGTTGTGATAAATGACTTTGATAAAAGTGAGTAACTTAGAAAAGTAAAATCCATTTTCATTTTACATACAATTATTTTCATGTCACACCACATGACGATTTTAGGCACTAATATAACAAATTGTCACATAAATTCTGTTTCCAACTGAAAATCTAAAAACAACACATTTCTATACAGAAGAGTAGAATATTAGATTAGTAGTAGTAGTAGTAAAGATTAGTAGAACAAAAGTAAACTATCTATATGCCTGATATTTGACATTTTTGAAAAAACACTTTTCTGGTCTCTATGTCACTGACCCAAATATCATACTGTTCTCCCTCTTATTCTTACACACTGTAGACCTACTTTAAAAGTTCCTCACACTTGCATTAGACAATGCACTCACTTCCTCCTCAGGGTGGGACAAAAAGTCTGCAACTTTTGTCTCAAGTGACTGCAAACTGAAGCTTCAGAGATAGAAACATACTAGTTATTTCACTGTTGTCTCACAAACACAAACCAGACTTTTTCTTAATATTTATGCTAACATGACACTAAATTAGTTTGACCTGAAAGTCACTGAGTCAACTGAACATGTTGTGTTAGATGACTTTTGTTCAGGACTGTAAAAATAATTCCTTCTGTGTGGTGTCTGAATAGTCCACATTTTATGTTATGATGAAGGTCAAGAATTTTCAAAAGCTTGTATGCGGTAATCAGAGGCAACAACTGTGACCTTCTCTGGCAAATAAGTGGCATTTATCTCATATTGTTCAGTATTTCTCCTCTCAGATGAATAACACAAAAAACCCTTTCAATCATAACTCTGGAGTTTGAGCAAAGAGTTGACCTTTACCTTCTCTTGCCATGCATCTCCTGACAGCAACACTGTCCCTTCACTCCAAGAAATGTATTTCTAAAACATGGATACTATCATTTTGGACCTTTGTTGCAAAATAGCACATTCCCCTGGTGTCTTTACCAAAATGTGAAGCTGAAAACAAAAAACTTTTTCATTCCTAAAGGTTTTGAGTTTTGAGATGTTTTAAAAGAGAGGGAGGCAGTTGATATTATGGAGGTCAGGAGGAAGAGTCCCAAACTCTTCCTCCTGACCTCGGGGAGGAGAAATTTAGAACTCTCCACTGAGATTAAATGCATTTAGTGGACCATTTAAACCCTGAAGGTTTGAAGCTAAGCTTTAAACACTAAACATTGTAGAATGCACTGCTAGCAGCAATGATAGGTCTGAGCATATTGTTGTAATTTTTTTAAATACAGCAGATTTTTTTATTTGAGACAATTCCCTGTCCTCTGTATTTTTTCAAAGAGACTTTTTTTAAAAGCTCGTTCAATGACTGTGCAGTTCAAGCAGTTTCACCTAAAACATTGGACTCTTTTCAAGATCTGTTAGGATAAGTATCCATGGTAAAGCTGTTTACCAGGGATCAACCAACCGGGCTCTCAAAAAGTGAAACAACATACCAAATGCTAAAATAGTTCAAGGGGAAATGAAGAGGATTCAGGGCAGGACCAAGGCAGAAAGAGAAGAGAAGGAAATTCAAACCATTTCTTCCAGCTGTTCTGATAGGAAATGTGATGTTGTTTGCTCACAAAATGGAGAAGCTCAGAGCACTTACAACGATACTAGTGGTGTGAGTCATGAAAAAACACGATTCCTTGTCCCCATGACTCGTCCCTGCTACTGAAAAGCTAAATGAAGAGACCAACCAATTTATTACCGTCGTGCAACTGCTATTCTAGCTGCACTTGTAGAAATATATAAAGCTAATCATTGTGTTTCTTGACTAAATTCCCCATTTACCTGGCGGACCATCACTATTTCCTAGGCCTGGGCAGATCAATCCAAATATCGATAGTATCGATACCAAGGCTAGTATCGGTATTGACTGATACCAGTGTGATGAGATTGATATTTTTCTCGTACAGAACTTTGGGGGTAAAAAGCCAAAGAATATGAAGGAGAGCCAAATGAATAGTATATGAATATTTTCTACCTATTTTACATCAGGGGGAATTTAGAGCCATATACACTGAAGACATGCTCGGGCGTTGTTGAAGCCACAGGGAGACGTGCCAGTCACTTCATGGTTGAGTCTCTAAATGGTGCAACTCGGCTTCCCTTACCAACTCTAATAGAGTGTGACATGATACCTGATGATAGATCAGAAATACCATCACCAGAGGTGACTCGTTATTACCCGCACCTCAAGTCAGTTGAAGGTGAAATCCACCCAGAGGCTAAAATCCTCCTCCTCCTTGGCAGAGACATTTTGTGTGTGCACAGTGAGAGAACAGCAGAACAGACTCCACACCCAACCATACGCTCAGAGACTTGACCTCGGTTAGGTCATTGGGGGAGAAGTTTCTCTTGGAGAGGTGCATAAGTCAACTAGTGTTGGTGTCTACAGGACCAACATTCTACAAAATGGAAGAACCTCAATCTTGATGGGATCAGGACCCTTCTTGGCGTCCTGATCCGCTTCCACAGAGAGCCCATAGCAGTTATAACAGACACACAGCAGATGTTTTACTGTTTTAAAGTCTGTGAGAAACACTGCAACTTTCTGAGGTTCTTGTGGTATGAAAACAATGTTTGATGAAGCCAGTGAAAGAGTTTTTGGATAGCTATAGCTGCTGTAGCTTACTTGAAGACGGTGTCCACAACTGGAGATCATGTAGGTATTGTTATGGCAGAATCCAAATTGGCTCCAGGTCCAGCTCACACTGTACCTCACCTTGAACTCTGCGCAGCTGTCTTAGCGACAGAGCTGGCAGACATCATCTTAGAGGAAAAGGATGTTGACGTTCATTCAGTGAGATTCTACACAGACAGATAGTGCTGGGTTGTATTTATAACACTGCACGCAGATTTTATTTGTACGTGTCAAACAGAGTCATTCGAATCAGAAGGTCGTCTGATCCAAGCCAGTGTCATTATGTCAGCACTGAAAAAAACCCAGCTGATCATGGGACTCAACCAACAGCTGCTGGAACCCTCAAGAGCACCAACTGGTTTACTGGACCAGCATTTCTAAC
>JAOXYM010000015.1:7751460-7773896 GCA_028567055.1 Leptatherina wallacei | reverse complement strand
GTGTTGTGGCGCTTCGGTGAAAGCGAGTGTCATGATCAATGAAAGACACTTTTAATGCTGGCAGCCAATGAGTTAAGTGACTCTTTTAACTACGACAAAAACCCTCTAAAATCTTATAGGTGGGGTGGTTAGCCATCCCTAAGTTATACTGCCATAGGCTTAGACTGCTAAGGGACATCCATGATGCACTGAGCACTTCCTTCTCTTTTCATCTCTCTGCTCTTTATTTTCCATGTATAAACTTCTGACAGTATTGGCACCATTAACTTGCATTTCTCCTTCTGTCTCTCAGCAGGTCTCCTGGGCTAAAAGCTTCGGTGCCTGTCGGTCTTCTCCTTCCCTGAGCCGGGTTCTGCCAGAAGTTTTTCCTTTCCACTGTCGCCGGCTGCCCCGTGCATGCCCAGGATGTGGGACTGAATCAAAGTCAAGATTCGATGAATTGAATTGATCTGAAGTGAAATGGTAGAATACAGCAACCAGCCTTTATACTGTCTTTCTGCAATGGAAATCTGACAAAAAAAAGATTGAAATGATGAAATATTTGCAATAACCTAAAACTAGATCAAGCCTTCATATAATGCACATAACTAGCAGCCTGTTGCTCTTGGAGGAAAACTGATTGACCAGCCTGATTATAATCATGACATTGCAAATAGCCAGTGTCTCTTAAATATGAAGGAGAAAAAAAAATCCTGGCCTGAGTTGTGTACTTGCTTGTTAGCAGGAGTCTTTGCTGAAGAGCCCTACAGCAAAACACTCAACCTTCATTCATCTCCAGGGCCATGGGCATGTTTCTAACCTTGCGCTCTAAGCAAAGGCCAGGATATAAATGACCAACTATGTGGTGGTATGGCAAAATCAGTTGCTATGGTAGAGCTCCCTCTTCTGGAGACTATTTAGTAATGCATTCATACTTTATCTTGCACGAGATGATGTCATTGTCTGGAAGAAAGGATAGATAAGAAGATAAGATCACCTTTGAAATCACTTTATCACAGAGCCTCTGAGGTTTTTCTTTTGTTTGTTTTTAGGTTACAAAATGGTTTAGGGCCAAAAAGGATTTCGGATCCAACAATATGGATCAGATTCTACATGAAGGACCTTCCAGGTGTCTTGGGTCATTCAGAATGGGGTTGTTCTACTATGTGAAAAACTAGCAGAGAGCAAATCTCTTGATTTTCTTTTCATCACTGCATTTCATCGATTGAATTAAAGGACTTCCGTAATTACGTTTCATTGCACTGTATGTTTTACCGTTTTGTCTTATTTGATTCGATTTTTTTAGCATTTATATTTCATTTAGAGACGTTTCTCCTTCGAGGTTGAAGCATGCTCTTTGAAAGACTATATAAATAAACTGATGGTATAATCACAGTTAAGATGTGATAGAGTCTGTATCATACCAGCTGAGTGAAAAGAAGAGAAATTCCACATTTCCACCTTGTTTTCCACCATTTAACCAAGAGAAATGTGTTAAGATTTATACACCGGATGAAGCTGACACCTGGAATTACCTTTCCAGACTTGAAGAAGCTCCAATGAAGGCTTTGTCCTAAAATGGGTAAACCTGTTTTTATCTGTAATGTGAGCTGATAACGAGCCAACTGTGGATACTCCTCTTTACCTTTTGAGGCTAGCAAAACATTTTAAGATGAGCCTGAAACAGTTGGGAAAAAAAGTGTAAAATTTCAGATTGTGTGTGGAATTTTCCTGAAACATAATAGGAGACAAAAGTGAATCTCTTTTCTTTCTTTTGCATGTCCCCAAACATTTTTCTTCTTTTCTTTATGACTTTAAGTCGGTGCTTCTATCTTAATTAAGTATTCCCACTTGTGCACAAAACGCTAGTTACAAGAGGAAGAAGCAAAAACTGTCCCAGCAGTATTGACCTTTTAATAACAACTATAAAAACAGTTTGAAAACCTTTGTGGATTTTAGCCAAAGCAAAACACACACAGCAGTAGGCCAGTAAAGATACAATACAATCTGTATATACATGAATATAACGACGAAATCCAGGTCGGACAGAATACAGTTGAACTAAAATAACCGAGGTCCACTTATTTCTCTGTTGAGGCCACTCTTATCACGCATCCATATGAAGCACTTTATAACTTAAGAGAAAACCACTTGACTAGGGCGATTAGCGGTGGTCCTTATATCAGCAGCTACACATACAGCTTGACATGAAACTCATAAACCAGCCTGAAGTCTGTTATAAGGTAAAATGTCTTTCATTAAAGGGCTGGAAAACACTTGCTTGAAACGTAACATAAGGATGTGCTGAAAGCAAACGAAAATAAAGTAAATATTGTGATTTAAAAAAAAAAACTGGAATTTTATTAAGGAAAGCGACCGTAGGAAGGTGTTACAAACAAGACACATTGAACCCAAATAATGCCGCACAAACTTGATCCTGGTTTGAAGCAATCAGCCTGTTCAACGGGAGGAAAACACTATTCTTTTGATATTTTAGACTTCGACAAATAGGCCTCGAACCGTGCAAACGTCTTAAGCTCAAAAGAAAAATCAACTCAAATCTTCAAGTTTTAAGTGAACAGGTGGTCCACTGTATCACATATGCTAGCTTTTAAAACATGTTATAAAACATGCACATGACTGTAAATATACTACAGCTGCGAAGTCCAGCATAAAATCAACTGTTAAAAATGTCGTTCAGTTTAAAATGGCCTTTTAGGGGGTAAGGCCGCTCCATTTGGGACCAAAGGTTGATCAAACTGGTACGTGTGGGTACAGGTTGGTGTAACAGTTTTTCAGTCAAAGTCAGCTCAATGTTCTGTGGTTAGGCCATTCAAATGAAATCCTCTCAAGGCGGTGAATGTAGAAAGCAGAAGCAACATGAAGTGTGCAGGTGCAAAGTCCTGACAGGGGACCTGGTATAGTGTCTGATGGGTCCAGCAGGATCAGTAGGGGGCCACTTCAGTAGTTCTTTGCAAGTTTGCAAGTAAAATTCTGCTTAGCTACAGACTGATATTGAACTCCGAGTTAGCAAAAGTCTCAAGTAATGGCCGCTCTGCTGTCCGTCAGAGGCAGATGGCACTTAGGGCTCCCTGGAATACAAATAACCAAGTTGTGTTAGCTTATATAACCGACTGTCAGTGAGAAATGCTTGATGACAGACTTGGACAGAACGTCTCATGTGGCCAGGGAGGCAGACAGTAAGTGAAGGCAACCGCTGTTCAGTTGTTCAGTCGTTGAGACGACAGTCGCACAGCTCCTTGTAGATTCTCTTCCTAATGCTCGGCATGTCGTCCTGACTGAACAGGAGAGGCTGCTTCACTGAGAGGCGGCGGCAGTACTGACAAAGACAAAGAACAGACAAAACCTCCATTTTAAAGTGCCGATACAGATTGTTAATGATATTTTTAAACCACTCATTCATTTGCCCCATATGAGACTAAGCAAAATGAAATTGGTGTAGAAGCTAGAAGCAGACTGGATTAATGTTTCATTCCCTCTCTGTTAGGAGACAAAACAAATGTGGTAAAGAAAAAAAAAAAAAAGGGGGGGGGGGGTTCTCACCTCAAGGACAAAAACTCCACAGTCACTGTCATTTTTCTGCTGCGGGATACCCTGAAAAGTCAGGAAGTCACAGTCATACAGGGAGCGGGCGACACTTGTAGTACTGGACTGGATGGTTGTCATCTCTATACATTTCTGTTTACATGCAGGCTGTGTTCATGGAAAAAAACATAACCTGAATATGAGTTGATTCTTAAGTTTATATGATTGACACCAACTCCAAAATCCAGGCAGAGCAACAAGATTTTTTTTTTTTTAAACTCAGTAACTGCAACTGTGTCAAACTATGTCAACATCGTACACCTATATGAATATTACAATTAGGAGTCACTGTTACCTTGATGATGGTAATCTTCCAGCCTTTCTGGAAAGCTGCTTGCTTCTTTTCTCTGGCTTCAGAGAGGAGATACTTCATAATGTTCTGACAGAAGAGAACAAATATGCACACAGTTACGCTACAAAAAATAAAACCCTGCTCAGCACTGTAATTTTTAAGTTATAATTCTAAATATCATAACTATTACAGACTCAGAAAGTGGTGTTAATTGTCAAAGAAACAGAAAAATATTAATTGAAACATTAACAAAAGAAAAAAAAGTGTAAGAACTGAAAAAAATAGCAACTATCTAGACCAGGATTCTTCAAATCCAGTCCGAGAGGGCCGCTGCCCAGCAGTTATTAGAAGTTTCCCTGCTTGCCATCACTTGGCCTAAATTAATGACATATCAACACTTTTGTGCAGAGCCTGAGAACAAGGTGTTGAGGAGATCTGCTTCATCTGAATCGGCCGTGCTGAAGCAGGGAAACAACTAAAATCTGCAGGAGTTGAAGAACCCTGACCCCATCAATCATCTTTCTAATGCTCAAATTCCCAACTTTGTTCCTGCAAGCTATTGTCCAGTGGAAGAAGAAAAAAAAAAAAGTCTACAAAACTACAGATTTATGCAACACGATACGTCATAAGTTATGAAGTTAAAACTACGCCAAAAAGGAGAAGCAGTGATGTACAGCAAACGTCCGTAGACCATTTATAAAACCAGAAGCTTTGGCATCCAAGTGTGTGTTGATAAAATGCAGAAGAAGAAAAACATCAGCATGTCTTATGTCAACGATCTTTCCCCTAAATGATTCCAACCTAAATGCATCATGGATGCAGAGGCACTCACATCTGTGGTGTGTCTGAAGACGATGCCTTGGCTGTCATAGTAGCTGATGGTTTTGGTTGCCATGGTAACCGTGACAAGAGACCAGTGGATTTCTAAATGGATGGGAATTAACAACAGCCACTTGGAAAACAAGTCGACCTGAAATAAACCCACAAATTAGCACAAACACGATGAGAACATTGTTTACATCCACCACAAAGTATAGAAAATAGTTATGAAATAATTACTTTTTATGTGCCAATGAACACCACGAACAACCTCAACGACAATAAAAAAGGAAAAAAAAGTGATAATGATGGTGTGTTAACTTCCTCCTTACTTTTTTAGTCCATCTCTTCACGCCGTCGTAACCTTTGGCAACCAGCTGCTTGTGGAAAAAACTGTTGAAAAAATGAACCTGACAAAGAGGTTTGACATTATTACACATCCAAAAAGTCTTTAAATGTCAATATCTTTTCTAAGGTACCCACACAAATTTATTACAGTTAGATATAAGACATACTAAGCTTTTTAAATATGCGGCATAAGCCTGGCAGCACACTACAACTTACCTTGTGCTCCGTCGCCTCCATAATGAGTTCTCCGTACATGTTGATAATCTGAAGTCAGAAAGAAGTGCAAAGCATGAAATGAAAATATTCTACGACTGTGCAATATGTATTTTCAAAAAGTGTTTTTTTTTCCCCCTGCAGAGTGAACTGTGTGACACAAGTGTGGTGAGAAAAGTTCTGCAGAGCAGTGAACTCCTCTGCATTCGGTTTACCTGGTCGTTAAGCCAATTCTGTTCCTCCAGCGTGCCCAGGTCCTCCAGGCTCAGCGTGTGTTTATTATACATGAGCATGAAGCCTGCAATAGGAGCCGAAGCCAGCCCAGCCCTGTACCGAGTCATCTCCCCTTTAATGTCCAGTCCACTTCATCAGATATGAAACAGACACACACACACAGAAGAAAAGCATAAGAAAATGAATGCCAAAGAGTTGGATTGTGAAACATTAAGAAATATGGGGAAGAAAAAAAAAAAAAGCTTAGGTCAGTTTGACAAATGAAACTGCTCCCGTGATTTTAATTGAGTAATTTCTGCTTCCAAACATATCCATCCAGTTACAACGGCAACGTTGGAATGATGTAAAAACTGTGCCAATTTGATTAAAGTTATCATCAAAAAAAGAACTTGTTTTTTTTCCATTTATATGGACGTAAATATTTGTTTTGCAATAAAAATGTCAGGCTAATAACACTGAAAATGCTCAGAACGCAGCATGTGATGTGTTTTACAGTCGTAATAAAGGCTGCACAATATATCATTTCAAAATTGTGAGGTCTGCATGTGCAATATTTACACTCCACAACAACATCAAACAAAGCAAATAAACTCAATCACAGCATGTCAATGTTCAAGGTTAATCTCCAGAAGCTCTCTGGTATAACTGACTGGGACTGAAGGTGCAGACAGACAAGGCTGATGGAGTATGCCGAATGGTGTCATGCTGAGTCAGCCTGTGTCAAACTACTTGATATGTCCTTCAAATTCACTTCGGAGGAGTAGACACATCTTTTCCTCACTTATATGTTGTGCGTTACTTTAGATGGCTTCATAATAAAATAAGAATATGCACTTAAGACTGAATATTGTTTTCCAGATTTAAATATCTAACTGGTTTCATCCCTCCAGTGTAAATCTGATGTCTAGTCTCCTGATGATAATAATGAACCCCAACCAGATATTTCTTGAGGAAAAGTGGCAAAAAACATCTGTTATAGTTTAATGCTGATTTTTAATAAATAAAGTCATGTCAGACCCAATTCTTTAAGCAAAGACGGGAACAGCTTTCAGAGTAAACGTCTCTTTTTGAGGCTCAGATTTTTTTATTACGCTGACAAATCTTTCATGAAGATGCTTTTAAGTGAAGGGCTCTGACAAGGTCTTAAAGGGACTCTCAGTCACACTGATGCTCTATTTTTCTAAATTTTCTAAGCAAAAACCTTTTTTCTAGCATAAGTTGCCATGGCGATATTCCCCAGTAAGAAATTAGCTTTTTGATACAAAACAATCCAGAGTTGAAAATAAAGTCAAGGCTGCTAATGTTCTTGCTCTTCTCTTTGTATTATAGAGAGATGAGAATAAAGGTAAAACAATGGCAAATTCTATATCAGTGCTGAAATAGATCAAATCAGATGTGTGTGTGCTGACCTGTTGTTGAGGTCACAACTGCCTTTTTTCTTCAGGTGTTCCAGGACATCGGACTCACTGAGGGGAATGAAGCTGCCATATTTAATATAGAAGCCCTCCAGAAAATCTGAAAGAGAAGAAGCCACTATAAACTTGACATGATCCACTAGATTATGATTATGGATTTATCCATCAAACCATAAATCATAGAATTCCAATTTTACCATATGTTTTTCTATATAAGCCCAGCAATTTATAATCTGCTGACATCTACACATCCTAAACGTCCTGTCACTGACAAGGATCTTCCTTCTGCAGAAAACCTGCAGTCTGGCATAAAGAGTTTCTTTGTAAACATTAGCGGAGTCAACAACAAAAAAAGAAATATATAGACTGAAAAGAAAACTATGCCAACCTGCATGATATGCAGATTTGCAAGGATTCAGCATAAAGTGGATCGTAAACACGGATTGATTTTCAATTAGAGTTTTGTTCTGAATTCAGAATTTCTATAAATAATGTTGAAAAATAGTCACGTAAACCTAACTGCTGCTTTCCCATTTTGGATTTATACAAAAAAAAAATGTTTTGACCCATAAATATAGTTCTCACAAAGGAAAGTTACTCCTTTTTGGGGAAAAGACAAATGCCAAGAGTGCTGTTAATAATGCATAAACTGAAGTTTGGATCAAGTGTGTGTGTATAAATACTTCACGGTGTTAAATTAATTCTTCATTCATGCCATAAATGTTTTAGAATAAGTTACAGGGAAAGTACAGATATCCTGAGCTGCTCCACCTTTGAGTTTCCATGTAAAATCATCAAACATACAGGACGCCTCATCAGACCAAACAGCTCGACACATGTTGGAACTGCATGTTCCAGGTCACATCTTACCATGAATAGCATCAGTAAGCTGCTCTAGGCTTTCCTTTTTCTGCATCTCTGCATCCATCTGTTTTTCTTCTGTCTGAATTTTAACCAGCATTTCTTCCATCTCATCTTTTACCCAGGTTCCAGGCTGACAGTACAGGCTGTGGTCTCTTAATGCCCAGCAGTACTCCACGTTGCTCATGGTGATAGGGCCGTGGTTTGGAGGGGGAACTGCAGCTGGGTGAGAGGTTTCCACCTCCATAGGTGTGGATGTGTGGTTAGGTAATGGCGTGGTAATGTTTCCATTGGACAGGGTTACTGGGAAAGAAACTTGGTCTATTCCATCTGGGATTTGGTCCAGCTCCATCTCAGAGTCAAGGTCCTGGAGAGTTCTTAATCTTGGCTGAAACGAGACAGACTGTAGCCCATCTGCAGACTCGCTCACAATCACGTTGTCGTCCTCCATCTCTCCATCTGTGTCAGATAGGCTTACTGTGTCACCATTTCCAAATGGACAGCTGACTAGGCTGGGGTCACTTTGGTCTCTGTGGTGCATCTGGGAATCTTGGTTTTCCTCCGCTTTTTGCACCAACACTGCCTGAGCTAAGGCACCCGTTGTTGAGCTGATGGCAACACTACCGTCACCTCCCTTTTTTTTTTTTACATTTACGTAAATCTTTAATGCAGTTGTAGCTTTTGCTTGTCCTCTACCTTGACCTCTGACCGCTAACGCTCCCCTGCCTGCCGCTCCAAACAATCTTGTGTCCACATCCCTTCTATCCCCACCTCCTTTCTCTGCTCCACCAGCAGCACCTGAATGTGTTGTCAACACATCCTTCCTTTTCTGTTCGGTCCCTTTCTCTGAAGCAACACAGTTCCTTACTGGACCATCTTGTGAGTCTACTGGAACAGGCATGGCAGCGGGGGCTTTTGACTGAGTATCCCTCTCTTGTTTGTGATCTTCATCCTCCACTTCCTGTACTTTCTCCTTGGTCAAATCAAAGTTCTTGATAAGTGTAAACTGTCCCACCTTTCTTTTAGGGGTGTCCCCAAGGTCTCTGCCTTCTCCCCTACCTCTCCCTCTCCCCTTCCCTCGGCCCAAGGTTCTGACATTGTGTCCCACGCTGTTGGGGCCACAGCAGTCACAGGCCTTAGGAGTCCTCTTCCTGCCTGATGTGCGGCCATTGACGGGGCTTTCAGCTGAAGATGGTGTCAGTGTACAGGCCAAAACTGAAGCCGGGCTTGAGTTGGTGCTTAATGCTTTTGCTGTGGTTACAACAGGAGGTTTTGCATCAGCAGGGGTCTCAGTAGAGGGTTGGGTTGAACCTGAGCTGGATGTGAGGGCTGTAGTGATGAATTTTGTGGGGGGTTGCTTTAGGTCCTGAGCTGTGCTTCCTCCATAGGTAGGGACTAGAGGAGGTGCTGTAGCAGGAACAGTTAAAGGAGGCAAAGCTGATGGTGTTGTTTTCATTGGGGAAGCAGAGCTGCTGTAAACCATGACGTCCCCCTTTGGCTCCTCAACCCCATCCCCAACACCCTCTCTCCACGCAGATGTCCTCTCCTCCCTTTCGGTTGGTCGGCTTATAAAAACTGGGGTTTGCTTTTCTTTAGTTTTTAATCCTTAAACCATCCTCCGGGTATTCTCCTGAAAGATAACTTAGCTGTGTTGAAAAGCAGTTGTTCTGAAGTCTTTTCCACCGCAGAGGTCAGCAACAGCAGACAAAAGCATGGCAAGATGCAGGAGTTCCTCAATGTTACAAAAGCTCCATAGTTTTCTGAACAGAACAAGTGAGAAAAACAAGAAGAAAGAGTGAGAAGAAAAATTCAATAACCATGTTTACTTTAAAGGTGTGAAACATTACTGAAGTTTCAAGGGCTTACAAAAACAAATCAACTAGGAAAATAAAGATCCAAGGCAGCTCTGTCATCAATTTCAGGATGCTTATATATCCCAATGAAATTAAATTGTGCATTTTAGTCTTGAGTATCTTTGCTGCAGACAAGATATCAATCATAGCGGAAAAATGAAAAACCAAAATCCAACATCAGACCGGACGGGTATCTTTCTGGTGTCTGTTGAAAATCACTGAACATAAAGGGGCAATTTCACAGTTAATTTTCCTGTTTTAGAACACACTTACAATACAACATTATACTGTGATGGTTTCTAAATGACTGCCATGATTGACTAGTTGCTCAGAATCAGTTCTATTGTGCCAATTATCCTCCAACAAAAAAATGCAATTTCTCATTTACGGATTTTTATGCTCCTCACATGAGAAACAAACTTCCAGAAACCTGCAGGTCTGCTGAAACTCTCAGCAGTTTTAATCTGGTTTAAAAAACTTTTCTACTTGCAGCCTTTTATGATAACAAGTGATATTTTCTCTGAGGGTTTCTTTATTTATTTTTGTTGTTTATTTTGTGATTATACTTTGGTTTTTAATTCTTCTTAATGCTTTCTGCACCCCGCTGTAATGTTTCTAATGTTTGTATGTAAAGCACCTTGAATTGTCATGTACATGAAATGTGCTATACAAATAAACTTGCCTTGCCTAAAAATGCAAATATAACTTAGATGTGAATTTCTACACGTGAATCATAAAACGGCACCAAGACTTTGTTTTCCATTGACTTACAGGGATTTCACAATTCTTCTTGTTGAATCTATGCTTGACTGCAATTATTGCAGCAGATTTAGTTTATATTGCATTCTAACTAATCCCCTTCAGCGACTGGATAAAACTAACAGAAATGTCATATTGACATTATTTGCACTCCCCTTATCTGCTGTCATTGAATGGCCCAAGCTCTTTATCGTGAGACAACTTCTTATATTTGACCAATTGCATTTTGATGAGCATCTCCTAACATTGAAGGTATGGATTTAGTTGCAAGGCTAAACATTAAACCACTACTGTGGGAACCATTTAGTTTAAAGCCAAATAAAAAGAACACTATAACACAAGTGATTTCCACTCATCTACAACAAAAACAGCAAAATATTGTCTAATAAAATTTAAAAAAATTGTGACAGCCCAAAATATCAGAACATTTCTCTCTGAGCTCCACATGCAAATGTAGATTATTTAAACACAAAAGGTAAGTGTTACTGTCACCGTCGTCCAATTACAATGTTCATATCTTAAGTTGTTATATCGTCTAGGTATCAGTTATTTGCTGTTTTAACGAGCAGGTAGTATTTCTTCCGAGTATAAACCACGAACACACAATGACGAGCGTTTGACTGACAGCGAACTTTAAAACATGTTTTCTTTGACTAAACAAAAACAACAGCTGAGCTCACAGTTGCAACATTACACAGAAACTTGACCACTCCTGAAGAGCACATTTTCACGTAGAAGACTTAATCGGTCATGAGCAACTTTGCCAGTGACATCTAAACTTACACATTCAATATAGTAATGAAGTTAATTAAAACTACATCGTTAACTCAGACTAACTGGCCTTTGACGTTGGAGAAATAGAGCGTAGCCACGCATAATTAAAGAGATCTTAAAGAGATCAGATAAATTAACTAAATCTGATATGCAATTTCTCAAAGTTTTGCATGAGTTAGTCATTTCCCTGAAGCTAGCTGCCTTAGCTAGCTGCAGCAAAAAAAAAACAAAGCGACGATTTCCTCCATTTGCAGAAGGAAGTTGAAGGCGTCTGAAGACAAAGAAGGAGTTGCAAGCCTATGGTCGAATATGCCTGAATTTGAATAAGAAATACACGCAGGGAAAAACCAAAAAGGGGAAACATAGTTATACACTACCTTGTCTATGAAATAGCGAACTGAGTTTCGTCCGGCCACGATTTGAAGAAACAACAATCCAAGCTGTTGTCGCTTCTTGATTGCGTCACGGCGTCAGGCTTCGGATGTATCCGGAATCTCCCGAAGTAGCCTTTTACGGTTTCGTTTTTCTTCTTCTTACTATACCGTTTCCTTATTTTTTCTCACGAATAAAGATACAAACTGTTTATTAATACAGTGGATACACGAGAGAATGGTACAAAATGTGCTAATTTAGTAATAACAATACGAAATGAACATGTGCATTTGTGTGTATAAAGAATAAAACACACAAGTAATCATTTATTGACATTGGCTTTTATGGAATTATTTTAAGGACTTCCACTTCACTTAAGATCTAAAACTTAAACATTAGAATGATGTAGGCCTATTTATAATCTGGACATTCAGGAGTTATAAAGAAAAACTACATGATAATTACACTCTTTAACTTTACTGGCCAATAAATTAAATCTGTCTCACCATGGCAAATATAATATCTATTTCTAACTGCTACAACAATGACAAAACACAAAGTGTCTTGATAAACTTTAATTACAAAAACTAATACAAGAAAATAATAAATAAAAACGATGGTCAAAGAGTAGTGGAATCAACTGGAAATTATTAAGCATAAAAAGGTTACAAAGAAAGAATATTAACATGGTAATTACTGGTTGGTCAAGACCAGTAATTTCAACCTTTTCAAAAAATATGACATTTTTGTGAGCAGAAAGACTAGAACAATGAGACATATGAGTACAAAAACATATGGACAAAATATGAAAATATTTGAGCTTACATTAAGACTATTACACACCAAGAGTAATGCAGATTATTCATTCAAATAAACAGTGCTGCTATACATTACTATTTGTACATAAGGTCAGTGCTATATCACTCTCTACTTGTGAGGAAAAAAACAACAGGCAACAATCGGAAGTCTCTTTACAAGGGTCTTTGGCTGGATTGATGTGAAGTTTAAAAAAAAAAAAAAAAAAATCCCCTTCTAAACATCAAAGAGATGGAGCCGTGTGAGAAGTTATACTTTTTGCTTACACACCTTACAATACTGCTTTATCAGTACAGTCTATGGGCACTAACGATGAAACAAAAATCATTTGACAAATGCTGCCATTTTAATGAAAAAATAAGAACATCTTTTCACTGCAACGAGTAGCTATTGGTATTTCACGCTGTTCAAACTGGATATATACAGGTACAGGTCATTATATCAATTTTTCCCATTAAAAATGCGAGGGCCATTTTCCTTGGGCCACCTGAAAAATAAATGACTAATATACAAGTTTATCTTCTTATTTGAGCAGGCTCACAACCTTCATAATGTCTGAAATGTTATCCAACTGAAGCAGAAATATCATCAAAGCAGGAAATACATTTTATATGAGAGAAAATTTACAGAGTAACTTTATTTATTTTACATTTTTGGACACGTGTTCCGCTCTTGACCCGAATGAAATCTTCCTGCACAGTTGGAGAAAGTAGAAAAGCAGATGTTGGTAGAGATGCAGACAGCTGAAGCTTTGTGCTTGTGGCCTTGAAGAGATGATCGGTAAATATGATTAGGTTGATCAAAAGTTATCATTCTCAAACACAAAGGACAAAAAAAAACACATTAAATGGTTAACAAGAATAAATATTTGAGAATAAATGTTTATAGAGAAAAAACTTAAACAATACTGACACAATTCTGTTACCTATAAAAGTGTGCTGTTGATAGCTGGAGTATGTATGGTCTTTGAGACTGCAGCACCACTCCTGCCACCTGCTGCTAACACTTGAAGCTGCAGCCGGTACACGCTGTCAGCCTGAAGACCACCAACTGTCACTGACCGCTGAGACTGGGGGGATCCAAGGAAATTCAAAGAAACCCAAGAGAAAAGCATAAAATAAGATAAAATGTTAAAAAAAGTGTTGATAACATTTTTTTATTGTCTTCACATCTTCCTCTTTCAAAGGTGCATCACTCCTGGCTTCAAAAAGGCTGCTGTACTTCTAAAATAGCTCAACAGTGTTGGACTAGATGTATTTCCTGCAACATGACACTGACTCAGTGACAGTAACTGAACCTATATGCATGGCAATGAGGTCAAGCAGTTAAAAAATGTGCCCCACTGATGAGTTCTTAACAGTCTGTAACAGAGCCTTTAGGCAAAAAGTCCTACCATTAGCCTACTGGTTATTATGTTAACTTTGAATTGTCTTGAACCTGAAAATGTGCTATACAAATAAACTTGCCTTGCCTTAACAGTTCATCAAGATTTGTATCATTTAATTGTTTTATTTGCATGAAATAAGATTCGGTGACTAGGACAAATCAAGAAATTATTATTTTGTTTAACAGTAAAAAAAAACCTTGGTGTCACTACTGTGACCCTAGACTGGTTTGGTTCTTGCGGTCTTTTCCTGGTGGACCCAGTTTGGTCGGGACCCAGTATGAGTTCGCATCTGCATTTTCTCCTGTCTAGTTGAGATCAAAACCTTGATGTCTATAATATTCTGCATCCGAGTTAGGCCCAACTTTGCAAACCCTTAAGCCTGGGTGGCATCTCCCAATATATACATAAAGAGGCATTAAAATATGGTTGTCATATTAGATTTTTGTCGAAGTGGTGCATTTCTATTTTGCACAGTTGATATAGCTTTACACGACAAGGGCCTTTTCTCTCCTCTGCCAATTTAGAGGCAGTCATCTATGTTGTTATCTTGTTCCGACTGGACTACTGCACTGTTCTGGTTATCAGCAATATAGACTTTGATCCGTTGCCCTTCACTGGGATTCATTTTAAGACTTTATTGCTGGTTTCTAAAGATTTAAATGGTTAAGCTCTTCAGCAATTTACATGACATTTTAACTTGTCATGAACAATAAATTGTTTTAAACTTGCATAACTAATCTTTGAATGTTTTTCCTTACTTGATTCAATGAGCTCTGACTCTTAAACTTATATGTTTGTTAAAAGAAAGATAGAGCAAGTCGTTATAGCAACACATTCTGTCATTGTCCCCACCTGAAAGACACACTGACATAAACCCAGAGACATAGTCCCTCTCAGATTTCTGAAGCATCTTCCTCCTGCAGTTGGCACAACACACAGCTGTCACTGATCACCTTTCTCTTTGTCTCACCGGTGCGATTGTCTGCGATTGGGAGATAAGCGCATCTTCCCGAATTTCCATTGCTGCGGTGAGCTCAGATTGCAGTGTCCAGGTAAACTGGAAACCCTCAACGGCTGCTGGGTCCAGTGCATGCTGGGACATCCTCCAGCGAAACGTTGTGAGCAGGGTGCCGTTGACTTGTTGGAAGTCTGCAGTCAGCCGTTCTGGACGTAGTACCACCTTTCTGCCTGCTAGGAGGCGCTCTGATACAGAAAAAGAAAACATTTCTTTCATTTCCCACCATCAGCAACACTCACCTTTACTGTTCCTCACCCGTTTAAAATGATAGTTTTTAATGCACTTAGAGTTTGATCAAAATTGTACTTACTGGAAGTTCTTTTAACTTTAAGTTTACAGGATACTACATGTTATAGAGTCTACTATTTTTTTCATTAATATTGAAGGAGTTAGAGGATCCTTAAGTCCTCCATATCCATGTGTTGAGTTACTCATTACCCTCATTGTTGCAGGGCACAGTTTTGCCTCCTCTGACCCTGATGGAGGAGCAAGTCGGGGTTGTAACCCAGGCAACAGCCTCTGACCTTGGATCAGCCTTCATTGCCACTGCAACCCTGTATTTACAAGCAAACTGCAGGCCTTTGATGGTGTGATGAGTGCCCTGCAGAAAGAGAAATTAATCCAAGTTCCAGTTATAATGTGCTTATAAAGGAATTATATCTTAACCTGAACATGAAATAACCTGTTGAAGTGCCCTTTTGCAAGGTTTCTATGAATATGTATATTACTTCTCCTCTTTCGGTCAGCACCCATCTAATATAAGCAGCTTGTTAGCTCCACGTTATAGAAAATACCAGTTTGACCGTTTTGTAAGTTGGTAACTTTAAATGTAAAACAAAAAAATGCTGCAACTGTTTCAGGAAGTCTGAACTCGTGTTCTGTGACCTCAGCAAACTTCACACAGGACTTTGCTACTAATCATCCTGCTGCCTTTGGATGACAGATTAGCCCTAGCAGTGGGCAGTCAGTGAGTCTAGTTTTGAGCATAAATGTGTACAGAAAACTATTTTTACTAGTTAATCTTTGGGAAGAACTCCTCTCTGCTCCAGCTCTAATTTGTAAAACCTAATTTTTGCTGACTTTTTCTGAAAGGATTCTGCACATTATCCTTTTTTTCATCAAATTGCTACATTTACTGATTAACCCATTATTAGATAAAATACCTTTGTCAAGTCCTTAAAGTTATTGTGAGACTGTTTTGTGATTCTTAACACCTCAACAAATATAAAACCTCATGATACATGAAGTTAAAGCTGCTGAGAAGAAAAATTGCTTGATCTGAATATAATACAGGCCCAATTTATTTCATTAATCAAAAGTGTAACATACAAATTTAAGGAGCATAGACACGTAGAGCAACAGCAACGTAGAGGTGCTCTGTAAAATGTAATAGAAGTGCAATGATTTGCAAATCTCATAAACCAATATTTTATACGCAACACAACCTTGAAAACTTAAAGTGTTGAAAGCAAGAAAAAATATGATTTCATTTTGATTTTAATGGTGGTGACCAGTCTAAAAAGAGTTGGGATAGATCCATTTTAACCACCCTGTAGAGTTCCTTCTCCTTTAAACAATAGTCCGTAAACATTTGGGAAATGAGACCAGCTGTTTCAACCTTTGGGAGGAATGTTGTCTCATTCTTGTCTGCTATGGGATTCTCTCTGCTCATCAAAGAAGACCGGCCCTTCGTTATCTTTGTCGTATTTTGCTTTTCATGATGTGCCAAATGTTTGCAGTTGGTGAAAGTCTGGTCCGGACTGCAGGAAGACCAGTTCAGCTCCTTGATATCTCTATTACAAAACCATGTTAATACAGATGCTGTATGTGGTTTAACATTGTCTTGCTGAAATATGCAGGTCTTCTCTGAAAAAGACATTATCTGGATGGGAGCATAACTGCTCTGAAACCTGTATAGCACCAATGGTGTCTTTGCAGATAAGTGAGTTCCCGATTTCATTGACACCAATACACCTCCATACCATCAGAAAAGCAGGCTTTTGAGGAATTGAGCACTGATAGCAAGTCAGATGGCTCTTCTCCTCTTTAGTCCAGAGTCTTTAGCACCCATGATTTACACACATACAGTAATTTATCATTTTTATCTTTGTGACCACAGAGCAGTTTTCCAATTAGTCTAAATCCATTTCTAATCGTGCCACATAAAACATCAGCATTTCTGGATCATCTTCACACAAGGCTTCTTCTCTGAATGATAGATCGATTCCTGGAAGTGTTTCTGAGCCCATGCAGTGATTTCAATGACAGAATCCTCCGTTTTAAATGCAATGCTGCCTGAACTCCTAAAGATCCTTTCTGTGGAACAGTATTATGAAATTGCTGCAGATTTTTTTTTCTTTTTTTGGCAAATTGACCAACACATGCCCTATTTTCTTCTGAGAGACTCTGCCTCTTTATGGATCGATCTTCATTTCCACTGACCTGCAGTGATGATAATAATGGCGCTAAAATAAAAGGCGTAACTAACAGTGTTACTTTTTTCAGTAACGGATAATCTGATTAATTTTCCTTTCCATCGTTATTGTTTCTGACTATAAAACGTGGCGCATTACTGTAATTCCTCACACTGAAGCTGTCTTCCTCTGATTGGAACCTTTGGGGGAGAAACAACCACATAGCCTAAGTGATGATGACTGACTTAAGAAGAGTATGCACGTACAAGCACAAATGACCAGTAATGGTGAGTCCAGAGAAAACAAAAGAAAAAGTTTTTAAACTGGAATCACAGTCATCACTTTTTTTGTCACATAAAAGATAAAAGACAAGAACGTTATGAGAAATGTTCCAAGCAGCCTGAGATTGGTGTCGATGGTTGTTCTGTTATTAATGTATTCAATTAAGTTTTCATTTCATTCATTTACATTTTTTAAAGACGTGTTCCTGCCAACAACTTCAAGAAAAGAAAATGTATTTCTATAATAGTTAAATATCTCACTTTCAACATTTGCCATGTTCCCTATATTCAGCTGTAAATAAAACACTGTTTTATGAGACCTGCAAATCATTGCATCCTGTTTTTACTTACATTTTACCGTATCTAAACCTTTTTGAGAACGGGGTTGTATTTCAGCCCCAGATGTGACAGTCATGGTAAAAGTGATAGTAGACAGAGACACAGAGATGATGGCAGAGAGACAAGGTTACACGCAACATTCCAGACTGCACTGAATTATGGGAATGAAATCCGATCACTATCCACACATACACACTCAGACACAATAGTCATGCTTACAAAGCAATGAAACATCTTTACACTATTTAATGCACACAGCCTGTGTAGGTATACCTGCACTGTTGTTGTTCTCTCAATGTGGGTAACATTATTACTGCAGGTATGTGGACGCCACCGCAAAATGTATGGACCTCTGTGTTTCTGTCTGGCTGTAATAGAAAGAAACAAAAGAAGGATCAGACACTAACTAGTCTGTGTCAGAGGAAAATGGGTTATGATGCAAAGTTTTTAGATTTTCATTTGTTCATATGAAAAATAAAAAAAATATAGATAATTTAAGTTAATTCATTAATCACAAATCTGCAGCCGTTTGTGTCCACATATAGTGTCCCTCATCATAACACTGAACCACTGAAAGTTGCTCCCTTTTCCTCTCAGTTTTATTCACTCATTCACTCATCAAACACCAACTTACCGTGGTAAGGCCACTTCCAGAACACCTTCACCTGCAACTGTTTGTCATGGTAATGAGGAGCGGCAGCCTCCAGTCGCAGGTTTTCAGAGACTGGGACAGGGAGGCCAGCAGAGGAAGGTGACGAGGTTGAGAGAGGAAGGGACAGTGAAGAAGGGAGCTCATTGGAGAAGTCTTCACCTTCGGTGGTGGAGTCCGATTGAGAGGATAGAGGACAAGAGAGGAAAAGGAAAATATTTCAAAATTTTACAGCTTCCCAGATTTGAAACTCTTTAACAGGAAATTGAACAAAGAGAAGCTAGAAATAGGGAAAGAAAAAGGTGCAAAAAGCTCATAAATATTAAGCATATTGTTTCCTCCACAGTTTGAAATTTTTCATATGAGGATTCAATAAACTCCAAAAATGCAGGTTATATATTCTCTGTCCTGTGTGTGCATGTTGAAGAAAGCCATAAAAGTATTTGTAGGAATGAACATATAAAAACATGGACAGGACCGAGGGAACGCATTCATTAACTGTATTGTTGTGAATTTGTGTTTCGAGTATAATAAAACCTCATTCACAACACATGGAAGTCATAATTATATTGTCCCAGAAATATCATAAACTGCCAGGACTGTTCACAAACCTTCCTGGTTTTTCATTAACGCAGCGGCGTCAGAGGACCTAACTGACCCCCATTAGCTCTGAGCGACAGGCCAATACATGGACTCGGCCAAATATTAATAATGCTGAATTAAAATGGTAGTATGTTCCATATAAAGTTGCTGGTATGTGGTTTGGTTATTAAGCAGCAGCTGGCTATAATCCTCTGCTGGGCTGACCGATAGGTCACCTATAAATACCGCTTTTACCCAGACCATCGTTAATATCACCACTTTCCACTGTACTCCACGTTTCTGTGGATTTCAACTGTGCAGCTGGATGTAGACAAAATATGCTGACAGTCATTAATGGAGCAGCACTGAACTAATTCAATAGTGTATTGCTCCGCTAACAAGTAGCAACAGTGGACTGCAAAATAAACAGAAGCAATTAATGTCATGACAAGTTAATGACCTGTTTAAAGTTTAAGTTAAAAAATTTTTTTTTTGGTTAGTGCTCATTGGCTGTGAGAAACGTCCCTAAGTTAATAGCAATTGGTTCAGCACAAACTGCATAGTTACAGTTGGTCAATATACCCAAGTTTCCAGTTATGTTTGCCCCTATTTCTTTACATATATACACATTATATATATACATATATATACATATATATGTATATATATATATATATACACACATATATATACATATATATATATATATGTAAATAAAATAAAACTTTACGGGGCTTCCTCTTTTCATCCGTGTGTTATGTGGATTTTTGTAAATGTAAAAGAATCTGCAGCGTTAAAGGCTAGGAAGATATTTTCTGACACACACACATTGTTCCATAACTATCTGAAATGCTATATTTCAGTCAAAGCCTCCTTTTTTAACAACAACAACTTATCTAACCCTGACTGATGCAGTGGGTAGCTTCTCATGTCTTTAAAAACATGTCAGCAGACACATCCTGTGGTCATGGAGAAGATGTTACTCTGCTTCAAGAGTATCAGATTATTGGTCTATATCAAGCAAACTAAACAAGATTGTTGAAACCACTAAAGTTGTGTTTAGAACTGTCAAATGCAAAATCAAAACCTGGATGAGAGTGCTGAACTATTATCTTTAAGAAAGAAATGTAATCAGAATAAAATCTCTAATGATCGTGTCTGGGGGATTTCAAATGATGTAGCCTTATTAAGACCACCTATTAATAAAGCTACTTTATGAATGTTATGGTTATAGTGAATCACAAAAATCAGTCAGACCAAGAAATCTTTACTTTAATAAAACAAAGCTGTAAGAAAAAGGTAAAGTGTAGCAATGCACCCTTTACACAGTTGAGTATATGGCCTTCATCTAGGTCTACGAGGAAGATGCTTTTTTCTTTACCTGTATCTGCGATGGTAGTCAAAACAAGTTGGGCTCTGTGACTCTTCAGTCTCTTCTGACCCCAGTAAGCCACTGCCTGTACAGACAGCATGTAGGTAGTAGCGGGCAGCAGGCCCCGTAGCCACAGCTCACACTGCGCCTTAAAACATGAAGGAATAGGATCATTGATTGTAAAAACAAAAACTTTTTACTTGTCAGTTTGTGATGATGCTTCATTATTTGCGAGAGCTGAAAAGGCTCTCAGCCAATTTGTACCAAATGAAACAAAAATCAGTCTGAAGTTTATGAATTATACTGCAAACAAAAAAAAATTGACATCTTTGTTATAACATTAGGATCACCACATTTTCTGCCACAATCCACATTATCACTATCAACCTCATCTACATCATCGTCAGCCCGAGTGTTCTACGGCCTGCTTTGGGGATGACGGGCCAGACCTGTTCTGCATTAGTGCGCTGTTTGAATGACAGCTCATTAACGGGCTCTTAGTCAATCAGCTCTGTCTGTCCGTGCGGATCTGAACTAGTCACAACAAAGAGATGCTTGGATGATAAGTCGGTGTGTGCGTAGTTCACTATGTGTGTATATTTAAAATGAAATGAGACAAAAGCAACTTAAAAGCAGTTTCTCAATGACCTACAGACAAAATGGAGGTTTAAGTATTTCCATTACCCTCAAGATAGACAAAACACATGGCCTGTGCAGCTGTACCCATGCGTGTGTGTGTGTGTGTGTGTTGTGAAAAAGAAAAAGCAACAAAAGCCTGGATTTCTATTTTGGTGAATAATGTCAGTGGACATTATATGTAAGAAACTGATGTATGTTTAAAAGCACTGATTCAGCAGAGGTTTTTTTTCACATTTGAATACTTCCTCTAAATCTCCCATCTAAATTTACCATCACATCTAACGCTAAATTTCCCCAGTGCAGCATGAACTCCTGATTGACAGGATATGTGTTTTATACACCTCATGGGAATACATTATGCCTTACTTAAGGAGAGCAATAAATCTTCATCATTTTCCATGATATGAAAGCCATCTTCCACAGTGGAGTGAAGTTTTTCTGGTTCCATTATACCTGTTGTGATGCTGCTGTTTGTGTGCTTAGATGCAGCTGCAAGTTAGAAACACTAGTTAGGGGGCTCATTTAAATTCCAGACCTCCCAGTCATGCAGAACAGAGGACCAGACTACAGATAAATGGCTCCACCAGGCACAGTCTGGGATTACCATCACTACTTAGGATAGCTAGGCCCATATAAGTGTGTTAGCGTTTAAACCGTTTTGGTTTTTATCAGATGATAAAGTTCTGTGCAAAAGTCTTCAGCCACCATTTATTTTTTTCATAATTTGCTTCCAGAACCGGATTTTCTCATACTCTTTGAAAGTGATCTTGAGCAATAGTCTTCAAAGATACTATTTTAAATAGCACCTTTGGGGACTTTGTTACCAGCATAAGCGAGGTTTGCAGTGTGTCCTGCAATTATTTGAGGAAACAGGACAAGAGGTGGACAAAATAAGAAATGGCAGACAGGGAAAAAAATCAAACAACTCTAGCAGATTAAAAGTATCTGACAGTGATGTCTTTAAGAAAAATGAAAAAGTCCGGCCAAGACCTGACACAGGACCTGATAGATGCATCTCTCAGTTGATCCAGCATGTGTTCTATGTAGCCTCATCAGAAATGGTCTCCATGGAAGGGTGGCTGTCTTGAAGCCATTCTTAAGGAAGGGGAACAGGGGAAAAGGGCTGAGGTGTGCCAAATGACACAATAACTGGACTGAAAATCAGTGGCAACAGGTCTTATGGAGTGATGAATCCTCCCTGGAGCCCAGACCTCAACATTATTGAAACAGTGTGGGATCATCTTGACAGAGAACGGAACAGAAGGGAGCCAACATCCAAAGAAGAGCTTTGGAAAGTCCTTCAAGAAGCCTGGAGAACTATTCCTGAAGAGTTTACAGAAATTACACACACACACACACACACACACACACACACACACACACACACACACACACACACACACACACACACACA
>JAOXYM010000015.1:7726984-7739189 GCA_028567055.1 Leptatherina wallacei | reverse complement strand
CTGCATCGAATCTAGTCTTCGATCCAATCCCCATCCTGAGCAGCTAGAGGCGACGGTGGAAAGGAAAACCTCCCTTTCAACAGGTAGGAACCTCCAGCAGAACCTGGCTCAGGAAGGGCGGCCATCTGCCTCGACCGGTTGGAGTATAGTAGCTTATTTTGGCTTGCTCCAAAAAAGAATGTTGCCTGTTTAAACAAGCACAAGTTGTATAGTTTGTCCTCCTGTTGCAGGATCTGTCCCAGTTGTGGGACAGACACATTTCTCCTTCACCCACTCAGAAAGACAGATCAAAACTGATAAGCGGAAGAAAAAAAATCGGAGTGGCTTAAAAGAATGTATACAGGCACAAGTGAGCATGTGTGTATAGCAGGTTGTGTTCAGATTTAATAAGTGTTAACATTGCTACTTTTTTAGGATCAATATAGCTTTTCCCACCATTGTCTAATGCATATGTGCTGAAGGAAATGAGTAGGTTTCATAGTGTGTTAAAAAGTTTGCTGGATCATTTATTTGATGGCGTTTGAAATTGTTGCTGTATCAAACTGGACCACTAGATGTCAGTCATTTTTACACACTGCTCCTTTAAGTCAGAGATGTCCATTTCCAGTCCTAGGAGAAACTATCCTTCAGGTTTTAAATCTTTCCTGCTTCAACACACCTGTTTCGATTCATGGGTCATTAACAGGCTTGGGCAGAAATTGAAAACAAGCTGTTTAGGAAATCCATGTAAATTGAATCAGGTGTGTTGGAACAGGGAAACAACTAAAACCTACTGAACGACAGCCTTTGGGGACCAACACTGGACATCTCTGCTTGAAGTGCTTTTAATTAAATAACATTTGTTAACCTCTTGAGAGCCCCCTGGCTGTTTTCTATACAACTTTGCTTTGTAGTCAAGTGTTATGTGTTAGTAACTGTATATGCAAAATAACAATTGGTAAGCAAAGATTCTTTATCCAAAGTGACCCGTAAATTACAGGAGCTTTCATTTCTTGTCCACAGACTAGAGTAGCAAACGAAAATCCATGTTCCAAAGCAGTGCATGACCTCTTTTATTCACTCATACAACTGTAAATGAGGCTTGCTGTGGACAGATGCATCAAATAGTGAATTAAAATTGTTAAATGAATATGTGCCATTTGCATATGCAACCTCAAATAGCCGATGAGAAAAGGGTCACAAACTTGCTAAATCAAAAATAGAAATGTCACTCTGTGTTTTGTTTGTGCTGAATTATTGTAGCAGCCAAATCTTAACCACATATGAGGCAATTGAACCTCGGTGGGAGCACTCCGGGACTTGAGATGCAGTCAAGCAGGCAGTACTTAAAGATCTTTATTACATTAAGATTTAATTCAAATCATTTGCGAGACACTTTTGATCAAAGCAATTCACAATATGCATGTTTAAAACAGTATATATACCAGAGCCAGATGTCATGACAAATATTGGAAGTGCACTCTTCTCAAATGAACAAAAAGCTTGTTCAGTGCTTTTCATAATAAGCATCAGCAGCCAGTGCGAGCATATCACCTAACAGAGCTCTTGTCTAAAAAAACAAAACTCTAATCAAGTAATTTTGAAACACAAATTATTCTTAATCAGTATCATCTGTGCAGAACAGCCAAGTGTCTTACTTAATCAGATATTTTAAAAAACGATTTTCTTCAAGCACCAAACAGCTGCCAAAGAATTGCTTTTACCTTTATATAAATTGGCAGGAGCTTGACAAGTGTGTCCGCAGCCATTAAAGCAGCACTTCCTGGAGGACGGGCAATGTTGGTCGGATGAGCAGCTCTCCACGCAGGCTGCAGCGAATCCTGTGGCTCGCTGAGGTGGGGGGCAGTCTCCCTGACGAGACAACCTTAGAGAGGCCAGAAACTCTTTGCTTGTCACACACTCTGTCTGCTTCTGAGAAAGGCAGAAAGTGCAGGGGGGTATCATTATTATCATTTTTACAGTTTACACACTGCATAAATAATATTTAACATATGAGAACGCACACACACACACGGCCATAATAAAAGACTCAAGAGAGGTGAAAGTGTTTCCTTTGGTAAACTCCTTGAAAGCTGCCCTCAAGATTTGGTCTGAAAGATTGTGTGCAAGCGTGTATATTTGTGTGTTTCGGAGTCCGTGCACATGGCTGCAGCTCAGCAAGATGTAAACACGAACTTAAGCTAATAGCTCTGAATTACCCTGTGGTCCTAAACAGCCAGCCAGTCAGCCATCCAGACTGTAACATGCTTCAGCTATTGTGATGAAAAACTAATCTATCTGAAAACCGCAGCAACTGGCTCTACAAATAATAATTTAGGGCCACACACAAACACAAAACACATGAAAAATGTTGCACACTCTCTCGTGTATACTTTGAAAAAAAAGACTTTTTATTTTTGACACGTAAATAGCTTGCTTAAAAACACAGGAACACACATTTATGTTAACGCCATGGAAACATTTTCATCATGCCAACAAAAGCATGTTTCTAGAGCAGGAAGGACAATGCCACCAAGGCTGCTGTAACTTTCACAAAAAAAACACACACACAGCGTATTTTCTGTCTTACCTCGCATGACTTTGAAGAAAGCACCTTTTTGGTTTCCCACAGTTCTTTGCATGGCTGAAGGCACTGTGCATAAAACAAACAAGCAAACAAACAAAATAAACGTCACCAAAAACTCAGGGTTTTACAGTTTCATCCCAGCTGACTGTGTCATCATATCTAAATAAATTAGCTCAAACAATAACAAGGTGAGACTAGCAGCCCCTTAATTAACTTGTTAACTGATATCAGTCATCACTTTGCCAAAATAAATGAACAAATACACATTCTCAAACTTTTCACTCAAAACTGCATCATAGAGGAAAAGAAAAAGTGTATTACCGAGAACAAATAGCAACGCATTACAAAGTTAAAAGCGACAAATCTCAGTCTCGAAGCCAGACGAACTCTCAAAAGAAACACACGCACTCCCAAAGCACACACTCATCTGGTTTGCCACCTCAGTGAACTGGTGAATGATGGCTCTTACCAAATTAAAACCAGACAACGTATAAAAACAGCGGTTTCACCCTCAACCTCTTCTCTCTCTCCCCCTCCTCCTCTTTTTCTCTGCCTGTCTGTCTCCCTCAGTTTCCCCATGCGCCTGGCTTCAATCATTTCTCCAATCTATTCCATCCCACTGCTTACAGAAGAAGAAACATCATTTTTTAAAACTTTGAAAAAACAAATAGGCTACTGTTGGATAAAATGGGCCAAAATGACAGGTAGCCAGATATGTTAGAAAAAGGCTCCTTTGGACACTGGTGCAGAGTTTTTATAGAATATTACTGTGTTAATCAAGGGCCATACAAAATAAGCCACTAACATGACATATCATTAAACACATATATCATCTTCAAACAGAACCCAGTGAAGCCATGTGTGCTTGGTTGCTTGACCTGTTGGACATAAAAGGAACTCTAAATATGGTTCAATGTTGTACATACAGTTCATTTGAAGTCATGGAAGAAAAAGTTTGGCAAAGCTCGACCCCAAATCTCTCTCTCTCTCTAAGTATGAAGCACATTTATTTCAGGCTCGAAACGTGGCTGCAAGTTTGTAGTTCATTTATCCACAAGGAAAAAAAGCTGCTGTCAGTTGAGATTGACAGTTTACAATGGAATTACAGAGAAATATCCAGAACTCCGTTCAGCCATATGTATATGCCAACATGTTCTGATAGCCATATTTTTTTTAAAACTAAAATATGTCTGTATCCTCGCAGTCCTCACGCATGTGTCAGTTCATGAGCAGATGGTTCACTGATTTGCAGTCAAGTCATTTCTATTTCAACTCTGTTGTTCGTGTTTATCAGTTGAGAGTATATTTCTTCATTTTTTTTCAATTTTTTTTCTTCTCCTGTGCATGCTCACTTTGATTACGACTTAATCAAATCCACTCAAAGGTAAACTATAAAGATTTATACATTACTATAGTAATAGGCACTGTAATGCAAAAAAAAACGATCTTTTAATTTGACCCAATGATTTCTGATCTCATGGCCTTGAGGGTCCCAACCCCAGTTTGGCCCATTGCATCATTTCATGTGCACAAACTGGTTCTGGTAACAAGGGCCTGCCACAACTACAATGCAATTTTTTTCCTGTGATAATCATCATAATAGTTTTTATCAACTCTTTAAAAAGAGTTGAGTGAAAAAAAACTTAAATGTTATTTTTCCATGTCACTTTCTGCGGTTTGATAGATCAGCAGACTGGTGGATTGCCGATGACATCAAATCTCTGCGCCCATCTTATGAGAGGAGTTTTACTGCCACCCAAGGTTTATTTCAAGGGGCCTCACTATCATTATATTAACTGCAATCTGGTAAGCATTTGTTGACATTAACTTTATGGAGCTAATTTAAAAGGAAAACATCACAACACTGTTGTGGGAATTTGAGCCTAATTAAAAACGAGATGTCATTAACATTTAAGAGCTGATTTGATGGATTTCCAGCAGAAAGTTTGTGGTCATACGAGTGCAAATAACACTAATCTGAAAAATTATCTTCACAACTGCCACCTCAACCAGTTCCTCACTTGGAATAAAAGCCACAGCTGCAGGTGCTGCTCGGCAAGTAGTTTTGGCCAAAAATTTAAAAGAGTAACTAAATAAAAAGTAATCCAATGACACCCTCTGACAGAGTAACGCTGTATGTAATGCAGCCATTCAACACTGTTGAAAGACCAACATTTAAATAAATGCTGTAAAAACTTCCAAAATGACCAGGAAAAACATACATCTCTAAAACTGTAGCTCCAACTTGTACAACAAAATGATGGATGACATTTCTTTTGAACAATGAATAAATATGGGTGGAATGAATAAAATACAAAAATAAAAACACATCAGTTAAGTTACTATCAGACATACAGGCATGCTTATTACAGTAAAAGAAGTTTGGCACTTGTCATGACCTACCCCCTAATACCATCACTAGAAAGTGAGAAAACAAACAAACAAAAGCAGAACCAAACACAGTCATATACATGTGACTACACAGTTAAACAGTAGCCAATAATAACAATAACATCAAAGTTACTAAAATATGAATTCAATGGGACAAATAATCAGACAGTTTAGTTACTGGAACAATTCTTCCTCATAATCTTTTAGTTTCCTATATTTCTAAGAATTCAAAATATATTGACATTTATTCAGGCTCCACAGACCTTCATTTATGAAGGTCAAATGAAAAACAGATATAATTCTTATTCATGTTTGAGTTGTGTTTGCCGGTAAAAGGCTGATATTCTTGTTAAGAAGTTTGTATATTATTACATCATAACTAAGCTGAGGCTATCACAATGACATAAACATAAACATGGGCAAGAAAATGATTAACTGCAATCATTTTTATGATAAACAATTGTCAATTAAAATGTAATAATCCTGACAACCTGATCTGTAAAATACTACTAATAAAAATGAGACACAATTCTATCCACCAGTGGTTATTTAAGTTACTATCGCCATTCATTCTTCTATCTGTTTTATGCATTTCGGGGTCACAGGGCGGCTGATACATTTACATATTCACACTCACCGGCCACTTTATTAGGTGCTAGTACTGAGTTGAAACCCCTTTTGTCTTCAGAACTGTCTCAGTTCATCATGGCATAGACTTAACAAGATGAATCCTTGTTGAAATTCCTCAAATACTTTCCTCCATATTGACATGATAGCATCACACAGTTGCTGCACATCCATGATGAGAATCTCCCGTTCCACCACATCCCAAAGGTGAAATATTGGATTGAGATCTGTTGACTGTGGAGGCCATCGGAGTACAGTGAACTCGTTGTCATGTTCAAGAAACCAGTTTGACATGATTTAAACAGACCATGTTGTGCATCAACAACCATCCCATATTACAACTCATTTAAAACCTCTTGTCTACCCATTCTGATGCTTAATATGAACTTTAATAAGTCATCTTGACCATGTCTACATGTATAAATGCATTGAGTTGCTGCCATGTGATGGCTGATTAGTTATTTGTGTTAACAAGGAACTAAACAAGTGTGACTGATAAAGTGGCCATGAGTGTATCTACTTTAGTTTTGCTGATTGTTATATGCACGTAACAGTATTTATCCATTCACACATACATCCATATAAATCCATATACTGTTGGTTATTCCATATGTACATTGTGGGTCATAAAACAATCTCAGACACCAGTGAGCATTTTGTAACAATTCCCACAAAGATTTTGAAACAATGACAAGAGAAGCCAAGTCCCTGCCACCCGTTCATCAAACATATCCTATATTGTCTCGGTTTGCCTATTTAATCTGCACAAAAGCTTACAGACAAAAATACACTAAAAATCACCAATGATAAAAAGTAACACGGTGCACTACCCAACCCAAGAGTCTAGATCATTATAATCACTCTGGTAAAATTAGGTTTTCTTTTTTTTTTTACTTTTTTGTCATTTGTCATCTTGATGGATAGCAAATGCACTTTTTTGAGTTTGTATGGACTCTTTAATATCTCCCTTGACAATTAAAATGTGAAGACATTAAAACTACGATGAATTCAACTGACTTCAGTCTTCATTTTTCATGAAGAGTCACAGTACAAACTTCTTACTAGTCGCCACAAAAATCCCTTTATTGAGAAGTATTATTTCAAGTTATTTTCCCCTTTTCTATTCAGCTGGTAAATGATGCTCTCACGAAAGCATCTGGATAGGAGAACACACTTAGATAATATAACACATGCACACATAGTTGTAACCAGAGCTTGAAGTGTGATGTGATTCTTTATCGAGATCCCACGAGTCTCATCACTCGACCACGTGCTGCTCTGAGATGTCAAAACCTCCCTGAAAACTCCTCACAAACACACGAAAACATTTCCCCACCATTTACATTCAACACAGCATGCTGTGTACTCCCACCTACCAATCAATAACATAAATGTTTGACATTTTATTCTCATCCACTTTATTATTCCACCATTTTGTTTTCCTCCTTTTGTGAGATTTCTGATTCTTCATCCTTTGTGTTTATATAAAGTCTTAATGTTGTTTTGGAAACTTCACATACTGTATTTTCTTTACATCCTGTTAAGTATTATTTTGCTATAAAAGCAATGCAGCTGGCTAATGTAGCCAGTAAAATCATGAGATGGGCAAGTAGTACTCTACTAGATAGTATGTAGGACATCCAGGCATGGACACAAAATTATCAGTGGTATTAAACCTAAAGCCCCACTAATAAGCTATGGCATATTTTTGTACTTTGTACTCTAACGAAGGCTAATTCGGCATGATTCTTGTATCTTCTCTCTAGCCAGTAAAAGCCAGTCTGATGTTGATTTTTGCTCCATAACGTATTCACTTCCTCTGATAACATCTTCCTGGGTTTCTTCACTAAATCCAATTGCTGGTGTGTGACGCGGTGCCACGAAGGAAAATACAGCAGTCACGTGGTTCCCCAGGCTGGGAAAAACAGTGGTCATGTGTGGTTTCTCAGTCTAGGGATGCTGAAGGGCAACGACCGCTCCAGGAATATGCATAATGAATGTCAGTGTGCCATCATAACAAGTCAGAAGCAGAGGGGCTCAAGGTAAAAAAGTTATGTGGTGTTGCTTTAAAGTCACCACTTCATAGGCATTTTATATCCAGTTTATGATTGTGAACAGTTTGCTCCTGATTGATTAATCCACTCATCTAGAATTCAACGTTTGACAGAGTAAATTAGATATTCATTACTTTATATTGAATAGGTTGAGGAAGTTGTGAGAAGAGGTATGCTAGGTGAAGTCTGATCGATGTAACCTGAAAATGTTTATGGTATGTAAAAAGTATTCACCTCACACACTTAAATATCACTTTATTATAATAAATCACTAAAAAGTACAATCTCTGCATTTCTACGAGGTGCTGAGAGACAGACGCTGTTGGACCTGACGGTGACTTGATGAGTTATGCGTGTGAAAAAGAGCACAGTTGACACAGCTCTGGTCAGAGGTCAGCAATGTTACTGTTTAACACACCAACACATGGAACAAAAGAGCCTAGATAAATGACTTTCTGGGTCTCTATGTGTGCACAATTTGCAGAGGAGTTCCTCCGATATCCCTGAAATAATTAATCACACAAATGTACACACCTTGTCTTTCAGCCCTCCTCTGGCCTCTCCCGCTGTTTTATGGCCTCACCTGCCACAACAGAGGGATGACAGCCACATTCAGCAACAGGGAGAAGAGGAAATGTGGGTGGGGGGTCAGGGTGGATTTGGGAAGGAGAGAAGGGGGGAATGTGAGTGTCAGTTGAAAAGGAGAGAGGAGATGAAAGACAAACATTGAAACAGGTCCAGGGAAAATGGAGGATAGGAGCTACATACAAAGACAGACAGCCACCAGATGTGCTCATTCTGCACTTACAGTCGCTACATTTGGGGATACTCTGTGAAAAACTACTTCCGTTTATGTATATGTTCAGCTTGTCAGCTGGTTAGAGCTCATTTGTTCTTTTGGGATAACTTTCTGAAATTTAACTTTGTTAACTTTCACATTTTCTTTTTTTAGCTGTTCTGATCATTTGAAATCTCTTTTAGAAGTCAAGTACTGAGAGAACCCACACACACACACACACTCATACACACACTGGGAGAACATGCAAACTTCACACCCAAAAGCCCTAACCTTGTTGCAGTGAGTCGACAGAGCTACCCACCTTACCACCACACAGCCAGACCACCGAGTAAAACCCCAAAGAGGTTAACTAATACAACAAAATATTCATGTGAAACATCAGGATTGAAGCCTTGTTAAAATAATTGTGAAAAGTACAAAAACAACCCTCAATGCAAAATAGTAGAGATGCTTTGAGCAAAATCTAATGAACAGAATACATGCTATTTTTATTGATGTAAGAGATTTGCAGTGTAATGTCCTTTCATCCAATCCAAATCTTTGTCAGGAGAAGCTTTGCATATTTCTGCAAGACAATGCAAAATACATTCAGCATCTATTATTTCAGCCTGACTTCCTATTCAGAGATTTGGTTCTGGACTGGCCTGCCTGCAGTCGTTCACAAACTAAAAACATTTGCCGCATCACAAACAGCAAAATATGACAATGCATAACTACAAATAAAGGTAATCGATGTCCACACCATGACGCAAGAGCGGAAAGAGAAAAAGGACCAGCAAAAAAGGAAAGCCGCCAAAACACTTGAAGACTAGTGATAACTGTTGAGGCTCACCGATGTAGATGTTAGTGCTCTGATGTGGTAATGTGGAGGCCAAAATGAAAAGCACATTTTGCATATATCACGGTTGTAAGTCTGGCTTTAGAAAAGCTGAAAAACTAAAAGAAGAAGAATATTCTTAAAACAGCATAGATTGTAATTATTTTATATGTCACTTTGGATCAGATCTAGTCTAAACAATGGCTATAGCCTCAGAGTTCTAACATGCAGAATGATGTACATGTTATGTATACAGCAGAATTACACCCACTCCAGCAAGTAATGCAAAAGTGTTCAGAACAACTTTTTAGGAATGAATGATGAAGAAAGGATGATAACAGGAAGAGCAACGGTGACTTGATACCTCTTCTCCTTTGTTCTGTTTGTTGTTGGACTTCCTGCTGTCTTAAACACCTGGTACACATTACTACATCTACTCTGGGGGTATGTGTGTGTGTGATCTGCAAGTGTACGAGAAAGTGAAAGAGATAAAAGGAGGAGGTGAACGGATGGAAGAACTGAGGGAGGGTTGTAGTTCACGTTTTGTGAGCTCCCATGAGCGTTTCCATGAGAAAGATAGCACTGACCATGTGACACAAACCATATGTGTGAGTGCAACATCTGCTTGGTTTGTGTGTCCTCCGAATAGAGATATGATCCTCCGATTTAACGAAGGAACATGCACAGTAGTGTATGTACATACATCAGTGCCCTCAGCAAAGCTCGACACTTCTGTGATGGCAGCATTTAAAGTTGAGAATTTAGAGCAGCGTCTACTGTTTTCATAATGACATCTTTGTTTCAGGGACTTTTATTCTTTTGTCAACAAGGTAACACCACATTCTGCACACATTAGAAAGGCATTCCTGCAGGTAGATCAGTCACTCATCAAATGCTTAATTGCTTCAATCAATGAGAGAGCACCTTTCAAGTGTCATGAGAAGGAATAACAAAATTATAAAGTGGTAAAATTATAACTGACTCCAGTAATTTTGCGATGTGTTGCAGGCCTGACATGCAAAAATGTATATACATATAATGAAGATAAAAGTTAAGCATGGACAATTTTCTAACTTATTTCAGAAAAACAATCAGAAAAAAATCTCACTATATCAATTCAAACAAAAACCTGAAACTTTTAGAGGAAAAAAAAAAAGTTTTATTAAATAACTTCATCCTTACACGTTTTAAGCTCCTCAAGAAAAACAGACAACATTGGGAGATTACATTCAATCTTTAACTTCACCGTGCACCATTTTGTGTGGGTGGATGGGTGTGTGACTGGGAGCAATTACACTGACTATGTGTTACACATGCAAAAAATCCAGTGAGAACAACTTGGTTCAGTTTTGCTCCAAGTCTGCATGAGGACCCAAACGGAGCTTAGGGAAAACTAATTTGTGTCCCAAAAAAAGTCTCTGTCAACAGTTATTCAGCATGCTACAAATCCCAAAAGTTTTTATAAAGTCCTGTACCGGAACAGGTTAAGACAAAGTCATATCTAGTCAAATCTGCTCCGCTAACAGCCTTAAAAGTAGGTCTGAAATCAAACTGTACATAGGAGTTGCTACTACTAACAAGATTCACTGCAACTTTGTACCCCCGACTTTCTCTGCATATTCATCTGTCTGCTGTGGGAAAGGGGTCTGGACCAGGACTGAGCACAAAATGAATTAATAATTTGGTGTCAGCTTTTTAAATATGTAGTTATTTTGAGACCAAAAATGGTATCAATATTCAGGATCATAGTGGACTGACAGACTGATCAACTATGTCAAACACTCCTTTTAGTTTACCACAGGCTGCCTCTGGGATCTGCAGTTGAACAAGCGTAGAATAGAGCAAAATAGAACCTACAATAATCTATGAAATAATAATAAAGTGGTCTGTACAGAGAATATAATGCTCCCAAGGTGCATAATCAATTTTTAAAAAAAAAACCTACTCTGACATCTCCAACATAGTCTGTTAACAAATACACACACCTTGAGAGCATTAAACATTGTTGGACATCCTCTGCTGTACAATTCATTATTTTGATTAATCCAGGCAATTATGGTTGAGGACTTGGACATGTGTGTCTCTGTTATAAGTTATTTTGATTGGCTTACCATGAGGACTTTTATAAATTGGGCTGCATCCACTTTCAACAGACTGTAAAACAGTAAGAATTAATAATTTCGCTATTCAAACAAGAGGCAAGCACATGTCTGGGCAGTATCGGGCTGTCTGAGAGGAAACTTATATGGCTTCAGTCTCTGCTGGTCAGTTTTAGAGACCATTACTGGACATCAGAGTATAGTGCTACACTCCTATTCTTAAATGTAGGATGGCAAGAAATAAGGCCATGGTAACAGAGTTTACACATAGTATTAAATTTGGAAATATTTTCTGTACAAATAGCAGAATTAGCAGGATTAGAAGCAGAGGAAAGGAAGAGAATTTAAAGGAAGAACAATTAGAGTTTGGTTAAAGGTCAAAGGAGCTGTGTGTGTTTGTGGTTTTTGTTTGAGGTGGTGAGGGGTTATACATAGCTGAAAGGAGATGTGTGATGTTTCACTCAGTGTGGTATCCCCTGCAATGATCTGTTGGTTGAGGTTTCAGAGGGGAGTGTGCTTTTGGCTGCTGTTGACATTAACCCCTGCTGACCCCATTATAAATCCATACACATACACACGCTACTGAAATACGTGCTGTGCAGCTTTTACCGTGCCTGTCTCCACATTTTCCTTTAATCAACTGTCATGTGAATTTGTAGCAAAACTTGGAAAAGTTGTAAGACATAAAATATGTCTCAGGTGTTTCCAGCTGGGTTGAACCTTTTAGATAGGTCTGAACCTGAACAGGGAGTTCAGAAAACACATCAATAAGAACTTAAACCAAGTCGTTCAAGGAGAAATTGATACTGAGTGAGATCAGGCTAGTAAGTTAAAGGTCATTGTGGCCAGATA
>JAOXYM010000015.1:7664263-7693987 GCA_028567055.1 Leptatherina wallacei | reverse complement strand
TTTCCACTAAAATCTGCTTGGATTTTTTTTTTTTAAAGGATTAGGGTTGCATTGATTATATCCCCAGTTGTCTAGAGGTTCTTATGTAGAGGGTTTAAGCAGCAAGTATTCAGCAACAATGGCAGAACACAAGCTTTTGGTTCTAGAAACCGGATAGGTGTGATCACAGTACTTAAATGGTAAATGTGCTGCATAAAACTAGAGGTTAATTTGATATCTGTTTTGTTTTTATTTCCATTGTGATGACCCCAAAAGGTCATTTTTTTCTGTCATGTTTCAGCTTGGAAGTGTTCAAAGCTCTGGGCTTTGACCCTCACACCATGCACAGCGCTCCAACAGTGGGAGCCCCTTTGCCGCCACAGGACGCTCTGGCCTGTTTGCACAAACTGTCCTCTGTGGTCTCACAGCTGCTCCAAGCATTCAGCAGGTATGTCAACCCCCTCACATGACTGCTGTCATGCTTATGCTTGTTATATTTGGTTATTTGAGCTGAAACTTGCAAGAGGAACCTCTTACCACTTCTCTGTTAGAGCTTAGCTTTATATGCTAAAATTGAACTAATTCACATCTGAATCTTTCTCTATTTGTACACTTCTCTTTGCCTCTGTCCACTCGACCAGCTTCATGTCAAGCCTTTGACTTTACAGTCAGCCCTTTTAAACTGTCTTTCCTAAGCCAGCCTACTTCTTCCTGTGTCCTAGTTACCTCTGTGTGGGCTCCATGCTCTTATGGCTCTCAGGACCTGTTTGGCATGTAGTGTTGGTCACTCTGTAATCTCTTTGACCTTGTTGCGTTGCCTTATCACCTTTTCCAGTGACGCAACAGTGAGCCTTGCACTTTAGCACTGCTAATTTTTTTGCTGTGCTTCTGTGAAGAAAAATGCTAACAACGATCTCAAGAATAACGTCACTTAGACTTTTTTTTTTTTTCAGCTGTATCCACTAATCATAATGGGACAAAATGTTGAGTTGATAACATGGATTAAATATTTGTTTGTCCAAACCTAATTTTGCTGCTAGGTTTGTTATTTTTTAGTATTCTCAATGTATATTTTTTTCATTTAAAGTATGTTAAATGTTGTTGCTCAAACCTCACTCTTCCATTTTCCCTCCTGCAATTACATCAAAGGTCACACCAACAGGTTTGAGTGTACCTGGTATATCATTAATGGGATTTTCTTCGATATTTGGGTCACTTTGAGGGCAAGTAACAATAAAGTCCTGCCATTTAAAGGGCACAGTGTCTGCTGTATACTTGTTTTTTACCCAGCTGCACTTCTACTCTCCAAATCTACACATGTTTTTGTTTTGTTTGACTTTTTACTTTATATTTGTTGCCTTAAGACTGAAAATACTTTTATCTACAAACCTACAAAAAATACCTACAATCAGAGGTAAATGCTTGGGCACAAATGTTTTTTTAACTGAGACAAGATTTTTTTTAGCATATATCCTTGTAATAATGGAGGCCATAGCTGTGGCTTTAAGTTCCTCAAAGGAAACCGCTCTGATCACTTCATTCCTGAATATGTGTGCTCTTAAAGGATGGCTAAATTGATTTTAGTAGCTGATAGTGGCTGTTTTGTGTGTTTTGCTGTATTGGCAAGGGGATATTACAAGTATTATGTGATGGATTGGGTCATTCGTTGGAAAACATGTAGCTGCCTGAGAAAGTTACTGTGACATTGATTTAATAAAATGAAACATTACCAAGTTTGGGTAAATTATTTGTACTTTATAACATTTAGTATGCAGAATCTGTTGTTCTGTATTTGCAGAGTGATTCAGTCAAAACATCATGCTGGTAAAGATGTATCTGTACTAAACACCCCTGACAAGATCTACCATAATGCCTCTTTCATCACAGAATGTGTGTTTGTCTGTGTGTGTATGTTCGTGTTTACATCACAATGAGAGAGAGATAAAAACTGGCAATAGTAGGGCTGGGCAATACATTGAGATTTTCAAATATATCCAGACTTTTTCCACACGTGAATGAGAGAATGCCGTTTATATCCAGATTGTTTTGAATTAAAAGTGTCTTTACTTTTTGCATTTTGCAGAACAGTGTTTTTGCTATGGTCATTGATAATTATTTTCCATTCATTTTGTTATAGGAGCGTTTGATTTGATAAACAGCTACTTTAATTTTAGTCAACTGTTTTAATGCACATGTGCTGCTGATCCTTAATAAAAGGCTGCAAATTGAAACTATCACTTTGGTTACTTGACAGAAAAAATTATATTGAGATATTCATCTTATATCATGGCTCAAGTAAAAAAATATATAGATTTGCTATTTGGTTAATATCGCCCAGCCCAAGTCAATAGTACCAGCAATAATTTAAAACTACTTTCACCCATGAGTGTGGCTATTTGGGTTTGACTTTACAGTTTAGCCCAGTGCTTTGAGTAATCTGAGGATAGAAAACTTCTACTAGCATGAGTCCTATTGACATGGAGAGATTTCCTTGTTGGTGTCACTCACATTAAGTTAGTTTGTACGGCAATATGGACTACAAAATTATACTTATTAAGAAACTGGGGAATTTTCATGTTCGTGCGGATAAGTTAAAAAATTAAAGCATGTTTGCTTCCCAAAATATGCCGACTTTCTTCTGATTGGTTAACTTCTGATTGGCAAGCCTTGCTATGGGTAGTGCCTGGTGTAGCTGTTGTAGATGACCATATAAAGACATCTCTGGCAAACTAGCCTCTGATATATAAAAAAAAAAAAGCTTTTAAAAATTGTTAATTATTTTAAACCTTTGTCGTGTTTAATGTAAACATCTGACAGTTTTACATAATATACACTATGCAAAGTGGTTTTTTTCTGCTCCTCTGCATATGAATGTGCGGATTGAGCTGCTTCAGTACTGTTGCCTAGGAGACAGCCAGATGCATTTTCATGTGTTTGAGCATGTCCTTCACTCATTTACTTCTGCAGAATCTAAATATAGATTCAGACTCTGCTCAAGTTACCACACTCCATTCCTCATTCTTCAATTTCATTATTACAACTTTTTTTTATTTCATTGTTGTTGTTGTTTTTGGGATACTCTGTATTAGACCTCAGCCTTCAGGACAACTCTGTAATACAGTCATTTAGAATGCTACGGGTGTCTTGTGTAGTGTATGTGGTGACGCATGGATAAGTAAAGAGTTATGTGCTCATTTTGTTGAAGTTCTCCTCAAAGTTAAGCCAAAGATATCAGTCTTAAAGACAAAAGCTTATTTAGTGCCAATTTCCTGAGAAACTGTAATAACAAATGAAGATTGAACTGGTCCTCCGCTTGTTTCAAGCTTTACCCGAATGTGAGATCATCTCAAAGATTTGTGTCTCATCTCGCAGCGTCTTATCTTCGGCTCCTGGTTTAAAAGAAGTCCAGGCTCTCTTCAGCATCATGCATTCTAATAAGGTCGGTACTACGTCACAGTTATTGATGTTAGATAAATTAATTAAACCTTTACTTTCTGTCTGGTCACATTGAGCTTATTTTGTCCTTTTTTTAGTTTTTTTTTTACCTCCATTCATATGTTTTGTGTTTTCAGATTGTTAATGAAGATTCGAGATTGACAGCCAAAGACCTTCTGGATTGTTTCTCACAACCAGACTACAGGTAGGGCACATGCACAAACACAATAATGATCATTTTAAACTTCAACTCTGTGTCTCGCAAAGTTTTGTGGCTTCTTGACTGTACAAGTAACCTTCGACTTGATGTATGGATTAAGCAATATCTTAGTTCCTGATGAACATTGTAAACAAACCCAGTTCCCTAAATTGCTGCTCTCTTTGTTGCAACATGCCCGGGCAAGTATGTGTTTTTCAGCATTGTAGCCTTTACTCTGACATAATAGCTTTCCTTGTTGATATCCCCCAGGAGAGCTCTCACAATGACGGTGTCCTTGCCAACATTTCCAAACAATTGTGGCATTCATTATTAACACATTTCTTTGAAAAGATTCTTTCAATCTTGTCTGTTGTGCATTACCAGGCTGACTCATGCTGCAACCTGATTCTTGTTTAAATCACATGGTGTCATGTAGAGGGAGAATATAGTTGTTGCTTTGACAGACTTCATGCTGGTGCTGCAACGTGATAGATATATTTGAGCTTTTTCCTCAAGAGGCAGAGTGAACATCACATTGTTAGAAATCGTACTTTGATTAAATGATAGTGATTTAACAGAGCTCAGACGCAAAAAGTCACACAAGCACACAAAGTCCTAACTAAGATAAAGTGAGTTCTAAGTCAATATACTTGACTATTATCATTGTCTTCTTGTTTAAACAGCTTCCTTTAACCCTTTGCATATTTCTCATTATCATTATTGAGCTGTAAATTGTAAGTAGCCAGGTTTCTTCTTCCCTTTCTTCTTCACTTCTTAATGCTATTCAAAAACAGCAACAGAAATCTGACTGTGTCGTCAAAACGGGTAGGATTTGTTGGCAGCTCAAAGAAATGCTTCCTAAACGGATTCATTTAGGACCTTTGTGTCCCTCCCCTCATGTAGCACTGACTTTACGTCTACACCTCTGATAAGACCTGTCTTCAGTGGCAAACTTGAATATTGTTACAAGATAGTACGCAGTTATCATCCTCATCATGCTTCTTTTTGGCCAGAGGAATTTTTCTGTTTGACATTAAATTCAGACTATGTACATATTTATAGCTGAAACTAAACTTTGACTTTGTCTGAGATTATTTGATCTGAATGCTGTTTATATTAACATAGCATTCAGGAGACATAAGCAATTGATATCCTTGATAAAGTAGCAAACAACTGCTCCCATATGAGGATGAACAGAATCACCTGTCTGTCCATGTTGATGTAGCTCTGAAGCTATGTTTATGCCTGCAGGTTGAACCCAGCTGCTGCCATGGAAACGAGCCACAGGTCTATGTCTTAAACAGATTATTTTTTTCCTGGCTGTTAAGGCTTTCTGACTGTTTGAATGATGATTTCATAACCCCTCTAAAGGAAATATTGACTATTAGTAGACTATTTTCCATACAGTACATTATTCTTGCCTATGTCACATGGAGCTGATCTGTTGATAATAAACAAGTCTCATGTGATTACAGCCAACATAAGTGCTTTACATAATTTGAAGCACTATTTCCCTGTATTTCAAGAAGTTATCTTACTAAGCAGCAATTTGAAGCCATGATGAACCAGTGTGTTCAGTATTTAAGACAACATCTGCTGTGTCACTTCACAGAAAAGCTTTGCACTCATCGCTCACGTCATTCTAGCTCTGGTTACAACAGTTCACCTCTGACAGACACGATTAAAGCCGACTGTGTTGTGATTATAAATGTTTTATTTGTGACATTCATTGTGAAGTGATCTGGGCCTTTACTTAGTATGTGCATTATCTGTGGCGTTAAATATTTGATCTGTGCTCAGTGCGGTGGTGTGATGTCAGGAGTTATATAAGGCTTAAGAGAGGCACTTTCAAGGCTGATGTTTGGTCATTGACTGATCAGTTCAAGTGGTCATCTGCTGATAAGATTTTATGACGTCAGATTAGAATATGTGTACGTCGGTGCTTCTTATTCTTTGATAGCTGATGTGCCTGAGCTTTTACATATTTGACATGATCAAGATGAGATCTCTCATTTCAAATGATCCATTGGCATAGACGTGCTTGATTATTTTGCAATGAGTCCGTCTTTGTGAATTTATTTTATTCATCCACAAGAAAGGGCTAATATGTTATCAGTAAAAAGGATAGTCTGATAGCAAGTCGTCAACACGTTTTCTTCCTGGGAAAAACGTGTTTTGACATGCACGTTTACATAAGCGCTTTTATGATACCGATTCCATTTTGTTTTCTTTAAAGCGGTGGGAGGATAAGAAACACAATTCTGTGGCTTGTTCTTCTGATGTCTCATGTCTCAGCTGAGTTTGCCTTCTGCTAAGAAAACATTCAGTTCCGAGACATGTTTGAATATAACCCTTCATGTGTTCGAATGTCTTTTCTCTAGATGATTGCAATATGTTCTCCGTGTGAATGGCTGTTTATGTGTGGATTTTACCCGAGGTTGTTTGGAAATACCTATTTCTGTAATTGGGCTGACCCATTGTTATTTTTGGATGTGCTTGTGACATCGGTGTTGGTGGCTAATGGCTTTCAATGCAGCACAACATAGCTGCTGGTTACTGCAGCTGATAAGTGAGACTGGATGACTCATTTTCCCAGCTGCATTGATCTCTTTCATGTTGGTGGGTTTTAGTGCTTGCCTCTTGTACCCATGTTTAATCTTTCTTGTGTAATTCACTGACTCAAACACATCTTCAACAACAGAGGCCTAGCATATATACATATATATAAAAGAGTGCACAGCTTTCACACTGAAAGTGGGCGTAGTTCAAAATCTGAAAACTATATATACCAAATCTCCACACGTATAAAACCATATGCACCCGTGATCCTGGGCTCGTTTCTTTTATAAATCCCAGCGAACATGAACTTGAAAGCACATGCTTGAGTCCAAAGGATCAGTAAAAAATAGAAATTGATTAAGAAGCAGTGTCATCCTTGCAGTTAAAGCACAGCTTTAACAACAACAAAAAATTCCTACTAAATTAGATGTAAAGAAGTAGTTGTGCAGAGTGTGGCTGACAGGCTGAGGTGTAGTAGAGCCACAATGACTGGGTGTCTATTATTTTGCATATAAAGATCTAATTTATTCAAACTAAGAGCAATGCTGTGGAATAATAATTATTGTTTTAAATTGTTAAGTGGAAACTATGGAGTCTGGTACCACGAGATGCCACCACAAGTCCATCTGACTAGCAGATGGTCAGGTCACTGGAGTCAGAATGGAATTCTTAATACATTTGCAATGAGTCATAAAAGACTGATCTACTTGGAGACAAGTTATTCATTGATATAAGTGATTAAACCTGCATACCATTTCTTTGTTTTTTTTTATTTATTCTTTAAATCACATCCTAACAATGCTGTATAGCTGCTGCATCTGTGAGGGAGTCGTGCTCTCTGGTGAGATGGATCTATGCACCTCACCTGCCATTCATGCCTCTGCACCTCGGCAACTGTACACTACTTGACATAATATGTTAAGTCATATGAACAGAGAAAGCTCTGTGCTTCCCTGCAGGTCTTGATGGTCATGGGAATGGGAAGGCAGATCAGCTAGGCGGTTTGATATTGAGCTAAATCCTTCGAGATTATTTGATTGTGTATCTGCTTAAATAATTACGATGTTTCATATGCATAAGTGGAAACATCATTCTTTTGTGAAGAGTCTTTATATACCCATGCACTGGCTCATTTGTAGTAGCTACACCCTTTTGGCAACATTGGAAATAACAATAAGTTCTTATATTGCTTATTTTTGTGTGCAGCATATTTAAGCCCCATACTGTAGTGGAACTGCTTTGTCTGATGCAACATATTCTCTGTCTGCTGTTTCTCACCAAGTAAGTCATGTAGATGGTTACATCAAAAGCATGTCACAAACTGGAGATTTGCTTTAATACATAGTCTAACTGAATTATAATACCTTCCATTCATTAATTAGTGCAATAAGAATGCACAAAAAGCTTTTGCATGTCTGTACTGAAGTCAGGGAGCTGAAAGGAAACTCAGTGCCACCTTTTATTATTATTAACTGGCTTTTTTAAGCCTGTCTGTGTAGCTGAGTCATACTCTTAAAGGTCAGCGTTTTCTCTGTCTTTTAGATAGTTGTTGTCTTTTTTTCTTCAAATGGAGAAAAAGACTCAGTTTTAAAGAAGTCGTTTCATGTTAACCGGCTTTTGGGGTGTAAAGAGGCAGAAAGGAACATTGTCCTGTGCTCACTTATGAGGAGACATTCAAGATCATTGGAGCGACAAACAAACAAATGTAAAAATAAAGATACAACTGCTGTTATCCAACAATGCTGAAATCCATTGAAATTACAGCTTTATTTCCTTTCATTTTTGAAAGAGGAATGTAGAGCATGAGCTGAGGAAACAAGCTGGAAACTATTCCAGTGATGGGAAGACATGATTGACTGGTTTAGAACAGTAATCAGTTATGACATCTCTTTTCAGGTCAGTATGAGTTAATACTGTCTCCTGGGTATATTCATTAATTACCTGTCAAACATGTATAGGCAGCACAGAAGCAGCACATAACCCATCCTTCACGTATACATCCTCAATTTAGGTCAGTGACTCTGCGCTATTCAAGTGCCATACAGATTTTGCATTACTTGCTTGTGACAGGTGGATCATAAATGTGAGAGTGAAGTTTTCAATGTAAATGCAATGACAGCAAATCTTTCACACCGTCCCTCTGTCCATGGAGAGTGCTGGATTGCAAAACTGGCTTAGTTGCGACAGACCGACACATCCTGCGAGCTGCCTAAACAGTGGGTAACACAACCTGACACTTGCATAGGTTGAAAAAAAAAAAAAAAAAACAGATGCATGCCTGTGTAAAGAGGGGGATGTGGTTGGATGGATGCAGGGTGAAAACAAGGAGAGCCAACAGCCAGCAGATTCTTCTCCTTCCATCATGCCTGCAGTTACGCAATGTTCCAACAGAAACAAAGCAGAGGCGGAAACAAACAAGCAACAAGCTCCCTCAGTGTCGGCGCTGCTAAGCAGCCGTTGCCAGGGCTGCTGTAGCTGCTGTGTGTTTGTCCTCAGCATTTGTAACAGCCAGGACGCGGTGTGAGGCGGTGCGGCCAGAACTTTGTACTTCAGCTGGAGATAAATGTGAATAAATAGTTGCTGTTTAATTCCAGGGCTTCTGGAAGCTGCAGCATGAACAGAAGCTCTTTTGTCCATGTGGACATTTTGTGCTGAGCATCAAATAAGTTTGATTCATCCAGATGGTACAATGATAAATTGTACATTTCAACTATAAGATGTTGCATTTTTAGGTTGAAGATATTGCTGGGGTAGTTTAGAAAAACACTGAACAGAGAACAGAGCAAGCCAGTCGGCTTTGCCCCTTTGTTAAAAACACCAAATGTGTCAACAAATAAGTAAATAAAAACAAAAGAGTGTCTAAACAAGTTTGTATTACACCCAACATTCCTTTGGTCAAGCTTAGCTCACCTCAGACATTTCATACAAGAAGGATATTGGCTTTTTTAGTTGTTTAGATGTTTACCAAAACACATTTGAATAACAGTTATATAATGAAAATGGCCTGAAAATGTAGGCTGTCAACTTTGATATGATGGTGTTCACATCCAAAAACGGATGAAAAGTTACAACCATGCAAAGTCTTTTATTCAAAGGACCAAAAGTAGTTGGACATTTGTCTCAGAAGTTGTTTCATGGGTTGCTCCTCCATTATATCCCCATCTGGTAAGCATGCTCATTGTGTACTTTTTTCATTTACTAGTCATTTTGTGAAATTACTATAAAAAACCAAGCTGTCCACTTATTGAGCTGTCCATCATCTCCTCTGTCGTCATACTTCCATCCGTCTGCTCCGGTCTTCATGTCCATTTGGTGTTTTATATTAACCAAATGTCTTTTCCTTTGCCCCCCAGGGAGAAGCTCAGGGTTGGAGGGAGACAGTTAATGGAGCTAAAGGAAGCCTTGGATCGTTGTGTTCGGGACAACACTTAGACCAGTCTGCACATCAGCGTGCTTGAGGTATCTGCAGGCTCTACGAAAACAAGCTGCTTGCAATAAAGACGGTTGTTCTCTGAAGAGGTAGATGTTTACCAAGTTCTCCATCTAGTTTTTGTAACAGTCTGTTTCTCAGTGACAAATATTATTTACATAGTCATTCATTTTACACTTGATACTCATCCCTACTGCCAATAATTACAGTTAAACTCCATTTTTCCATCCTACAAAGGGCTTCTCACATTTCAAGTTAAACTTCTACCACAGATATGTTTGCAATATCTTATTTTTAAAGTGATGCATTAAATCGCTATATTTCTGTAATTTGAACAGTTTTATTTATATTTTGAAAACAGATTTTATGATATTTTGTGGTATTTCTGGACCGGATGAATGTGTAGCAATCCAACAAAGTCTGCATGATATTTAGGGACTTCAGGTCTCAAGGTGTCACATAAAGAGCAATAATTTCAAGTTCCTTGAATGTTGGAAGGTTTCTTTTTTATTTATTTGGTAGCCTGCTGTTGGCAGTAAATCTAAACCTGTATTTGTGATATTAGAAAAGTTGATTATTGTGATCTCTGAAATTATAGGGATATGTGGACTTTTATGTTTTAATTGAATAAAAGCTTAGAATTACTGAACCTTTGCTCTGATTGGTCAGTTCCAGTGTCCTGAGCAGGCACACCCAATGTGCTGCATAAGCTTTGAAGCAATAACAAATTCAAGAAAACATCATTTAAAGCAAAAAAGTGTTTTTCCAAATGTTTTCTAGCAAGAAAAACTGTCGTTTAAAAGCTTTAAAAAAAGGTTTTTGTCAGCAGCTGTCCTGATACTGACACAACACAGCTATGTAGCCATTATTTTACTGGTTAAATTATGTTATTGTAATTTGGGCTGCAGCTTTTTGTTTATTTGGGATTTAGTTAGATTGTGCCTTGCTAAGTGATATTTAAAACCTCTAAGTTGGAATGTAGATCACCAACAATCACTTATGTCAATTTTGGTTCAAATTAAATGTAAAATATGTAAAATCGTTTTTTTTTTGTAATAAAATAAACCTTTGTCGTAAAATGTTATTTGCTGCATCATTCATTTTAATCTTTCTTTAAGCAGAAGTGACTTCCAGTTTTAAGGAGCAGTTCACCTGTGTATTCTAATCTTCATACCATCCTTGATTTCCTGTACATGGCCGTGTGTGACTGTACATGTCGGTGGTGATTAAGAGGGATGAGATGCATGTGAGGCATGCAGACAGGCGGGGATTACACCTGCTGTCAGCGTGACACAGACAGGCTGAAGCGCTAGATGTCACACAGGAAGAGGCGGATAAGGAAAGGCAATAATCATCTGAACTGTTTGATAAAATGTTGGAAATGGATGCTGTACATATGCAGCTTGTCATTTTTGTCTCACGTATTTAGATTCAGACCTTTGGCTGGAGATGTAACTCAGTTTAATCACTAAACTGAGTCAGTCTCAGTTAAAGGAACTGTATTATAGAGGTTCATCCTGGCGCCACGTTCTCCCCTTCCAGTGCCCAGCTACTGTAAAACGGCCCTCATCCTGCTGTCATTTTTTTGTTATAGCAAACACTTTTAAACCATATAAAGTTTGTGAGCGGAGTACTTTGTTTTTGGTCAAATCTGTGCCATTTGGCTGTATACATATAAAGCACAGATGAAGTTTAAAGTAAATTTTGTCATAGATGAGTAAGATTGCATGGATGGAACCTGTATGCATTAGATACACCAGTTTTTTTAGTCTCCACTTCCTACTTTACATAGCCCATTTGCAGGTTTATTTTTTTGCAACTCTGGTGTGTCATGAGATTACCAGAGACAAACTTGTGAATGAGCACAGGGTTGGGATTTAACCCCTTCTGGGCAGTAGCCAGACAAATCTGAGGTCATGCAAATGTAGTCAACTCAGCTGGTCCTCTTTCGACACTTCCTACAGCGGCCGTCGTCATCCCTTAGCCAGCTTAGTATAATCTCCCTTAAAAGACACTTAGAGGAGCAGGAAAAAACCTGCCTTGGTAGTCCCCGAGGCGTAAGAACTGCAGAAGAGCTTAGGGCATAGGTGTCAGTAAAAGGCTAAATTTAGGACCACTAAATCAGCTATGGGTAATAAGAATTGTGGCAGTTCAGCCTCTAATGATTTACCATTTGGAAGAGCACCGATGACTGGAAAATGAAGAGAACATAAAAATATCTCATTTTCTTCTTGAAACATTCACCGCTTGTGTGAACAAGTAGTTTCCTAAGACCACTGTCAAACTGACATCTAAAAAAAGAGGCCGAAGACAAAAATCAGAGATTTAAATGGTTTATTAATTAAGAAATGTTACAAATGTGTTATCTTTCTTGTTCCAATATTCCTTCCTAAAGAATCTGCCAATGCCTGACACTTTAAAACACAAAAAAGAAAAAGAAGGATCTTCAGTAAACTGCATCTCTACATACATCAATTAGTTAAATCACATTAACAAAAATTTGGTTAGCAGAAGCAAGGTTGTGCGTGTCTGGTGTGTTCACAAAAAATCCAACTAAAAGTGGCACTGGTTAGATTCACTGACTTAAGCTATCTGCTACTACTTTTAACTGGTAAATCAGCAGTGTATAAAAAATATAAAAAAGGCCATCATTTTAAGATTCAGAAAGCAATCCAGCTCGTTTAAAATGACACAAAAAGCCGTGACGAGTGTTTAGAAACTCACACCGAGTAAGGCTTCAAACCATTGACCTTTAACTATGTGAGCAAAGAACTACACTTCAACAGAAATTCTTAAATAAACTTGAAACTTACAGAACTCAGTCATAATCACTCCATACTGGCAACCTTTCAGTGACCAATAGTAAAAAGCTCCTCTGAAAACCCTCTAAGTGACTACCATCATTTAATCTAGTAAAATAAAATGCACTAAATGTGTAGTAAATGTTGGCATATGACAAAAAAACGAGGAAGAAAAATATATACAGCACAAAAAAGAACAAAATTTTATGCAATATGCAAAGGCGTCATGTTGCTTTAGGCAACAACCCTCCCTCCCACCCACCCCCCCTCCCCACTTGCCAAGATTAAGCCAGTCTTCACTGAAGACCCCTCACCTGAACATCCCCACCCACACGTACCCATTCATACACACAGAAGATCACGAAACACGATTACATCACTAAGCCTGTTAGTTTGGAAAAAGGTGAAGAACTGTGAAACTCTTAACCCGCCCCCCCCTCTCTCTCCCTTCTCCCCATATCCCCCCTCTTCAGTCAGAGAGGGGAGATGGAGCTTGGGTGTAGTCGTTCCATTCGTCCTTCTCCGGGTTGTACACCTCCACCGTGTTGAGGAATTCGTTTCCGTCAAAACCGCCCACGGCGTAGATGGTTTCACCTATCACAGCCACGCCTGCGTTGCTGCGGGACGACGTCATGCTCCCCAGCATCCTCCAGTCGTTGCGGGCCGGGTCGTAAACCTCCACACAGCGGAGAGCATGGGAGCCATCGAAGCCGCCGACAACAAACAGTTTGCCTGCGACGGAGTGAGAGATGCCAACATCAGCCATAAACCAAGATGCACAATAAATCGAAAGTTTTTGCCCTCCTCCATTTGAAGATTACAAAATTTCCACCATTCCTACCAGTGTGGTGCTGGTGGGCTTACCTGCGTGGACGGCAACAGCAGCTCCCCTGCGAGCCACATTCATGGGGGCTACCAGAGTCCAGGTGTTGTTGTCAGGGTTGTAGCGTTCCACGGTGTTGAGGCAGTTCCACGACTCAGCCCCTCCAATCACATACATGAAGCCATCCAACTCGCACACTGCAGCCTGGTGCCTCCCTGAAAACAAGATTTCTTCATTAATACAATCTTATTTACCCCAGATTTACAAAATGTGTGAGATAACATACTGATGTTAAGGGAGGCGCAGTTGGACCAGGTTTTGAGCACAGGGTCAAAAGCATCACAGTTCTTCAGGCCCTTCTGCCCACACGGGTCCGACCCTCCAACAACGTAAAGTTTGTTGTTCAAGGAGCAGACGCCTTCATACACAGATGACAGCAGAGAGTTTAGCTGATTTACTATTCAAATTCAAACATCAGCCACTCCTTCCTTGCGAGGTGGACTGACCTGCATTGCAGCGGTTTGTCCTGAGCTCTGGTACTTGCACCCACTCATCAGTATGCGGGTTGTACGTCTCCCCACAGCTCAGCTCATCAGAATGTCCGTTCGAGCCTCCGATCACATACAGCTGGCCCTGTGAGAGTTCAGAGTCAAATGATTAAAAGATGACACACACTATAACTTACAAGGGAATTTAACAGAGTTGAGAAACTCAACTATTTGATCAAGAAGTAGATAAATATTTCATTGTTTAACGTGGGCAATCAAAACATATTTATAGCAGGTGCAGGCGCGGTCCCAGTCAATTTTCAATGTGTCACTTTATTGAAGAGTAAACAGATCTAAGATACGGATGAAAGGTAGGCACTACCATAAGCACAGCCATCTGGAATCGAGCCCTTGGAGTCCGCATGGGTGCGATGAAGGTCCAGCAGTCGTCCTTGGGGTCATAACACTCCACAGTCCTCAGACACTCTTCTCTGTTGTAGCCTCCTACAGGATCAGAAAGGTGGGACCATGCTCAGATTTTGAATTTACCTTGGATTTCTTACACTTTATACATAAAAGCTCACATTATAAAGCAGTTTTTGTTTGTGTTTAGCTTGTTATTACACAGCATCAACACATGGATAGAGCTGCCAGTATAGTCACAGTGTTTGGGTGGATGTCGGGGCTCACCTGCCGCGATGAGTCTTCCGTTCAGGCCTGCAGTGCCCAGGCCGGAGCGAGCATAATGCATGGGTGACAGTGGGTGCTCGTTCAGTTCCTCAGGCTGGGCTTCGAAGCTGAGGCTCTTCATCAGGCATGGCGTGGCAGAGGGAGATGTCTGAGGGCTGGTGCGACTGTGCAGGAAGATCACACACAGCACTCCGTCCAGCACAGCCAGACACAGATAGTTGTTGTCTAAAGGCAAGATTAAAGATCGTTAGGGAAAAGGATGTAAAAAAAAATATATATATATTCATTTGTTTCCCCTTTGATTTCACTTAAACATCAAAGAATTCACTTTAGTCTTATCTATTTTTTACCCTGCAGAGGTTACCGTTCCTTTTTCAACCAACAATTCTTTGAGACTAATTAGATATAGGTGGTAAAAACTTACTTGTGGTCTTCTCTGAGGCAATGTACTTCCAATCTCTCCTGGTGGTCTGTTTTGGGGCATTTGCTGCTTGGTTGGATGGTGAGAGACTTCCTGAGGAGCTGCAGCTCAGCTGTCTCTGGGTGCTCTCCCGTACGGGTTTCTTCTGCAAGAGCACAATGCAGCTACAGAAGCCAGGCTTGCACCACAGGCCAACCGACGGCCAACATCAGCTAATCATATCCCAAATCTATGCTTTGATCCAGATAGTGTACCTATTCCCATCTTGTCAGAGCAATTACTTTAAATCTCTCACAATTTGAAGCCAACACTGCAAAATACAGTCACAAACCATACAGGCAGATCTATTAGCACACAAGTCAAAATGGAGGCCAGAAGCCTCCATTGACCACAGCCAACTAGTTAAGGCAAACTTTACCTTAAACCTTAACCTTTAATAAATATTCAACAGCATATCAGAGGTAGGCTCCATAGCTCATGTCTTTCTCATTTTCTTAAAATGAGTCCTTGCATTAGGCATAAAGTTGTAAAATAAACTCTCACACTGCCAAGCAAACTGGTTGAAACTTCATTACAGCGAAGCCAGGCGCAGGCTGAGTACCTGCACAAACTGAAGGTGGTCCTCCTCGCCACCAAACACCTCACTGTGCCCCTCAATCACCAGCCCTCCATCCACCAGCTTATGGTCAGGTGAGTAGTAGAGCGTTTGCACCTGCAAGACAAACAGGAACAACACACCCATGTGGCTGTCTCCATGGCAACACACTGAGAACCCCAGGGGGGAGGGAGAAAGAGGGTGGGCGCAGAGCTGTGAAGAGGAATGGGGGAAGGAACCAACGCCTGGCTCTTCAGTTGCTTGGATGGAAAGATCCTTTGAAAAAATTTTAAAAAAGGAGGGGACACATGCCACTGCAGAGTGGGTTAAGTGTCCGAGCTCAAGAAGGGAGTGTCTGCCAGTGGCTCTCCTTAATTTGCATCTATAAAAAGAGGGAAAATTGAGAGGCTGCTTCTGGAAAGATCTTCAATGAAGAGAAGGAACTCCCAAGTGGCTTCCTTACCACCCTTGCTGCTTGGAAACCAGTCCTCTAGCTGAAAAAGTTTGTTGTAGTGATGGCAGCCAAATCCAGTTTACCAGCAAAAGTAGTGCCGTTATACCTGTAAGCTAATACTTTAAAAACAATCAAATAACTGTTGAGGCCCAGCTAAATAATAACTTGGTCACTTAGTTTCTCATCAAAGATCAATTTTAAAAGGGGGGAAAAAAAAAGATTTTTTTTTACTGTTAAAAAAGGAAAAATATATATATTTTATTTTTTTAAAGAGTCAACGGTGCTGAAAATAATTATCCAGCTTAACAACTTACAGTCCAGTAAAATATGTCTGATGCTCTTCTTTCCAGCGGCTATTTGAATGGCTCGTGAAAGAATTTGACATACTGATTGCTAAAGGTTTGTGGGTAAAGTGTTCTTGTAAATGGAGACATGATTCGTCTGTATGTGTGGAAGGGACAGATGGGGGCACAGTGCTGCTTGGCTGAAAAGAGAAGCAGCTGAGAGGCAGTAGTATTCCTCTCCTCCCTCTTTTCTCTGACTCATTTACCCTGGCGGCTCAGTCCTGGCTCCTCAGTCTGGTCTCCTGCTGCTGCTAATAAACCTACAGGAGAGATAAATCAACGGGGAGGAGCGCCTGTTAGTGCTGGGGCAACAAACTTGCACCTGTTCAGATAGTAAAAGTGGCAGTGAGAAAGCAGAATCAAGGGCCAGACCTTTGAGAACCGTTTGTGTTTCAGATGAGACGAGCCCTGAAATATTCAGATGGGGTTGTATGTAAACCAACCACATACCCGAAAAAGAACAAAAAGGAAAACAACCCCCCCATAAAACAAACAAGAGCAAACAGAAGCTCTTTAGCTCACCTCTAATTTGTAGTATGGATCAGGGATACAGTTTCTTACTGCAAAACCTCAAATCAGAGGAAAACAAAGAGCAATCCGGACACAGTCGAATGACAGGGGCATGCTAGTTTTACTTCATCCCCTTTAATGACTTCTTAATGTCAAAATCAGAAGAATTCAGAGGGAGGGAGGAATGGCAAAGAGGATGAAAACTGGTCAGAGTTGAGACTAGTGTGTGCTTACAAACTGACCTCCTCCATCAGTCGTTCCAGTTGGTCTCCGTTCTCCCAAAGGCTACGCTGCACCCAGTTTAGCACTTTCGAATAGAGCTTGCCATTGCTGGGCAGGGCCAGGTTGTCTTCTAGCATCACTTCTAACTGTAAAAACATGAAAGAATGAAACTGAAGTTAGATTCATGTGTAGCAGGAATTAAACAAATGCATAACAGCATATCCTGGATGTACTGCTTGGTTTAAAAAAAAAACAGATATCACCAATTAACAAGCACAGTCTGACAGTTTACCAAAGAAAAAAAAAAAGATCCAGTCTGTATTGTCTTGTGGCTTTATATTTAGAGAATGGTCCTAGACTGCCTTAAATCATTTGTCATTTACTTGTAACACCCCAACAGATTTTAAATTCCTCTTTTAAGACATGCCATACACTACCAGTCAAAGTTTAGACACACTTACTCGATGGATTCAATGACAACGTGTGTACAAACTTTTGACTGATACTGTATTTGTGCAAATCTTAGCCATTACCTTGAGGCGGGGAAGTTTAAGGAAGTCCTCCTGTTCGGACACTTCAAGAAGATGGTCTTGAATGAAAGAGTCCACCTTGGCCAAAAGTCTGGAATCGCACATAGAGCTGGCAAAGTTTCGAAAGGAGATGGCGTTCTGGGAATCCATTTTAGACAGCAGGTAGTCGCCACAAATCTGAGGAGTAAACAGACCCCAGACAATGGCATAAACATTTTTTTTTCAAAAGTTTAGCAGATTTTTCAGTGTGATGTGGGGGAAGCTTTGAAAGAACAGATTAATAAAAACATACCTGTTTGACTCGCTCCATCTTGAACCTTTTGGCTGCGGAGTATACATCCTTGACCAACTCCTTGTCTGCTTTTAGCCTGTTAGACAGAAACACAAACGGTTGGAAGTGGAACTGTTAAAACTGCACAGTTGTGCAGATAAGACTTGTACTTAAATAAGATCAAAGACCAAACATGAGACTAACTGGGCAGTGTAGGCATAGTTGAGCAAGACCTCCACAGCCTCCGGGTCCAAGTCCTCAAAAGTGACATGTGAGACTCCATGAGGCTCAATATCACTATTAAAGATCTCAAACAAGTAGGGGCTGCAACAAGCCAGAACAGCGCGATGAGCCATCAGCTCATGACCACACACCTAAACAAAGAAAGACAAAGTCAGAAGTGTCAGCTTGTTATTGTGACAACCTACAAACATATATTTTCATGCTAAAAAAATATTTAAGAATCAAGTTCCCCACTGGCTGCAAAAATCTTGTGTCCTATGAATGGTAGCAACAGATTCTTACACTCTTTAGGTTCAGACTCAGTGACTGGTATAAGCCCCCCCACCCACCTCAAATCTCAGGATTAACAGAACAACTTGATAGCTTCATAAAAGAAAGTGCTACAGCCTTTTCATGTGATTGCTGTGAAAGTCCAACAAACCGTACCTGCAGTCTAACATCACAGAACTGGCCACTCTTTCTCAGGGCATTCATTTTGGCCACGGTGGAATCCAGGAAACTCTCATCCTCAAAAATCAAATAGCCGTTTGGAATCATCTTGGTTAATTTAGTTGATGTCCTTGACAAAAACAAGAACAAAAACAACATAAATGTGTGCTATGTTAAATAATAAGCACCTCCTGCACTCTGCAGAACATGCCTTTAACTGTGCAGCACTGGTCATCAATGAATAAAGCCCGCTACAATAGAGGATTAGGATTAAGTGCTTGTAATGTGCATTGTGTAGTATCAGTCCAACGCATTAGTCAGTCTTACCTAATAGAGAATAATTGAAATCCAGGGAAGCACCACTGTTGAAGGTATAACAGAAACCGAATGTAGGAAAAGGGCAAAGGAGACTGAGATCACAGTGGAACTACGTCTTCTTCACCCAAGAAGGGGAATTGGAAGTTGTCAGAAGAAATGCCAGCTGACTGCAGACGTGAACAGAAGGGAGAGGGAGAGCAGACCCACGGACAAACTATCAGGCTTAAAGCGACTGTAATCAAGTCCTCGGGATCCCGTTGGCTATAGAGATGTACTTATTCTTTGTTGGTCATACATTATAACCTGGAGGGAAAAAAAGAGAAAGAGAGACAAAAAAAGATTCAAATTAAATGAAAGATAAATACATAAATAAGTAAAATCCATAATTGCCTAATGTGGACACCAGAGCATGAGGCAGTTTCATGCGGTAAATCAAGCAACCTCACAGAGGACGGCAGTTAAAGCTACCCTCCAGTGCCACTCTTAGCGTAGTGTCTCTTCCAAACCCCCCCGCTGAATTTCAGCATTTTATCACAATCCGTCAAAAACCATTGCAGTCCGACTAAATGAACTCGTCACTCCTACCTTACATCACCCCAGTTTAGCTCTTCAAATCTCAACACCTGCTGCGATATCCCACCAGGCCAAACAAGGTTGCTTAATCTGTCTCATGTCTTCTATTTTGTCTCCACTCTCTCTGGGGTGAGACCTCTTAAATGTCATGTTATGTGACAAGCCTCTGAGACTGGCTCCTCCTATAGGAGCCCTTTCATTCTGGGCCTGACCTATAACAAAATACATCAGGAAAATCTTACATGGGTCCACACCCACTTAGTAGGTGGCGATGGGCTGGTTTTCACACAAATTCAGACTGGCCACCATTTGTTGTTCATATACCCTTGCTGCACCATTGTACTTGTTATCCAATTTACTGGTAATAATCTTCATATCACATGTTCAGAATTTAGATTTCACCAATCCTGAAGACAAGGGAAGTCCAAACTGGTCTCATCCAAAGTAGTGTCACTAATAAATTAACACTGATGTATAATCCCTTAGCTGACCTCTATGAAATGAAAAGAAATATACTTTATTATCTATGCCATATACAGAGAGCAGATCAGTAAATGAATACCACCAAAACAGTTATCATGGGGACAGATGACAAGATGGACCAGAGCAGCTGCACCTAAGTCTGCGTCAGCTGACTTTATTGGACTCCAACTTGTATGCGATTTTAACTTATTAAAAAAAGCAGTCAATTACTCAGTGCTACATGTGCAGTGTACTTGTCACTTCAGCTGATGTCCGTGCCACATTTCTGACACCAGCATGTGATTCAAAGTGAAAGACCTTCAAATGCAAAATATTATTAGCATGCAGAACTTAAAAACCTTCAAAGAAATATGACTCAAGGAAGCTTCTGGCTGCACGTCCTTACACACAGCAAGAGTACCGGTGCATAAAGACTAGAATGAGTTGCACTAATCACAGTCTATGGGTAGACTTCCAACTAAAATTCATCTGATAATGTGATACAGACATTAATACAGACTGACCCTGGGGCAGACATATACTATTGGCAAATTGTTTTGTAATGATCATATCAACTGTCAGATTGTCTGAGGTAAAAAATTATTCTAAAGCACACTTGAGTAAACATTTGTGCCACAGGAACAGAAAGTTCGTTGTCAAAAACATAAAAAGGCTGACACAAAAGCACATTTCAGCTAAAGCACCTGTTTTTACAGCCCAGTGCCATATCTTCTAAGTGCATAATAGATTTAGTCAACACCAGCGTACAAAGGCGCGAAGCAAATGGCTCAACAATGCCACACAGCTTTCCTGTGGCCTACTAAACTACAAAAATGATAATCATCAAAATGACACTGTGCCCAGTGTAGGTTTAATCTTAAATCATTATCAGAGGAAAAAGGGAGGAATTATGTTGTGATGGGATTACCTTGCTTCAGACTGTATGAAATTGTTTGTCTGCATATTTAACAAACCAAAAAGAAATCTGGATTTTTTTTTTTAAAAAACATGAAAAATAAAATGCTTTACTCTGAAACTGTACCCTTGCCAAGGCAGCTGAAAATTGTGCATTATCGCAGGTAAATGCACAAGCATGATGGTTAAAACAGCGTTACTGCACTGAACAGCAAGGCCGACATAAAAAGCCTACAGTCCGTCTGCATGGAGATGGAGGGAGCACTGACCTAGTTTCCAGTCTTTATGCAACATCTGGCAGAAGACTCCTTGTGAAGGCTCTAATACTCAACTCATCCACATGGCTGGGTCTACCCCACTAGCTTGTTGCCTTGTTCCTTTCTCCTTTCCTACCTAAAACTGAGGCAAACCCCACCCTGAACACTCTAGATAGGTCTTTCACAGACCTTCCATATTTGACCAAGCTTTAGCTAAATAATCTTATTAAAGATAATACAATTTTACAAAATTAAAAAATGACATCTGGATAAATTAAAGTTCATGCCTATCATGTTAGACATAGATTATGAATGAAACTGCTGCATGTGACCTCCGTTTCAGTCACTAATGTCTGCTCAAGATTCCTGACCACAAACCAGACTGAGGAAATGACAGGATCTAGATCCCATAACCAACCAGGCAAATAGGAATAAAACAACCAGAAAGACTCGAGCCATCAGTGTGTGTGTGTGTGTATGGGCAACAAGAGAACAAAAAGAGAGATAACAGTCCTGAAATGGAAAAAGAGAGACTGTTCACAACTTTGTCACAGAGGGTAGCTCTGAATGTATTTTCTCTCCTCATCATTCCATCTGACTTAACAGGCACAAAAGTGCAGGTCTGAGGCTGAACAATCAATGCTTGTTAGACACCCCTCCAGTGGTGAGGAGAGGCACTGACCAGTATTTCACCCACTTTGAGTGGAAATTTACTGCTTAAATTTCATCATTTATGGAGGTTTCAGTAACAACGACTGCAAACATTACACTGGTACTACGTTATCTTAAATTTAAAAATAAAATAAAACTAGATCTGTTAAAAAATATATGACTATACATAAAATAAAAATCTAACGATAGGTTTTAAAGGAACACCCCCATCCCCCATCAAAAACAACTCGTTTCAAAACCACTGGAGGGAGTAATGCTACGACCACCTAGGCTATAAGAATTTCTTTTGATGATCAATATATTGGGTAGCCTTTCAATAGGCTATTAAATGTTTATTTCATTAACAGCTACTCCAGATTTTTGCAGTTGACTGTAAGCTTCAGAACATTAACAAAACAAATTGTTCATGCTACGGCATCAGGTAACATGCATTTGAGGCATTGTATAAAGACTCGAGCACTTTCAGGGATCTGAATCGTTCAAATTATCTGTAGAACTCACAGATCATATGTTTACAATACGAATCTAAATGTAGGGGCTATAAAAAGGACTGCATGTACCCATTCAACCCACACAATCTTACCATCCCCCCGATGGGCATGGCATCTCAAGTTCTTCTATTCGTTGCAATGCACAGCCATGTCCCTGCCTCTTCCTCTGAGTGTAATATAGCGTGATGTCTGGCTACGAGCCAGAAGTCATTGTCTATACCCGCCACCAGAAACTGGGTCATAAACGGGAGCCCTCAAAGTATCCGATTAGGCTGACTCGACTTTGGTGCAGATTAAAAAACGCAGACATTACAAATAATTTGTGCACCCTGCCTGATGATGCACCTAGCAACCAGAAATGAGATGGCTTAGAAGCTACAGCGTGTTAGCTCTAGCTTTCTAGTTAGCCAACCTGCTGCTTAGCTGGGGATGAGGAGCCACGAGACAGCCACGCCGGTTTAATTGAGTGAATTAAGCCACTGCGAATACTTTTGGCCGTTTTTCTACATTCAAATCAATGGGAAATAATAGTTGTAACGTTTCATAAATCAACACGAGCTCGATGTTCGCATCATTAGTCGGTTATGCGGAAAGCGGCGGCTTGTGCGATTTGTCCGCGCCTCTTTATATTCGAGCCATTTCCAGCAGCTTCCGCTTAACCAGCGATTGCAAGCCCTCAGCAAATTCCACGCAAACAACCACACCAGCACTGGCTATGATAAGGGGGAAATTAAATGTTCCGTCAACATGTTAACTGCCTGCTACTTAAAAGTCCTCAAAAACCATCAATTTCACCTTGAAAAGTAAAGAAAAATCTTACCTGAGGCGTTTTACAACAGACGATATTAGACATATTTAATGCAAATTCAGAGTTGGTTGGTTCGGATTAAGGACGCAACGTGGCTACAGGCACGACTTGCGGAGTGAGCAGTAGGTGTCTTTCTGTGTCTTCGGGAGAAACACGTCCACTCTCTGTCTAGTCTAGACTAGCTCTGACAAAATTCTGACAAGGAGAAAGCGCGCTCCCGACAAACGCTCCGCGAGCGCCACGCCGCCCTCAACGTCATTAGTGGTGGGCGGTCCTTCAATGGCTTCTGTCAGTCATTGCTTCTGTTGCAGTGTGGGTGGATCAGGAGGAGAGTAAAAAAAAGATAATCCACGTTGACAGATTACTTTCAAAGACCCAAAATTCAGGGGCCTCTCGTTTAATGCAAAAAATACAATCTAGCCAATATTTCAAAAAAGGCCATGAAAGAGTTAAACGAGATTTAAAAAAACAAAGTGATATAAATGAACACATAAAATTACAAGATGCACTCAATTTGATTAAAAACTAAAACAAACAACTGAAACACATACTAGTTACAGGACACGCAAAAATAGTGACCAACTGAGGCATAAATGAGATACAAAATGACCACAAAGAGACAATAATATACCATCAAGAGTTGGATGTCTATGGAGTAATGAGAAGGTACTCAAATGTGGCATTACATATTTACAATAAAGACACTAAATGGTCTCATAGGGACCAAGAATGCCTGAAAATAGATTAAACATTAAAGAATGAGTCAAATAAAAAAATTAATGAAACATTAAGCAGCCACAAATTGTATTTTAGATGGTTTTCCCATCTGTCTAGAGACCTGACCTGCTATTATTGCTTCTGTAAATATTTTAGTTGTGGGAACAGAGTCGTCTACCATCAGTCCTTATATGTTATGATGTCCAACTTTACAGTGGTGATAAACATGTTTTCAGCCATGTTTAGAATATATATTTGATTAATTATCCCAAATTAGTCTTTAATTTCACATTCATTCACTTAACTCAGTTAATTTTATCTTAAATGTTATCTCCAGTTTAAATCATACTGAATTTATACATTATTAAAGGTGGGGCAGGTCAGAGCAGCAAGTCAATGTCAGACAATGACCACAGGGTGGGTAGTGTTCTCAGTCTGTGGTGAGAGTAATCTCCTGGATGCAAAAACCCACGATGGTGACTGCCAAATGACAAACCTGAGATTTCACAACAATAATCCACAGACCAATGGGTCACAGCAGATATGTCTATTTTCATATAATCTAGAGGGTTTAGATCCTTAAAAGAAGGAAAAATGCACTTCAATCGACCTAAACCCCATGACCACAGAGGCCACCACCACAGGGACAGCCCGGATCCGGGCAGGCCAGGGTCCACACCATAGCCATTAGGGCTGCAGTGCAGGACCCTCAGCCCCCCGGACAAGAGCCATCCTCATGGCAACAATCCTGCAGACCAAGCAGGCAAAGCTCCCAAAGTAGAGGATCACCATGACGTAAAGGTAAAATAAATTTAAAAAAATAAAATAAAAAAATCTTAGAAAAAAACCCTTAAGATATAAGACTGATGAAATACAATACACCTCCTCCTGCTGAGTAAAATCCATAGGTTGAGACACCACAGCAGGGCAGAAGAGTCCCTGATCAAACCTAAGCATTACCATAAGCCCTTGGTTTATAATGTTTGTATAAAATTCCCTTTTTTACTGGTCTTTAAAATGCATTCTACTCTTCCAACTTCACATAGTCTTTGTCATATTCTCCTCTGAATGTATCTCTGAACCATGACAGCAAGCTGGAACAAGCCCCGCTGCATAAGTCATTTGATGTCAGTTAAGAAGGAACATCCAGGCTAAAGCTTCTCTGCGTCACTGTAGGAAGGAGGACCCATTCATATTCCTTGACTGAATAGATCTTAGTACTACCTCAGTACGTCAGTAATTAGATTAGATTATAAGAATCACTTTAATGCCAAGGTGTCAGTCAGGCTTTGTATGTGCATGTGAGTTTTTATGTGTGACTATATCACTGCAAGAGGTGTTTGTTCATTTCTACAATCAGCTGTGAATACATGACAGAAATACAGACACATTTAGCAATAGCCTTAAGAGCATTGTGATGATTTTCCTCGAAACCACAGTTTTAATAACCTCATCCAAGGGTCTAGTCAACACAGAGCAAACTCTTCATAACAGCTCTTGTGGTGGTTATCGCCACAAAACGTTGTGTTTCTGTCCATGAGGGTGACATTCCTGACAAGGTGAAAAGAGTTATTTCTTGCTCATGGTCAAGAAAATGAATGGCTGGTAGCCAGAAAATGGACAACTGTGTCATAATTCACGTCTCTAGGACCTTACGACAGCCCAGGGAACCAACCAATCGAAAGGCTGAATTACTAAAGATGTTCATATGAAACATCCTTATATCATCTTCCCCGAGACTATCAAACATATGGTTATTTTCAATTAAAAAAAAAAAACACAACAACAATAACAGTAGTGAAACAAAGTTAGACTAACAATAACTTGAAATAAAAAAAGTACAACTGCAGCCCCTAGTATCAGCATAGCCTTTTTTCTCCTCTCAAGACCCTTTTCCCTTTTCCTAACAACACTGGACAGCCTGCAAAGGTGAACAGAAATCCGTTGGCAAGCCCACAGACTGTTACCTCAGCACTGTGTCGGAAGATTTAGACACAGACCTGCAAATTACAAATGATAGAGTACAGCCAACCAGTTCTGCCAACTTCTTTAGTTTTTTGCTGATTTGGCTAGTGAGTAACACAAACAGAGGGAAAATTGGTGTCAATTTAGATATTGCTGTGCACACTGGAAATGATGAGGAGTATTTTGTATTCGTCATTTGAGACTGAACATCCTCAGCAGATAATTGAATAGTGTACAGGCTACCAAGGATGTTCTTAGACACCTTTTTTATGTTGTCTGAAAGAAATGTGTATATACCTGTTTGACTAACTTCTATAATATCACACCACTGTAAGACATATAAAACACCAATACTATACTGTACTGTGTGTTGGCCTTATCTACACGTCTACATGTGGACAATGGGAATGTAAAGAAACACGGAAAAGATTTGTGCTTTTTTTGTAAGTCCTTGTTGTTAAAGTCTAAATATGCATTCTTTCTATCTCATTCCATCTCAAAGAACACAGCCGTATTATGCTGAGTCATCCCGCTGAGATTTGTTCAGTGAAGCTGCATAAATGTATTCTGACAAGAACACTATAAATATTTTAGGTATCTGGGTCCAGTAGCTCAGTGCGGCTGTGGGGAGAAGGTTAGAAACAAGACAGAGGTGTAAGTCAGGAAATTAATGTTTTAGAGCCAAATTTAGAAAATAACTTTATTTTTCTTATTTTTTTGACTTTTTTTATTTTTCTTATTTTAAAACAACTACACATTAAGTTGTTTTAATACCAATTTAAATTCCATACCAGCATAACTGTGTTTGCCTTTCAGAATAATTTAACTGGGTAAGTATGGTGTTTGGTGCTATCACCACTTCCCTGCCCCTCTGCCCCTCAGCCAGGCCAGTGTTGTTGTCTTCTGACACTGTTGTGATAAACTGTGAGATCCACTGCGTCAACCTTCTTATACAACAACCCCATGAGACTGACAAACAAGAGGCAGTACTTTTCTGTGGGGCCAGCTCAAAGGCCAGTTTTAGCAGAAAACATGTTGAGTTCTGCTTTATGGCCTGTGAGGTATGAGGCATCACACAGTTTATGTATTAGTCACCAGCCTTCTAAGAATCTTGATTATTTCCAAGGAATCCACCTTGGGATCTTTGTTGCTACACATATTATCTATGAACATTTTTTTCCTTTTTTTTTTGCTCTTATGAACAATAATTGCTCTGTGTGAGGAAATCAGATCTGATGTATCAATAGTGTGAGTCATGACAGTCATATCCAGTGTAGACATGTCTTCCATTGATGTGCACCAAACTTCAGAGGAATTTTTAATTGATTTTCCTCTTTGTGCCACATCCTGGAATTGTCTTAACATTTCTAGGAAATATGAAACTGTTTCTTAACATTATGAACTGTTAATCTTAAGTAGCAACATCAAGCCTGATATTAGGGATTGGAGTTTGTGTGTGGAAATTGGGATTGGTGGGGGCCTTTTGTGTGCTTTATCTGTGTGAGTGTGTGGGAGATAAAGAATGATCAGGTGTGTGTTTTTGATTTGGTTAGATTATATACTTGGGAATGTGAAGGCTTTGTTTTAAATTTTAAATTTGATGTTGAAATGATCTTAATTTGATATTTCATTATTGTTGCCCTGCAATGGACTGGCGAGCTGTCCAGGGTGTACCCTGCCTCTCGCATGCTAAATGCAGGGATAGGCTCCAGCTTCCTCGCGACCCTGAATTGGAGTAAGCGGCATAGAAAATGGATGAATGAATGACTTTAATTATTGCTGTTATTATGTAAAGCACTTTGTGCTGCTCTTTGGTATGAAACGTGCTAAATAAATTATAATAATAAAAAAAAAGCAGGGAAACCTAACCCTGACTCCAAACTGTACTCCTGTCCTGCAGGTTTTTCAGATGCTGTAATAGATATCTTTTCTTTGCCATTGTGCAATTCATTGCCTTTTTATGCAGTGAAACCAACTGATTGCTTAAAAGTCATGAAGTGTGCGAATAATTGTACTTGTGGTACATTTTGTGAATGCATTTTTTTCCCCATTTTGTTTTCCTCTGTTAAGTTGTTCTTAGCATCACTTTTTTTTTCTTGCTATTGAAATGAATTTATTCAAATTTATTTGGAGTCTAATTGAAATGTTGATATGGCAACAGAGGTTTGTGATTTAATTCAAAATTGTGTACAACAAAATGCAGAGAAATGGAAGAGCTTAATTTGCATCTCTTCAGAATCTGTTATCCCTAAAATACATAACACAAGCAATATCGGTAACAGTTGGATGGTGAGTTACAGCTAACACCTTCTGCATGACACTGATAATTACAACTATGCAAACACTCTCAGGCTGACAGTAGTCACACTCTTGCCTTTCCCGCTGAACTGTGCAAGGCCTTGATTTCGTCTCAGCTGAAGGGAGAGTCACAAGAATCTGGCTGTGCGTACCATGGAAGCACAAAACCTGGGAACTTTCACATGGAACCAAAGAGTATCGCTTTTCAATCCCTCCACCCCCCTTTTGGTTTGTTCAGCACTTAGGAAGTGGGTCATTGTAAGTAGAATAGAAAACCCACACCCACCCATGGACACAGTCAAGCACTCAAGCTGTGTTTGGAATAAAAGCTCATCTGCACACTGAGCTTCTGTCTTATCTAAGTGTTATATAGTTCTCTCTAAAGGGTACACAATCTTCCTGTAGGTGTTTCTGGTGCTCTAATTAACTGAAAAACAACAAGAACCAATTTGTTGTCTTTAGTTATCTTATGGAAGATGGCCGCATTTCTGCTGCATCTCATTGTTCAGTTGAAGAAGTTATATTTTCAACAAAAGAAGTTAGATCTCTGAAATAAAATGTTAGTCTTGTATTACAGAGCTCATGCTCTTTGAACTTCACTTGACATTCAAACAGTGGTTGATCTGTCTCATCATATCTACCTGAGTTATCATTAAAAATGTAGTAAATGCTTCTGAAATCCACTATATTATTTAGTAGCTTACCCAACTAAGCAAACACTCACTGTGTTACATTTACCCCTTCGTTCAAAGAGATGGAAGATAGTTTCAGCATTGCAATAAGGGATGAATATAAGAAGCTACGTCTCTTACCTGTTTTCTTATTCTATGATCTTTCAGCTCTTACTGGAAGGTCAGTTTGTGATAAAGTTCCAAGGAGCAATATAATGAGGATTAAAAACTTCATGTGATGCTTTCTCAGAATGTCATTGCAGTCTGTCATGACTGAAGTCACTGCTGTAGAAAATTATGCAAATGTGTGTGCAAATGACTGAATGTGACTCGGCAACTAAGATAACGTATCATATGTCAGATTGCTTGTATGATCTTTTCTGGCATGAGTTAGTAAACAAATGACCTCTTACATGTGACAGTTTTCACATCACTATTCCCTTCTTCCACTATATATCTCTCAATCCTTTTTTACACTGAGCCCTCCACTCTTTTTGTGGTGGCTGACAAGGCAGGATTATCTCAGATGAACTCACAAGAGCTCATACATATTACACAGAGCCAGGAGGTAGTGTTGCTGTGTGAATTCAACAAGAAAAGGCATAAAACTGCTCAGTAAGTATCAGGGACATCACATAAAAGCTTAAAGGCAATTCTGGAGAAGCAAAGACAGCATCTCTCTTTAAATTTTTTTTTTTTTTTTAAAAAGCAAATCTCTACAACATGAATATCTGAAGTAAAGAATATCTATGGTAAGAACAGACTACAGTTCCCATTCCCATTCATTGTTTAAGAGATGCAAAGCTACAAAATTAATTCATCCATAAACTTTACTGTGATGTGACAAATTCAAATCCAAGGATCAGCTGCTGGGTGTTGTCTAATTTCTCTGTGTCTTTCTTCACAAGGTTTTAATATCTCATCACTTCTTACTGAAAACACTTTAACCATGGTAACAGTGGGACACAGAAAAAGCTGCGTCACCTAATTAGTTGTGTATCAATGGGCAGTTCATCACGTTGTACTTTTTCTAATGAGCTCATTAGCAGCATCTCCCCATTGAGGAATTGTACAATGATTCAATTTTCAATTCAATTCATCTTTATTTGTATAGCGCCAATTCACGACAATGTCATCTCATGGCGCTTCACAGA
>JAOXYM010000015.1:7653338-7664163 GCA_028567055.1 Leptatherina wallacei | reverse complement strand
AATAGATCAATATGATGATCACCAATCAGGTCATTTACTAACAGAGACTTAGATGAAAGAGACCTGATATTCAGCAAACCACATTTAATGGTTTTATTCTTTCATTCACATTTGCACAAAGCTGTTGGCTATTTCTGAGCCAATGGTCAGAGGACATCATTATCACCATCAGTTGAATGTTTTAAAATACTTTTGCATTACCAACCTTCCTGCCATCGCCAGTAATGATTATGTTTTGTTTTTATTTACCAGTCTTACTTAATTCCCTTGAAATGTGAACATACATATTCACTCTCTGGCCATTATATTAAGTACACCTGTTTAAGGGCTTGTTGACACAAATAGCCAATCACATTGCAGCAGCTCAATGCATTTAGGTATGTCTAGTCAAAACGACTTGTTGAAGTTCAAACCGAGCATCAGAATGAGGAAGAAAGGGGATTTGAGTGATTTTGAATGTAGCATGGTTGTTGGTTGTCAGACTGGTTGGAGATGATAGAGAGGCAACAGTGTCTCAAATAACCACTATCTTGACTGGAGCAGGTGATTGAGGATGGCTTTGCAGGAAAAAAAGTTCTATTACTAGAAAAAAGTCAGTTGACAAAACAGATCTGCAGAATCTGTGAGGACTTCTGGAGCAGATGTGAAAATCCTAGTGATGCTCTCACATCAGCTGCTCATATAGGTCTTGTAAACAAAGAAAAAATTCCTAAGTCATATCTGGAATCTCTTAAGATTAGCCTCTGGAGAGTTACTTAAGAAATTGGCTAAGAAATTCACCTCTCGGGAATCATTTAAGAGACTAGCCTGCATGCAGGACGTTAAAAATGCCAGCTATGTGTGTGTGCTCTGTCCAAGCTATAGACTTCTCAGTGTTAACTAAAGTTAATATTAAACTATATATGATTATTAATGCTTATGATCAGACACTACACTACATCAGCAGAAGTCCCCACTGAGTGCTGAGTGCTCCTGTCAGCTAAAAACAGGAAGCTTAGGCTACAATTCACACATGCTCACCCAAATTGGACAACATTGGGAAATTTGCGCCTGGTCTGAGGTCTGATTTCAGCTGTGACATTTAGATGACAGGATCAGTATTTGGAGTCCTGCCTTTAATCAGTGGTTCAGCATGCTGGACATGGTGTAATGGTGTGAGGGATATTTTTGTGGCACACTTTGGGCCCCTTTGTACCTGAACATGGTTTAACCAGCACAGCCTACCTGAGTGTTGTTGCCGATCATGTCCATGTCTTTATGACCACAGTGTACCATCTTCTGATGGCTACTGCCAGCAGGATAATGCACCATGTCCCAAAGTTCAAATCGTCTCCAACTGGTTTCTTAAACATGACAATGAATTCACTGGATTCCAATGGCCTCCACAATCACCAGATCTCAATCTAACACAGTACTTTTGGGATGTGGTGGAACAGAAATTTCTCATCATGGAAATACAGAAGACAAATCTACAGCAACTTTGTGATGTTAGCATTTCAATATGGAGCAAAATCTCCAAGAATTAAGACAGATCAGAAGGCAAAAGGGGAACGAACCTGGTCCTAGCAAGGTGGACATAATGAAGTGGCTGGTGAATGTTACCAGCTTGAACAGAAGGACAGAAATTTGTCTGTTCCTGTGGTAGAAAACAGACTATTTGAAGACAGAGTAAACATGCCTGAGAATCTGGATTGCACCGCATATATAGTTAATCATTATTCTGTTCACACTTGTGCAAAGCGAACTTTCCACTGTTAACGTGAGCAGGTTATACCCCAACAAGTGGGGCTTAAAGCGGGCCGGCTGATGTTGCGATAGGAACTCACAGTGTTTGACTTGTTAAGGGACTAAACCTTAAAAACACAGGTGTACATAAGACTTTGATAACATTGTAGGTCAAACCTTGTTAAACAGAGATCGTCCGACACGTGTTGCATGAACATGCAGGTAAGCAGAAAAATGGAAACACAACCAGAAAAATGTGCACATGCACGAACATGCACAATGCTGGTTACCGGTAATACTCTGGGAAGTTTAACTTTTAACCAACCAGAAGGACTTACATCATTCTGACCTCAGTCACATTCATCCAGTTATATCCAGAGTTGTTGGCAACTCTCACCTGTATCACAGAAGCAGCAGTATTCTATTATACAATCACAGCACAGTTATAACGTACTGTACTGTTCAGTGATTTACATTTTACAGTCTTATTGCACTGATAACCGTGCTGTGGTTCTAGATATTCTTGCCTATCTGTGTGAGCTGAACATTTTACATCAGAAACAATCAGGACCACAATAAAGGGCACACCTTGTATCATTTCCTGATAACAAGATAAAAAGTTTATATACAGAGTTACTATTATAATCAAATTATGAGTGCTTTAGAACAACAGACCTGCACATCTGCACTAGTACCTTTGTAAGGACTGTTGACCTGGTTTCTAGAGCTTTCACGACTTCAAGCTGAGCTTGGGTCCCAGATTTAAATTAAGCTGTCAATTTTAAAGGAGTTTGAATTCCTATTTATTAGACAAACTCAGTGAAATGATTAATTTGGATATCTTCAACAAATGAAACCAAAAAATTTACATTGCAGACCAGGAAGTGCAAATTAGTTGTGGATAGTGACTGCTGTGTTAAAGCATGGATATTATATTATATTGTTGCGAGACTTGTTGCTGTGCTTTGGATCATTGTCCTGCTACATGACAACAATTCAGTGAAGCTTTAGCTGTCAGACAGACGGCCTCGTCTTTGAATCTAAAATACTTATGCAGAGGAGTTTATAATCTACTTCATAACTGCAAGGCGACCAAGTCCTGCGGCTGCAAACTGAACCCAAATCATCACCCCTCCACCTACGTGCTTGACCGTTGTCCAAATGTAGCATTGTGCAATGTACCCAAATGTCTCTGTTTTGGTGTCGTCTGTCAAGAGGACATTGTTCCAGAAGTTTCGTAGTTTGTTCAGATGCAACATGACTAAACTAAACAGTGCTGCCACAGTCTTTTAGAGAAAAGAGGCTTTCTCTTCCTTCCAAACTAACCATTCTTGTTCATTTTTTCTAACTGTTCTGTCATTAATTTTAACATTTAACTTGCTAACTGAGGCCTGCAGGATCTTACATGTGGCTGTCAGGTTTTAGTATTGTCTCTGGGTTTTTATCATGGTTTGACCTTGAGGTGAACTTCCTGGTTAAATCTTGGGCAAGAAATACTCTCCTGAATGTTTTCCACTTGTAATGTTATCACTACAAAATGATGGGATACAAATAGTTTACAAATGGCCTTCTAAACCTTCCCATTTTATTTTGTTAATGACTTTCATACGATTTTGTATGAAAAGTGCCATAGAAAAATCTTTTAACTGACATGTAAATCAGAATAAAAGAGGTATACTTCCTTACTTCTCGTTCACATGAGCGTGGCCCCACCTACTCGGCTTGCCACTTCCCAACAAACATATTGTTAACCTAAGAGGCAGGATTTATGTTTTTCTGTTTAACTTAATCAGTCCAAACATCACAGGTCACATGCCTGCATTCTCCTCAAGCATGTGAGAAGAACTGTGGTTATCTTGTGGGAAAAGTTGCTTACCATCTTCCATCTTGACGTGTTTTTCATGCAGCTTGTGTTTTATCATCTTTGTATCTGATGTGTTTTGTTGTGGCACCAATGGCAAATGTCAGCAGGCTTTATTCAGCTGTGGCACACCATAATATTTACCTCAGAATCCAGATCATAACAACGCCACGTCAACCTTGTTCTTCCTGACATTCAGTATAAAACCATATTAATGAACTTGGCACATGCATCACTACGTGACATTTCAGAGCACATATATTTTCTAACAATTTGAGAAAATCTCTGCATCGCAAAAGAAATCTCAACACATTACTCAGCATTTATATTTATAGCTTCTCTAGTTTGTTGCGGCTCTTAAAGAAAGAACAAAAAACTATTATTGTTTATGTCCATCTATACATCAATTGTCTTTTACCAGTTCTGTTCAGGGTTGTGGGGGATGGAGCCTATATCTCAGCTGTTTGGTTAGTTATGCAAAATAATGTAAATTACATTATATGTACATATACATAGGATCGGGCCAGGATGACGGCCATGGAAGACTAGACAACTGGAACGCATCATATCCTGGTGTTTATACTAAACATTGGAGAAAGTGTGCTTGATTTCACCTTCTGATATAGTCCCAGGCTGGTATGTACCTGTGGGGGATGCAAATCCATCAAACTTTGAGAGTTTTCAGCTTCCTCACTTTCTCCCCAGTTTAACACCTTAATGAGACTGTTATGATGCGGCCCTAAGGGTCCGCTGGGGTCGTTTGTTTTATTGCTCTTTCTGGTTGTTCCAGGCACGCCGGGCTTGCCATAGAAGGGATGAGGGGGTAGTCGGAGGTGATCCGTGTTATCATCCACACCTGTCTCCTGTTGGCCTCATCAGTGTCTCTATATAAACTGACTTCCTCCATCCATTAGTCGCCATTTCTCCAGCCAGGTTCCAGCTCTGACCTCCTGCCTCCCCTCCTAACGCCCCGGTGGGCCTGCTTCCCCACGTGGCTCATTCCGAGCACTCTTTGGTAACACTGGTTTGGACTCACTCCTCACCACTTTTTGGTGGCCTCCTTTAGTTTCTTTTTTTTACATTGACCTTTTGGCTTTATTGTGTTGGATTAAATAAAACATTTTTTGTGCTAACCTGCGTTTGGGTCCTGAACTAACTGCGTACTGCGCATCCTGACAGACAAACCGAAGACCAGGTTCTGGACTGATGGCTTTGACGGCTTGGTTAAAAAGCTGTTTAGGAGTTTTAGATGTGTGTCCAGTGTTTGGTAAGGCTAGAAAAAGCAGGAACGTTAATGTAGATTCACAAACTACAGAAAAAAATTCTCATTTTCATCTTGGTGGTGATGCATGAAGCTCAGTGCAGGACATGCAGAGCTGGAAGCTCACATCAGTTCTGCAGAAAGACAGATTTATCTTGTAAATAAACAGCTTGATTTAATTGATTCAATAAAAATGTAATCACCTTTAACCAAGCTAAATTAATTATGACGGGAGACTTAAAATCAATGTTTTATTTGATGGCCTTCCTGCCCTGAAATTTGACCTTTGTGTCCTCAAAAAGTTGACACCATCGAAGGCCAAGTGGCCTTGCCGCTAAAATGACAAAATTCCAGGCCCGCATTGATACATTTTTATAGACCCATATTGTGGCTTAGTTCCATGTTTATATTTCCCCAATGTCACATTCCAGCAGTGATAAAAGTGTTGATATTCTTTCAACCCAGACCTTATGGCCAAAAAGCAAAGTCACCGACACAGTGACTGACTTCTTAGAATTCATTCTTTGGTTTTCTTGAAAGTGTCACCCCGTTGAGTTCATGTAAATAAAGTGTCACGCTGTCTGTAAGCCTCATGACAGGCTGTAATTGGGTCAACTGAAGTGACTCCTTTTTTCTTTCTGGTTTTTAATTTGATAAAAGTGTATTTGTAAAATAGCACTTGTTTCTCCAGTATTCACAGCTTTACTCGCTTTGGTTTATTGAAGCTTTATGATATTTTGTCTTCCATTTCTTTGTATTTGATTCAGGTAATCTGGCATGACCATCTCACTAACAGATAACACATATCAAAGTGGACCATTAACTCCGTGGCCTAGTGGGGTAAAATAATCAGATTAAATCTTTAGCCACAGCAAAAAGTTGTTTTCTTAAGTTCTTAGCGAGAATGACTTGACATCATTGTGATTGATGGTTGTATACTAGACTGTATTACATTTAAATGTACTTAATATCCCCACAGCACCCCATTAGCACACTCAGTGTTGCAAAAATGAGAGCCACTTGTAGAGTGTTCAGTATCAAAATTAATCCTATTCAATTCAATCAAACGTTATTTATATTATGGAAGCTGGGAGCACCAATGGCAGCAATTATTATGATGATGTTATCTTGAGTTCACTAATTAATTATTCCATTATCTTGGGATTATATACCTCAATTTTATATAATAACACGTTAATAGTACTCATTATTTCAAGTTTTGTTTTCTTGAGATAACCATTTACTGTAACTAGTCATTACAAGATAGTGAACTTTGTTTTCTTGAGATTGCAAAGTTCTGTGTTAGCATAGAAGGAGCTACTTGTTTTAACATAGCTTTTCAAATCTGGTATTTTAACAAAATAACATTGTTTTCTCAGGACAACAGAGATTATGCTGCTCTTTTTAGAAATAGAAAACAACCTTGTCATCATAATAACATAGTTCACTTGTTATCTTGAGAAAATGGTATTTGCTTGTGAAATTGGCTTCTGTATTTATACTTTGTATTTTGCCCAAATTTACAATACAAAAAAAAACGATCATCTCTGGACACAATATATAGAAAAATCCAACAATTCCAGCTGGAAAAGTACTCGGTAACAGTGGGAAGGTAAAAACTCTCCTATAACAGGATAACATCTTGTCACAAAACTCAGGGCAGACAGTATCTGCCTGTTATGGTAGTGGGGGTGAAAGGATAAAAAGCCAGAAAGGACAACAAGAGAGATTTATGGCAAAGATTTTTAGGGTTAGATTTGATAAAAATGCCTAAAGCCAGTAAGTATGGTGTAAGTTTTAGTTATTCTTTTATTCTACCTTTGTTTATACAGATTTAACTCACTGTGACATTAGGTTTTTCTCATTTCCAAAAATAACCTGTACAGTATGTCACGTATTATTAGCACTTTTTTTCCCCTTAATTTTTATTTCACACTACATATTGTGAGAGGATAACACCCTGACATGTATACATGTAATTTTAAATGTCATTTCATATTGCCATGAGATCATGTTTCCCCACACCACCCAACTTAAAATTACATAGAATGAATTGTAAATCATTCTTCAGGGTGATGTAATTCAAGCTTAAGGCTTTCTATAACTTAAGATGAATTTGGATTCAGTTGTGCAACTGCATGTCTACCTTTGTGAAAACAACTTGGATATTAGTGTTTGGGAGTTCTGGGAAAGTATGGAAAGTTTCTCTCAGAAGATGCCTTGTTGTGAAACAGCTTGCCAGCACTTTCTATTATCTTTCTTCATGCTTCCCTAAATGTATTCCTTAATTTGGACCAGCAAAAAAACTAAAATACCAGACATAGGTCACCTTTTTTCACCATGATTTTGAGGACTGAGAGAGTCACACCCACTTGTATACAGTACACATATGCAGCAGCCCACATTTTCTCCCTCTCATATTCAGCTGCACCTAGTTTGACTGGAAAAACATGCAGTGACCTTACATTTGTCCACTAAAATGTAGTTCTGCCTCCAACCCTTCACAGCTGTGTTGTCATGGTGAAATAAAATAGTAATCTGAAGCCTGTCCATGTGTGTCCTTGGTAGCGCTGAGGTAGACAAGATTGAAATGTGAATTTGTCTTCCAATGCATGCTGTGATAAAAGTATGTGAATGTTTTAAGACATTCACACTGTACGTACTTCTCTATTAGTTTGAGAGATTCATTTAGAGAATAATTGTGTTTCTATGTTTACATTAGAGACTAAATAAAAAATAAAGCAAGAAAAATGGGTTGGATTTGGAATTTTAGTGCTTTAGTGATATAAAGCACAAAATTCTTAATCAAGGGAAAAGTTGGCCTCTATAAGTTTTAAACTATTATTGTTATGTCAGTAACAGTTGTAACCATTATAATTGGAAATAAAAAGCATTTTATTCACAGTGAGTCTCAATCAAAATGTGACAGTAAACTTACATAATGTAGAACAACCAAAGCATACCTCCCATTATGACTTTTAGCAAGTCAGATGTCAACAAGATGGGACGGCCAGAGCCATGTTAATATTAAACTGATTTAGAGGGTTTCTTGTATGTTGTTGAGGTCACATATAGTTTCCTATTAACTTTATGGATTGTTCTAAAAGTAGTCAAAGCAGTTTGAAGCTACAATTTTTAACCAGGGCACTAGTTAATGGTTTCTTATGGGCAAAAAAATACAAGGAGGTAAATACATTTTAAAACCCTTGCTAAGTAGTGTGGAGCTGATTTCACTCGGTCCAGGCTGAACGCAGCCTGCTAATTTGGCTTACAAACCCTGGAATTATGTGTTTGTCAGATCTATTTATCTTGTTTTGGTTGAATTTGACTGAAGTGTTTAGATCAAATATGATATAGATCATAGATCTACATATTTAGCTAAGTGACAGTATCCACAGCTACAAATAAACAACTACCAACTACAGAAATAAAACTGACAGTGCCTGGTTCAAATAAAGTTGTGATGTGAAATGTAAATGAAACTCATTTCAATCTTATGCAAATGATTTGTCATGACTGAGAATAGCACAAAAACCACTCATTAGATCTAAAACCAAGTCATTGTTAAAAAGCATTTTTATCATTTTGAGTTTGATCCCAGAAACAAATTATGGTTCGCCAGATATTTTGCAATTTAATTTTGTTTGAGCTTTGTTTTATTGTCTAATTTTAAGAATTCTTTAGTTCTTTTATTATTGTTAAGTTCATTTTATTGCTCACTCATGCTTCCTTTGCTTCTTGTTTTTGCTTGTTATTTTTTCTTTATTACCATTTGTTCTGTTTCTGCCATTTACATAGATTTTTTGACTCATTTTGTAATCCCAAGATTTCACCTGTTCTCTGCCAAAATAACTGTAATTGCCTTGAACCTTTGTGTTAATTCAGAACAGAATAAACAACACTAAACCTTTATTAGTCATTCACTGGAGAAATCTAAAGTCAGTATGACCTCAGCGTGTTCCCAGTTTTTAAATTTTTGCCTTGTCATTTTTATATTGTTTGATCCTAGATATTTAATGCTGGTTCTGTGTGTGGATTCTGTATTTTACCTTTTTTTTAATGAAATTTAGTTAATCGAATATTTAGCTGGTTTTTACTGCTTCTATGTCAATAAACCTGAATCGTGTTTGTTTCACCAAGTGTCCTGCATCCTCATTCTCTCACCTATCACAGTGTTGTGTCACAAGAACAAACACTATTCTCTTGTGGAAATCACTCAAAGGATTCAGAATCGCTTCCTAAAGCTACAGTCAGTAAACACTGATTGTTTGCTGCATCCTCAAACTTTTTTGTCCAAAGAAAAGAACTTGTATAGAAAGTTCTTTCTGTCTCTCCTTCTCTGGTAGGACCATTATGTGGGGAAATTACATAACTCAGTTAACTCAGTCATGATTTTCTCATCTAACTTTGACATTTCGATTTTCCTGCTGGAGCTATTAATTGTGCTGAAGTGGGGGACAACATTTTCTTTTGTATAGTTTGTAAGATAAACATCCACAGGGTAACTTCCCCATAGCCATGGGAAATGAGACTTGGTGAAGAAACTCGTCTATTTTTTGACTGAAACTTCTCTATGAAGAGGAACAGTTTAAAAACATGATGTTCCTCTTCACAAAAAATATGGTTTACCTGCAACAATGCCTGTTTTAAGCCGTGGATGAGCAGAAAAACGCTTAATTCTCACAAAATCTACTGTGGCTATGACTGGAGTTCCCTTAGAAGGTCAGGGAAATGCTTTGAGAAACTTTTTACATGGGAAGAGATAAAGTCTTCTCTCTCATAACATCATGCTGCACTTGTGTTTTTGTCCAAATTTTGTATGTATTTGTTTTTTTAAAACAGGTGGATTCCATTTACAAAACAGCTGTGTGGGTTTGTGTAAAAAAAAAGAAGAAGAGAAGAGAAGAGGAACATACAGATAAGAAAAACTGTATTGCTTCCCTGCCCAGTCTTTCTTAGAGCCATGAATTCATTTCCTTCAACTTCATCTCTATCTAACTCTCCATTATCCCTCCATCCATGCCACTGCTCGTCTTTACTTACAATGTTCAGGCCAATTTCCCTCATTCGTGTCCCACTTTTCAGTTTTCTGTTTGACTTCCACAGATATCCTCATACATTAACACCCTGATGGCTAAATTAATCAAAACATGTAGGAAAGGTCTTCTTTTTGTCTCTCTTCTCCTTCTACACCACCCTGTTATGCACTGCAGACTTGCAGACAGATTGGCGGTCTTACAATAGTCACTTGCCACAGTTCAATTGGTCCATTTATCAAAGAAGTGAAAGGGGAAGCTGCAATTATGCACACAGGACAAGTCATATGACTGACCCAAATTCTCCAGCAAAATGTCACATTGGTATATAACATGGACAGTTTCAGATCCTACTAACAGTTCTTCCATGACTATTACTCAATTTCTGTTCTAGAGGAGTTGCATGTAATGAAAACCTGAGAAGCCACAATCCTATAAAACACACTGTAAAAGCATTTATGTGGAGTTTGAATATTTTTGATCAGTACTGATCATCTTTGTAAAACATCTAAATTGCTGTTTAGTGAGTCAAGAGTTATAGGTTGAAAGTCTCTTTTTTTTAAGTAAGCAAATCCATCACCGTAAAATAGACATGGGACACCTCTAAATGGAGATATACAAGAATTATGAGAGCCACAAATCAGAAGAAACTAAAACAACTAGGTCAGAAAGTGACACAAATCAACCAAATACATGTGAAGGATCTGTAAAATCACAGTACAGACAAGAAGACTTGACAATGACTCAAATCAGCAACAGAGAGAATGAAGAAAAGATGGGGAAATTAAAACAAATGTATTCAAATTTAGGATAAAAGATGCACAAAAGCAGAGCAAGGAGGCACAAAAGAATTGGCAGCTAATGCAAAAAAACAGCAAAAAGAATCAAAACCCCAACAACAAACGAACCGCAACCCCCCCCCCAAAAAAAAAAAAATACATT
>JAOXYM010000015.1:7636932-7653328 GCA_028567055.1 Leptatherina wallacei | reverse complement strand
CATGTGAATCTGACTGCTGGTGCCTGGAGTCGTCACAACAGCCTTAACAATGGTCTCCACCTCCTAAGAGAAAAAAAACACATTGCAAACATGGTTAAAGCAAAGAGTCACAAAACAACCCTCAAGACTGAAATGAGATGAGATGGATTTCTAGTTATTTGTGGCTTTGCTCTGGGTGTAATAGGGTGTCATTGCATCATTATCTGTCTTGGCTTCCACAAGCTACTTTTAGCTAAAAAAAAAAGTGTGAAACAAATTTCATGTGAAAGAACAAATTAATTGACCAACTACTTCATTTCATCTGCACTTGTTGACAGTTGCCATATTCTCCTGCTCAAAATCCAACATGTGGAATCGTCTGGCGGCTTCACTGGATTCAAAATTGAATATGAAATAAATCCGACTTGCTTTCAGCTACTTGGCCAATTGGCTGCAGACACGTGTTATGGCCTTGACAACCTGGTGACAGCTGTGAGGATTTGAGATAAAAAGGTGCATTCATCAGTAACTGTGAGTCACAAGCCTTGTCCTTGCGGAGCTGCAACTTGTTCTGCTTCACCCTTATTTTCTGTAGCTCTTTTGCTTTCCTACTCGCCCACACACGCAAAGATACGCACATGCACGTTCACAGTCTGTTCTCGCACAGTCTGTGTTCCTGGCCTTTTAAAAAAACAAAGCCCAAACGAGTTTGCAATCAGCATTAACTGTGGGCTTTTTGAGGGGAGGAATGTGCAGACCAAATAGCATCAGCGTGTCAGAGAGGGACTAATAAACCAGAATATAAAATTAGATTGCCAGGCAACAGTCTTGATGGAGCTGAATGTAGCAAGAGAGCTTCTCCTCTCCACATTTGTCTTTTTTGTTATCGCCTGACTTCATTATGTGAGGAATTGCAAAGAGTACTCTCTTGATTAAATTTTTAGAGGACAGATGTCTGAGGTTCTTCTGTGTCAGATCTGCAGAGGTTTTTTTGCTTTAAAGTTGGAGTACTTTTTGGAGTTTGATATTTTTCTTGTGTTTCACTTTATTCATTATTTACAACAAATTCTGGATAAAGATAGTCACTGAACAGAAGGCAGAAAGAAAATGGTCATCCCTGCTTGTGTGTTGCTGATGTGAGTGGGTGAAAGAGAGTCGTGGAATGAGGACAATTGTTTTTCACATAAATGCTGGTATTCGCGTGGTTACCCATGTCTGTACTGTACAGTGTATGAGAGGGACCCAGAGTGGGTGAAAGAGCTGAAAAGAAAGAATGGGGGGGATTACAAAGGGTATGTTGGTGTGTATGAGCAAAACCAGTGAGCCTCATTGGCCAGATGACTTGTTTTCACTACAAAGGATGGACTTTAGAGAGACGAGAGGCTGTAAGCCCGGGGATTAGGTCTGTTGGGCAACACAGCACAAGGCCCCAGGGCGGGCTTTCTGGTTGGCTTATTGGAAGGATGGAGACATGTGTCATGCAGAATATTGTTTGGGAGACAGAGGGGATGACATTTGTATTCTGCAGTCATCTTTGTTCTGTGAGCCTGCAATCAGCAACCAACAAGTTGCTCTTTTCAAACTCTAGAAAACTACAACTTGTGCAGGAGAACAGGCACAGATTCACACCAAAGGATTTAGCTGGCTCATAAAAACGCCATTGGATAGAAGATCGTCTCAAACAAATGCAAAGCTGCTCCCTCATGCTGGGCTTTTCTAGCAGCATCCTGCCAGTTCTCTGAGGTATTTTTGAGATCGACTGAGACAGAGATGGCAGGGAATAGAAAATGATGATTCGACTGACAGCTAGAGGCACTGAAGGCTGGAAAAAAATTGCTGGTGTGCACCTGTTATCTCAGCACTCTTGTTCCTGTCATTACTTCAGCTCTATTTTAACTTAGTGGCTTTTGAGCCTCTGTTGACATAAGAATCCACTGATGTATTGCCTACATAACATAGCATGAACTTGGCAACTGCTGTAACATTTATGTAACATTTTTTTCAACACTCCCTTGACATTTCCTGTCTATGAATGATTCCATTTCTTTGTCCTGTTCAGTATGCTGTTTCTTTATCTAACAAGGATGCATCATTTCTTTTGGATGAAGGCCAAAAAAAAGTCTTTAAACTTCAACAAATGATTGGAGGTAAAAAAAAGAAAAAAGAATTACAATTGTTAAAAAGAAAGTATCCTTTTATAATACTTAGATAAAAACATAATAAATAGACCCATTAGCAGCATAACTTAATGTACGACATTCGTTGTGATGTTTCTCTAAGTCGGTCTCCCACTCCAAAAATTATGAAGGAATTTTCATCCACTCTTCTTTACAATGTTGCTTCAGCACATTAAAGTTTGTGGGAGTTTGTTTATGCACAACTCTCTTAAGATCTTGGCCCATTTTAAATGGGTTGAGGGCTGGACTTTGGTTCATTGCGACACCTGATTTTTTTTTTGTGTTTGTTTTTCAGCAGTTCTTTTGTAGATTTACCGATCATCACAGATCATTTTACTGCTGAATGACCCAATTTGGCCCAAGTTTTAGCTGCTGGACAGATTACCTTAGATTTGATTAAAAAAATACAGATGAGTTCATTGTCAACTCTATGGCTGCGAGGTGTCCTGGCCCTGTGGCATTTTCTTGACAATCCTTACAATGTAGTCATACTTGCTCAGTCTATTTCTAATTATACTGTCATTAACTTTGACATTTCACATGCTAACTGAACCCTGTATTGTCTTAGACGTAGCTCTTTGAGTGAAGTTGTTTGGAAGTCCACTCCTCAGAAGATTTACACCTGTTGTGAATGCTTTCTGCTTGTGAATAATCTTTATCTTTGTAGAATGATGGACTCAAAATTGGAAACAGCCTTGTGACCCTGGGCAGGAACAATTGCTTCTTTAAGATCACTGCTGATGTCTTTCCTCCTTGGCGTTGTGTTAATGCACACCTGAATGTTCCTGACCAGCAAACTGATAGAATGTCTGTTATTAAATGTACACGTGCTACAATCTCTTACCTCCCATGAAAGCGATAAAGGTGGATTTAGGTTTCTTTTATTTATCTATTTTACACATAACTTTTGCATTTTGGCTCAGTTATAAAACAATGAAAGGGTGAAACATGTCAAATGTTGACCATATGAAGTTTTATCTTACCAATTTTAGGATTTATTACAAAAAACACAACATTTTCTTATACATTGAACCTTGGAATTAGAAGAGATTGTACTTTCTTTTCACATGACTGTCTGTGGAAGGGACAGAATGAGCTCTTCACACATGGGTGATTGGGAATCATACTGTAATGCACATGGGACCCTGTACCTGCATTTCTCAATGATCAGGGTTAATGTTGCAGCAGGGAGTATTTTCTGCCGAATCCCAACCTTTTCTCAAACCTTACCAATAGTTTTGGTTTTTAAACATAAAAGCACACTAAGCTACAATTTTGTATTAATGTCAGCAAACAAAACATTTAAACGTAGTCCTTTGATGTGTAGATGGGAGAAAGTACGAAGAAAAAAGCAATACGTGTCAGAAACTAAATTGTATTTAAAACTTATTTCACAAATAAACAAGGTATATCACAGTAGACTTGCAGACACCTTTGTGGAAAGGAGCAGTGAAGGGAAGTGACACTGATTTAAACTCATCTTTGTGTTTTTAGTCTCCACTCCTGTGTGCTGCAATTAGTTTTTGGGCTTCTATTACCAAAATGTTGCAGCCCAACATTATCCTGAATATGGCAAAATGAAAAGGAAGGAAAACACAGGTAGAGGACACAGATAGACCACCGAACACTAACAGTCGATATTCTGCTCAGTCTGTCTTTAAAAAAAGTAGCTTTGGTTGTGAAATTTGCAGGGACAGAAAAAAGAAACTAAATAAGCCAAAAAAAGAAATGAATCAACAGAGCAACATAAAATAATGTTGGTCTTTAGTGAAATTTGAACCATAGTCTCCCAGGTAGAGGTTATATAACCCACATCAGCCCCCGAAGCCTCTTGGTGTACTCTTTCAAACTGCAAACACTCCTAAATGTTGCAGGATTTTCTTGACTGTCCAGCTTTGCAGCAGCTGTCAGAGCACTGACTGATGATGCCAGAAGCTTTAACAAAATATCAATCTGCCCTTCGAAAAAGTTTGTTCCACCCGATACCCGAGGTGGAACTAGTCCAACCAATGTCTTGGAAATTTCTTTTTAATTCTCTTTAACATGAATGGTTGTAACAAAACTATCAGACAACATCAAATGCAGCACAAAGTGATGAGAATGTATTGACTCACCACATAGTTAGAAAGTGTTGATTGGACACAATATTGGATAGATAATCTGTTAGTGTGGGGGGAAAAGTGATGTCCTGATTTCCATTCTTTTCCATTCTGTGTTTCCGTGTTTTTCAGTGTGATGTGGAATGATTAATAGGCTTACATCATTAACTTACCTCTGCTAAAATCTCTTCACGCAATCTTTATGAAACCTGAAAGACAGGATTTTCAACTTTGCAATTCCCCAACAGTGTAACCGCACTACAACAGTGCAGGAAGCAGTCAGGCCACAATCATTACATCTTCTTCACTCCCTTTTTTGTTTTCCTCTAACTGTCGTCAGGGTATTACTGGAAGAATTATAAAGAACTGTCAGTTTGTGAAAGTTAAGTCCAGATTTGTTGCACAATCATAAAAGAAGTTACACAACTCTAATGCTGAGTCAATTGGATTATTTGGTTTGGTCAGGTTTGGTAATTCTTTAAAACCACTGCCTCAGGGGAGTACAGTCCTGCCAACACCCCTCAAACCTTGCCAGATCCTAAAACAGACAAACTGCCTGCCAAAACTAACCCTGGACATTTGGAGAATTAAAAAGGTATTTCAGTGTTTTTAACTCGCACCTGCAGAAACAGACAAGAGGGGTTGATGGCTCTGTGTTAAGAGGCAATTTTAGTGTGTGACGCCCGAACATGTTACGCATGAGGACACAATGACAGTCCAGAATATTTTCCTGCTACATAAAAGCAGCTTAAACGTGACAGTGTTCTGTGATGTCCTTGGGAGGAATGATGTGGAGATTGGATGATTATAATGCAGGAATAAGATTCACTAAGTAAATCATTGCTTGATTGTCTTCAGGTTAGATTTATGTTTGGTTTGGTGGGGGCCTTTTTGCGGTGATGTGTCAGTGTGGAAAAACATCCTGTTCTACGTAATGACATCTAAGTTGCAAGGTCACAAAAATACATTTAAATTTTCACACGATAAACTGGGTGGTGATGCAGAGAAAAAAAAGAGTAGCCTAATCTTCTGTCGAACTCAGTATTCGACTCCACTGGTTTATAAATCTAAACCTTGCTGGATTAATCTGGGACTCGCACTGATTAAAGAGAATTACTGAATGTATGACTGTGAAACTTATCATCAAACTCATCAGACCAAGCAATGTTTTCTCTGTTTTTAGCTGACTGCTGTGGCACCTGGTGTGGTCTTGTGCTGCTGCAGCCCATTTGCTTCAAGGTTTGACATGATGTGTATGATGACCACCACGAAGCACATACATTCAACGATAAATGAACAATTAAAAGAAAAAAAAGAAAAACATGTGACAGAGCTGGAACAAAGGACCTTCCAAAACGTTCCCTGGAACACTGAGGCAGAATAAGAGCTTTTAAGGCTGTTAAAAACTCTATGGATGACTTTCTATCATCCTGAACCAGTCTGCCTATTCTCCTCTGACCTCTGACATTAACAAGTCATTTTTGTCCAGACAACTGATGCTCACTGGATATTTTCTCTTTTGCAGACCATTCTCTGTAAACCCAGATGGCTGGGTGGGAAAATCCCAGTAGATCACCAGTTCCTGAAATACTCAGACCAGCTCATCTGGCACCGCCAACCATGCTACGTTCAAAGTCTCTTGAATTCCCCATTCTGATGCTTACTTTGAACTTCAGCAAGTCGTCTTGACCATGTCTACATGCATAAATGCATTGAGTTGCTGCCATGTGATTGCCTATTTAGATATTTGTATTGACAAGTAACTGAACAGGTATAGCTAATAAAATGGCCGAGTGTATCTTCAACAAATTGCTTTGACAAGAGTCAGTCAGATTGTTAACTTGCTCAAATAGAAGAGATGTGAAACGGTTATGTGAGCACGTGTCCAAAAAGGTCCTGTTAATTTTTCCTCCTGTGTAAGCTTGTTAGCAGCAGGATGTGCACATACAGTAACTCCTGTTGTTTTAGCTCTGAAAGAAATTTGATTTATTTAGGTGGGGTAGTGTGTTATATAACCACTGCCTAGTTAGATTTGCCGTGGTGCATTTTCAAAAGGCTCTGGCCTCCTCATTTGTTTGCCATGCAAAAACCCTTATTAACAGATGTTCTCTGCCCACACTACTTTCTTTTTTTCCCCTTTTTTTTTGGTCAGTGAGGTCTGGACTTTAATTTGAATGTTTCCATGAAAGTTTCCATCCACATCCTCCAGTAGAAACCTGGGAAAAGACCTTTGAAAAAACCGAAATACTCAACTTGTGCCACTTTCTTGTTCATATGCATTTTTACAGAAACTGGTCTATGCCTGTATGTTCTTTTATATTCTTTAAATGTTCACTTAGGCTATCTCTCTTTGCTTTATCCCACTTTATATTCTTGAAAAGCAGCCCAACACATATGTGGTGGACTAGCTCCCCCTAATGCTAAAGATCTGCCTAATGTTTGCCATCACAGTTTTGACAGGACAAAGCAATGTGTAACAAAAATCATGAACTTATGGATGACACATCCAATGATGCACCCACACATTTCAGACAGTTCTTAACCTAATTAGATGTAATGACTTAAGAAACCATTTCTTTTCACTTTTCCGTTTGGAGAAGCTGGAAACTGAAAGCAAGAAAAGCCATACAGATGTCTTGCTGTAGGGCCTGAAACTTCTGTAATACTTGCCAAACTTCTTAGAAATCCTCATAGGTATCAACAATAACATTTCCAACAAAATGCCCCATGTGATCAAAATATTTCTATGTGACATAATTAACGGAAATGTTGACTCCCAGCAGGTCTCAGACCCTGTGAAAGGGTAACTGAATAAACCTGAGAGGCTGTGGAATGATTATTAGGGGAGGAAATCTCTATAAATGAACCTTTCTTTAAACTGTGCTGTTTTGTGGCATATTTCATCATTTGGTCATGTTTTACCTCAGTCACTGAACTTAGGGAGGGTAAGAAAGGAAACACTGATCTGCAAAAGTTCATAAACCATAAGTATGTAAGTAAAAATTGTTTTTAAATGTGTCTGTAAAATTTTTTATTTTACTTTCCATGACATTGGTAACATATTTTTTCATGTGTTTGTCCCAAGCACAATATTCTGTCCCTTATCCTTATAGGGCCTTTAAAAAAAATGTTTATGAACTTTGCACAAAAATTGAGGAAATTTTGTGTTTGCTAAATTATTTCTCTCTTTTAAGAAACTAATTGGTGTTATATTACACATTGCTTGAAAGCCTGATTAGTTACCTTCACAACAAGGTATACATTGTAAAGATCATCCTTTTGTGGAATGAGCGGCACAGGTAAATCTGTGGGGAGCATTACCAAAAATGTGCCAAAATATCCCATTAATATTCTCCTGTTGGTATTCACTCATGCTTGGAGCTTCTAGTGCCACCAGTGACAGATATATGACTGGCACATGATTGGCCCTAACAGACATATTAAACTGAGATTCTGGAGCCAGTGGTGATCACATATCTTTAGAATTTGGGACCTAATTCTATCCTCCAGGATGGCAACGTGCTGCCCCAGAGCCAGAATAATCACAGAGTACCTCCATTTTTGGGAGGATGGAACGGTCAGCTGTGACTCCAGATATCAACCCAGTTGAATGCTTGTGGGTCAGCTTGGGTGTGCTGTATGTCCTGAATGGCCAACACAGCCACACTACTCCTTCAACAACTCTTGGTTGAAGAATGGGATGCCATCCCACAGCTAAATATGACCAGACCGGTGACCATCATGAGGGGGAGAAACAAAGCTGTGTTTGGATAATCTGACACACTGTTAGGCCCCGGATGGTGTAAAATGGTAAACAGTTAAAAAAAAAAAACAATGTGTGTTATTTTCCCCCCTCGATACTGTGGGAGAGGGCAATCCTCCAATCCACCAAGTAACTTAAAGCATGAGTGAATACAAACAGGAGAATATTGCGAAGGATTTTGGGACATTCTGGGAGCACTACCCACACATTTAGCTGTGTTGCTCATTCCTATACAAGTTATACGACATTATGAAGATGACCAATCAGGGTATTCAACTATGCATACATTTTTTAATTGCAAACCATTGATTACTTAATTTGGCATTATTAGTTGTTATAATCAGAAGCTGTTTGTTATTTTATTATTAGCCGTGTTTTATTCTTTAATGATAAAACTACACTAGTTTTTTTTCATCCCCACCACTCTTTTCTAATTCCTCTATAGACTTTATGTGATGTGATGTCAGCTCATCACCGCTTGGTGGCAGTACCTATCTTGATCACTGCAAAGCTGTTTGTTTTTTTTAATGTTGTTGTTATTGTTTTTGCACGTTAGTCAATCTCACTTTAGCAAAGCAATGAAAACCTTTATTATTCATAAATCGAGATAAAATCTTTGTTTAATAGTTTACATGCAATTCGTGTAGATGTGTAAGAAGGGGGAAAGCAGCCAGCGATTAAATTAATTGCTGAAATTAGGCTCTATGTTAGAAAAAATATCCTACTTCAAAGTGCACAATTTCAGTGGGAAACATAAAGCAAATCACGCACAGGGTTCCTTGAGGTCATCCAAAATGTCGTCCGGTGGGACGTCGTTTGCGCCATGAAGACGCGCTGGCCAGCTGAGAGGTGGTCTTTGTATGATAGAGCTGAACAGGGGCTCCTGACTTTGCAGAGACAACAGACACTGCCACAGCTGCTGGGATCACAAGTTTGAGCTGACTGAGCAGCGAGAGGCTGTTAACAGAAAGCAGACTCTTGTATTTGACTTTATTTGGCTGATGCAGCGCACTTCATAAATTGTTCTAATGTCTTTGCCTTCATGTCGAGACTCACCCTAAGGTTCCCACTGGCAAGAACAAAGTATCCAAGAACTCTGTCGGAGAAAACTCTTGGAACAGAAATGGGCAGCAGATTGATGTGGCTGTCGCTTGTGCTGTCAGTGGCGTTTTCCGCCGGGCAGGACGCAAACACCCGGGGCGCAAATGAGGACATCCCGGAGGGTGCATCCACCTTGGCGTTCGTCTTTGATGTGACCGGATCCATGTACGACGACTTGGTCCAGGTTATCGAGGGCGCGTCCAAGATTTTGGAGACATCCCTGAGCAGACCGAAGAGACCTTTGTATAACTTTGCCCTGGTGCCCTTCCATGACCCAGGTAATGCAATTATCCTAACAGACAAGAAGTTTTTATTAGTTTCATGTTTATGCGTGACTATTTTTTGTCACATTTTCTGTAAAATATCTGCATATCATTTATAATTATTCAAAGTTTATTCTTTAAAGTCTAAACAAAAGCAGATATAAAGGTGGGAAATGTGATAGTTTGCTCACAATCCGCCCTCTGACTGCATAATGTTCCTCACACCTCCTGAGGAGGAACTCTGGGGGATTTTGTCTCTGCACACAGATGTTCAGCCTGACGGTCACTATCATTAGCATTCCACCAGGGTTACAATGTGGCTCTAAGTTTGCAATGCATCTTGATGATTATCATCACCTTTGGGTGCTCTTTCATTCTGAGCAGCAATGCCTACACAATACATCATCGGGCCATTCAACAGAAACTCTGACTTGAGAGGCAGGAGTGTTGACATACGGTCATTTAGGTGTTGAGTTTCTTCCAAAATATTTAGCATTTACAATAGCCAAATTTGATAAAGGAGTCCCTGCATCACTTTCAGTAATATACTTGATGGCAGCCACAGCTGCAGCTTTAGTAAACTTTTAAAGTGTGGGTGATGGAGAGACTTTAGAATCTATTTCTAAAACCAAACTTCTTTCAGGCCATGTCATGGCGTCTTTCAATGATTTGGAAATTAGAAATTGAGTGTTCACCTGAAAAAATGTTCAGTTAGCATCAAGAACAAGTGAATGGGCTGCAGAAAACTTCTGAAAAACATAATGGTAAAGTTTGTAATAGTCAACAAAGAGGTATCGACAGACATGAAGGACAACGGAGAGACAGTTCTGCCTTTAAGATTTGTTTTGTGTATAATTCATAGCTGTAATTTAGGGGAATTTTTGCCGTTTCCTCTCCAAATGTGCTTCATGACTCTCAATGCAGACTTCTACATCTAAGTAGTTTTAAATTTAAGTAGTTTATCCTAAAAATATACCCAGCGGATAAAGAGAATAACTGCTTTGGGAGGTCTGAAGGAGAAAAGAGGAAATGAATGGACAGAGATGATCTGTGTGGTGAAGACACAAATACCTATTCCAGATGTTCTTTCTCTGCTGAATTTCAGCATGTCACAAATTCTTATGAAGCATATTTCCCTAATCACTGATTAGATCTGCAAGCTCTGTGCCTAGAACAATAATTATATTCAAGGAAGAAATATGCTCAGTGTACACAAGTGTAATAAATGGGGAATTCAATAATGTGTGCCGCTGGAAGGAAAGTTAATCTGGATCATTAGCAGATGATAGAAGAGCTGTGATGCACTGTGTCTCAGATGTTGAAACAGTAGTGGAGAAATGCTATGATTTTAACCTGTGGCTGACCTCAGGATTTCATTTATGGGTATATAGAAACTCGGTAAGATTCTCCTCTTGCGGCGAGCTACAACGACTCAAGTCAGAGTTCTGGTATCAAATCTTCTCTAAAAACCTCACATCTTTGTGTTTGTCCTTCACTAGTAAGTCACGTTCGTTTGCTTCTTAAAATGTTTACGAGGATTTCAGAATGTGTTCTCCAACCCCCCCCCAGGGAATAGAGGAATGATTAGCACAACTCACAGCTAGCAGGGGTAGCTAAACATTTTGCCAAATGCTGTTCTGACCCCTTTCTCTCTGTCTCACTTTTTGTCCTCTTCCAACAATATCCCAGACCCTTAGGGAGAATCAGTTTTGTTTTCATAAGGACATTTTATTAGGGACTTGTTTCATTCTGACACGAATCCATTTTCTTCCCTTTCCATCTTACCCGGTGTGATAACGCAGTCCCTCCTGTTTGATTTGGCCCCTTTTAAATCAGAGCTTCCCTTTTTATTTACACTGCAATCTGACACAGTAAACACAAGAGTGTGTGTTTGTGAGTCTGTGTTCCTGTCAGTGTCAGTGTGTGTCAGGAGGATGACTGGATATTGGGGTCAGGCCTGTGTGGGAAGATCAAGCAGGAAGTCACCCCCCCCCCCCTCCTCCTCTTTCCTCCATCCTGCAGGGGGACAAAGAATGAAAGAAAGTGGATCCTTCACAAGTTATTTTACTGAGGAGTAGGGGCTGTGAATGCAGTCTGACAAGACTCCAATGAAAGAGTGTCAGGGTTATATTTCAGCCACCCTGGTGCGTTTTTATGTCATACCCATGGTTATTTCAGAGAAGTACATTCAGAATGTAAGGGAATGTGCTGTACAGTAAAGTTCTCTGTTAGGCCGAGAAGTCAAAGGTGTATTGAGCACAGACTCACTGGACTCATGGTACATTTATTTGAGAGTTTATAGCCAAATAAACTTGGTTTCACAACACCCCTTCTATTCTCTCAAACAAGGAAATGTTGCCTCCATGTCAGAGCTGATTTAAATCAGTGCATTTTTCCTGTTAATCCTAAATAAAGAGGCTCTAAAATGCTAAAGGATGGCATAAAATAGGACAAATGTGTGCATGAGAGAGCAAAGTTGTTGCAGATGTCCGCTGGCTACTCTGCTTTGCTTTACTTTCCAGGCTCTGCTGACGTCTTCACATACACATGCACGTTCTTGTAAATGCCGCCTTGCGGTGAGAGGGCGTGAGTCTTGTGTGTTTGTGTGAGAGTTTAATTGGTTGAGGTTGAGATGGGTCAGAGTCCATCACTTTTGTCGACTGGGAGACGTAACACACTCGCCATAGCCATCAATGTTCAGTGAAGTCAGAACACGTGACTGTAAGATTTATGCTCTGTTAACCATTTTAAATGTTGCTTTTAATTTAAATAAGAAGTAGCCTACATAGCACAGACAAGTTGATATGAGAATTTTTGAACAGGAATCAAAATTCTTCCCATTTGATGTCAGCATTCTTACCTACTGAAGTAGCCAAAATGTAGAAATGTGCAAAGTGTGAAGATCCGAACCCCTTCTATCCCAGAAACACTGGGCAAGTAGTAGGGGCCCATTTGGCCAGATATCCATAATCAACGAAAACCTTGATCATTTTTATAAGACAAAAGATTTGAATGGAGACCAGGTAGCATATTCTTCCCAACTCATCCTTTAATAGTGTAATATATATTTTTCATATAGATATATAACACATGACCTCTCTAATCCGATGTCTGTATGATGGAGGGAGAGGATGCTTCCTTTCATAAAGAATAAGCCTTCTGACCAAGAAAAGAATTGAAGGCCATTATGCTTATACTGCATCCATTAAGAGAACCACAATGAATTTATTAAATTGTTTTCCCTCAAATTTTAGAGAAGTTCTCAAAAATGGACTGCCAGAATCTGCGACAAGTGCACAACATGTAGCATGTAGGCACCCAAACTGAACTGTAAGTTCAGTTTTTTGTTTTACTGCTCTTGTATAATGTATGTATGTAGGTAGTCACATTAAAAAGCTTCAGTTTGGCAGGACAAAGCCAACATAGCTTTATGTTAAAGACAGGTATGTTGTAACCAGGTTTTAGCTGGATAAACGCGTTGAAAGCTGAGTGTTGGTAGTGCGGCGGTCCTTAGCTTCAGCGTTTTGCTTGAAAGGGTTAGAAACAGAATACAGAATGAGTACCTGGGAAAGGTCATTATAGATAAAATACTTCATTTTTATTAGAATGTGGGGCCAAAGCTGATTCACCTCTGAGCTGGTGAATCAGCCAACATCTTGCGTGGAGTTCTGATCTTGTGTTTATTTCAGTTACGTGTCATTGAGGCTGGTTCCTCTCTGTTGATGGCCTGCCTCGCTAACATTTTCCTGCCAGTTGTCTTTAGTTAGAGGGAGATTGTGGAGTGATGAGAGGGGATGATGGAGTAGTTTCTACCTTCTCTACAAGATCAAAGGCTCTCATCTCAAAGCTCCCTTTGTTGGTGTTCAGCGTCTTTTCCTACCAGCCCCTTTTTCCTTTGTTTCCTTCTTTCCAGAGCAATTTTTTGCCTGAACCACCCCGCCCGTCTGAGATTACAAGGAGCCCGCATTTAGCTGGACGGAGTCAATAATGATGCTATTAGGCAGGAATGCCCAAAAGAGAGAGGTGGAGATTTTGGAGAATTAGAGGAGGAGAGAGGAGCGTGGCAGACTGAAATGAGTGTCTATTCTGAGTTTTATGTTCTAATAGATGTACTCTGGGATATTAAAATGACCACTCATTTTCAGGACTCCACATGCATCTTCTAACGTTGCCCAAGGAGCATCAGCTTCAGCTCCATTTAGCTTTGTAATTGTTGCTCAGGGTTGTCTTTCATCTTGGAAGGCAGCACATACCTGAAGGCTGATACAAGAACACTTAAACGATTATCCTTTCTGCTCCTGCTTTAAGCTTTACAACAGCTTTAGTTACTCCAAGCCCCGCAGTATTTTAAAGGTAAACACAGGACGTTGTTTGTGACAAATGACGTGTCCACTATATGACCTTGAATGCACTAACAAACATGAATCCATTTAGAATGAGTGATAAAGTTAAGAGGCATACTTTAAATATTTTGTTCATTCCATTATGTTGAGATTTTTTCCCCTACGGGGTTTGTACATGCTTTCCTGTTGAACACTGAGACTCATTCTGAGGTCCTGAGGTTTCATTGGCTCTGGTCGGGACCTTCAGGTCTCTTTTGACATCACTGTCTGGTCCTCGTGACCTTTTGTGTCTGTCGGGTAATTGTCTGAACAAGAAGACACAAACCTTGGACAGAGAACCGTATAGTCAAAAAGCAAAGAGACAGAGCAGGAAGTACTTTATGATTATGATTATTCTGAGTGAAAGGTTGCCCTGATAACTTTCCAGATCAAAATGTTTTTGTTTTTTTTAATCATAAATCATCGTACATTACAAAAAAATCTTTTGATTAAATGTCCCTCACTTTTACCATGTGTCCTCGTGTTGGCACTCCCATCTCAACTTTCATTTATCTGGGAAAGTTGAGCACCCGAGGCGAGTCAGGTGATTTTGATAACCGTTGCCTCCGAATGTCTCATGTTGGTGGGCAGCAGCTTTTACATGTTGTTTGGTCCGTCTGTTGCAGTAATGTTATTGAGACTCGAGAAATCTTGAGTTGCACAACATATTCAGGCTTTTTGCATATAGTTATGAATAACATACTGATGCATTTATGCCTTTTACAACAAAGATTTGGCAAACACACTTCTCTGGATCCCAAGTGGATAGTTTCCATCTGCCTGTTCCAGCTCTACCAGCTGCATACATAAACACTACGCTCTGTTTTAGTTTTTGCTGGTCAGCATTTTATTCTTTATTACTCATAATAATAATAAGCAGCAACCTCAGCACTTTAACTGTTGCCCCTAAATGAGGGCTTCCCCGAATTCGTCATTTTTAGATTGATGTCTAGACGCAGTTATTGAGGAAAGATGTTTTCTGACACTAGTTTCTTTTTTAGCGCAGATTCATTTAGGTGTTTCACATCATGCTTTTAAGGCCTGGAGGGCTCATTTGGAACATATTAGAGTTACGTCCTTATAGACCTGATTCCAAAGTTGAACATTCACATGATTTGGTATGGCATGACTTCACGTTGGCTGTGACTTCCAAGTCTGTGTTTCCACTGTGTGAGCTGTTTTTGTACATTTGAGTTGAAACATATGTAGGGTTTAAGCAGCATGGCCAGGGAGTGTGAAGTGACATAGGACTGATGTGCATCCGTGAATTGACTGTAAATTATAGCAGGTTATCAGGTAATTTAGCTCTGCTTTCTCTGATTTTGCTTAGTTTGTTTTATTACTCATAATGACAAAAGATGACTATTTAAAATGAACAATGTAATAAATTCAACCACCATGTTAGTCCAAGAGTATGTAAAGTAGCATTAAATAATACAAAGACCAAGTTATTAATAACTAAGGTTGCAACTGTTCTACTGTTAACATCTGTTGAGATATTTAGATATTGAATATCAAATCGTCATTGTATTGCACGCAAAGTTATTGATTTTAAAAAAGATTTAAAATAATAATTAAAATAAAAAAAGGACTACATTATGTAGAATATATAAGAATATATATAGAATATAGCTATAGAATCGGCAAAATCCTTCTCTAAAATTTTGCTGCATAATCTCAATAATGTCAGATCAGACATTTCTTTCAGCTGCTGCCTCATATTCAAGCTCTCTAAATTGAGCTGGTTTGTTTTCTACTGGCAGATTTCAATCTCTCAAGGTTTTTCATAACACATGTTGGGATAGTTGATGCTCTTTTCTTCATGGGCTCCAATTTTTTCCAGAAAACAAACTGATGTGTTGCATTTTCAGATTGCTTTATTTTGCTTTAACACGATCCCAGGACGAGTAGTTCATCTATTATTTTTTTTGCATGTATCAGTCCTGCCGTTTTGTGCCCAGGTCTTGTCTTTTTTTTTCTTTTTTTTTATAAATGTGGTGTTCTCCTTTGCTTATGACCATAGTTGCAACCACCACTCCATAATACACCCGGTCCTCCTGAAGCTATTTAAATATGTCATGTGCTAGTTTTTTGACAAGCTGCATTAACCTTCACAAGCTTCTCTCACTGAGTTTCGGCTACACATTTTCAGAAAAGTTTAAACTTTTCTGATTATAAAATGCCTTAATAACAAAATGAACCAAACAGAAAAATCAAGATTTTTTTTTTTTTTACAGCTGCCATGTGGGTCATTATGTTTTACAAGGTTAGCACCATCACCTGAGCGCAAGAAGGTTCGTACCTCAGCAGGGGCCTTTCTGTGGGGAGTTTGCATGAGTGGGTTCTCTCTGAGTAACGTGGCTTCTTCCCACAGCCCCAACATGCATGTTACGTTAATTAGTGTTTCCAAATACTACCTAGGAGTGAGTGTGATTTGAGGAAGAGTGAGTGGTTGTTTGTCTCATTGTGTTACCCTGCCTCTTGCCTGATAACAGCTGAGATGGATGGATGGATGGATGGATGGATGGATGGATGGATGGATGATGGACGGACGGATGGACGGACGGACGGACGGATGGATGGATGGATGGACGGATGGATGGATGATGGATGGATGGATGGATGGATGGAT
>JAOXYM010000015.1:7597816-7636413 GCA_028567055.1 Leptatherina wallacei | reverse complement strand
GGTGTGAGGGTCGGGGTGTTGGTGGATGGATGGTGAGATGACATGGGTGCGTGTGGTGGGGGAGGTGGGTGTATTGGAATAAGATGAAAGTGCACTTCAACATGTCTTTGACTGCCATTATGGAATATAAACTCAAAACATCGAGCTCAGTGAAGACATTGTTCACTCTTTATTTCAGTTCATATAACACAAAATTAATTAGTTTTATAAAACTTTCAAGTCAATTTGAAGGACCATTTAAATTCTTCTAAAATTCTTCAATAATTGTGTCTAGCATGTGTTTAAAGTGTTCATTTTCATCTCACTATTTGAAAGTCTATTTTTCTTGTTCTTTATTTCTCCTGGAAATTTCACAGGAAATACTCTGATCACAGGAAACTGGTTTATTCACATATATTTATGAGGATAATCTCAATTCTGTACTTAGTATTCAGGGGGAGACAATAAAATCTGAATGTACACTGTTGACTCAGATGCTTGTGTTAGTAATGTTTTCACTTTTCTGTGGGATGTGTAAAGAGGCTGATGTTAACTTACACAACAACTTTATCAGGTGATGATATTCCATTTTGTGGTTGCAGTATGTTATCCTACCTCGAAGTGGTGAAAATAGATAAATAAGTTACGGCTGCTCTGGTTTAATTCAGCCTATTTAACCAGATTTCTTTTCCTGACAAAGACCAGGCAAGGCATTACCTTCCTTGTAAAAGGTTAATGGTGCTGTTATAGCAGAACCACGTGTTTACAGATGTAAATGAGCAGGTTTTTCCAGTGGTGTGGTCTCTAAAAAATGACAATTCATTGTTTACAAAAATAAAAAAAATCCACTATGGTAGAAAATTGAGCAAAAGAAATCCTTATGTAGTAGTTGATTAATTTTAACAGTTGTGTTGCCCTGTTTCCCCACTATTAGCTTTCATATGTGTTTTTTTTACTCTTCCCACTTGAGAAAAAGATGGTAAACTTGAAGCTTTTCCCGAACTGCAATCATGTCTGTACCAGAGGAAAGGATGAAAAAAGAGAGAGAGAAGGGATTCACTGTGGTTGAAACAACTTGCTTAGAATATATGGTGGACACCACAGTTTAGAGACAGATTTAATTGTGGCAAATGTGTGAATCAGATAAGTGTTTGGGTGCCTCTACATAGTAGGGGTCGGAGGAAGTCATATCATGTTATGAATCCATCTAAGATGGATTTTTTCATATCAGGTCTGAAGTTTGAACTCATCATGGATGTCAGGATGTCTGTCTTGTCAGATTGGTTGTGAGTATTAAAGAATTTGATGCTCAAGTTTACATCTATTGTAGGTTTTCTTAAACCAACATACTGTAGGTTCAAACGTTTATGTGTAGAAAAACACACACACACAAAAAAACATTATTTTGTTTTATTGGCCTTTTCACATCTTGTTGGTTATTATTATTGACTGCAGCTGCTAGCTTCTCTTCGGCAACATAAAAGGGCTTGCTGGACTCAATTCGTTCCTTTGACCAACTCAGTTCATTGGGAAAATCGAAGGAGTTTGGAGCAGATGTGAGAGAGAGCATCATACACTTACAAAAGCCAGGAGTTTTTCTTGGAGACATTTCTGCAGCCGCAACAACTGCAGATTCCAAGATCATTGTTTCATACAAATGTTCATGAAAAGATTATTAGAGAGGTTTATCCAGACCGTCACCCTCAGCTGTGAGTGCTTCATATGGAAAAAACAACCGTGGAATAAGTAAACTTACTGTCAGACAACTTTAAAATCACAGTGGACTGACAGGACCTCATCAAAGAAAAGAAAAAACCCAACTCCTTCAACCTAGATTTAAGTTTGCTGTTGGAGCCATAGACAAAGAAAAAGCCTTCTGCAGGGGAAGTTTGTGTTTCCTACTGATGTCAAACATAGGTTCGACTTATAGCTACCTGTCTTTAAAAGCTTAAAAAAGTATTCATCTGTCTGAGGTAGACAGTGTTTAGTTCTGTAGTTTCTCGAGTTCATCTTGTACAATGATAATCCGCTCAGTCAAACAAAAGAGGAATACAGAACAGACAACACTTGAGCATTGCAAAAGAAACGGATCGCACCATCGGTCATAAAATACTTGGTCATGAGTTATGTTATGTGTGGTTTTCTTATTGATATTCTTGCCGTTTATTTCTAAGCCTTGTCCTTACTGGAATTAAAAGTCCAAGTTTAATGAATTGGAGAGTTAGATCCAGCCAAAACTTAGGGCTTTTGACCTTCAGCAATGACAGACTTATCAGTGTGATTGTTGCCTTTGGCACTCTTAACCCTCTCGCGAGATGCATTTTAGCAGAGACAACAACACCTGAACTCTCTCTAAAGTTTTGTCTTCTTTCATCCTTTTCTCCAGTCTTTCCTCTTTTTGATATTTTGTAAAGGCATTTTATTGCTGTTTTCTTTTTTTGAACACATTCTCAACTCTCAGAAGAGAGACATTCATCACAGCTTGACCAAGATTCCACATGACCAAACAAATATCATATCAAATATGTCAAACAAATATAGTCAGACAGGCTTGATTAAGAAATACAGAGTGGAAAACAAGTGTGGGAAAATTCAGAGGTTGTTTATTCATTTCAAAAGTCAAAACCAGTAAATCCAAATCACAGAGCAGAGACAAAAGTCATGATCTGAGAAGTAAACAAGGATCATTCTCTAGCAAAACTTATAAGGGAAAGATGTCGGAACACTGACGGATCTCAAATGTCGATCTGGCACAAAGAGGCAGAGGAGCACAGCATAAATGCACGAGGAGAGGGAGGTAATTAGACAGAATGTGGGGATGAGTAAGACCAAAAAACTGAAAGAAACATTAAAATTTTAAGGGAAATGTGATAAGAATCTCTCAAAAAATTTTCATTTTGTCTTCAAACTTAAAATATGATCTTTTGGTTTCTTCTATTCAGACAAAACTAAAATTTGTCTGAATAGAATTTGTCTGAATAGAAAAGATGTGATAAGAATCCTTTAAACATTTAATTATAAATCAAATCAAAAAATCTTTTAAGGTACCTTGTAGATTCGCACAGCATTGTTTGTGGGTCTAACATTGCCTAATAGTCTGGATCTGCGTTACGTCTAACAAGTTATGTTAAAATTTAAACCCACTTTTGATGGTTGATTTCAACACATAACTTATATGGGGAAAATAATATTCCAGTTTCTCTAAAAAAAAAAACACTTTACTGGCTGGTAAGATGTTTTGTGTCGGTAAAGCTTAAATCAGCAGAATATAGAGAGCAAGTAATATTGTTTAATTGCAGGCGTCTGTTACATGAAACATCTGTTCTGTGGCATCGTTGGCTAGAAAATCCTCAGTGTTGTATTTTACTAATGAACTAAAACTTAAAACTAAATTCAAATGTGCTCCAGATGCAATGTGTTGTTTACACTGTCTATACCATATCCGAATTGCAAAGCTCAAAAGCCAAACTGATGACCCTGATGACAGGGTCCAAAAGAGACTGAACTTTTTTAGAGGTTGCCAGTGTTGACAGTGATACCAGCTTGGGATGCTGATCGGTCTTAATCATAGCACCCTGGTACTTGAAGACTGGCTGAATGAATCCTCATGATTTCAATCTTGTAGGTATGCAAACCACTGCATGCAGATATTAGGCAGGCATATGAGCATCATGAATGAATGAATGAATTCAAGGATAATAAATTATCCTTACATTTTCTGTCTTCTTCTTTTATGACTGGTATTCAGACAGGCTGTAAGCTTTCACTCAACTATAGAAAGACAGAGATGGCAACAAAAAGAAAACCTTAGTGTTCTACTTAAAAAAAACACTGAATGTAAAGAGAACATCAACAAATCTGCAGTATTAAGTAGAACAATGCACATATAGAGAATAGATATTTAACAGAAGGTAGTTCATTTTAACCAAACAAAACTGCTTAGATATAAAATCACAAATGTACACTGCAGAGCATGTTTTAGTCACCCTCCAGTCGTAGATAAAGTGAACAGTATTGTGCAGTTTACATTCATGCGGTCAGCAGGTTCTACTAATAAAGCAGTTGAGCTGTCTGTGTTGTGAGGACTCCAGCGGCGGAGGAAGTAAGCCAATCTGGTAATAATAAACCATTGCATCGGTTCATCCATTAAACCCAGTTGTTTCTGGTGAAAGTATGTCAAACAACTAGGTTAAAAATGAGGTGTAATTGGTAGTGATCCGCTGTGGTTTGGCACAAAATGAATCCACTTAATATCCACTGGCCACTGATTCTTGCTGGCTCCTTAAATGCAGTCCTGTAACAAATACATCAAAAATCCCGGAGAGAACATCTAACAATCCATGTCTACATTTAAGTACATCATAGTCCTCCTCTTTTGCTTTCAGAAACCACTTTAAAAGCATTTCCATTCACATCTCTGAATCTGCTATTGTGGATACATCCAGCACTATTTCTTCTTCTTATGTCATTCATGGACTAATGTACCCACATACATTTTGTACTCATAAACAGGCAGTGTATTTGCATTTGGTGAAAAGACCCTTTGTTGCAGGAGTGGCCCAACCATACAACCACAAATCCTTAAAAATGGCAGCCATACACTTCTAAACACGCATTCACATACTTAATTAAAATTTCCCATCAGATTGTATCCTCCTCTGTGTTTTGTCTCCAGCACCAGTTATCCAGTTAGCTGCATGGCTGAAGGAAGGCTCAGAGCTGTCATCTGTCCCTGGAACATGCTCCCCATCAGACTGTACATCTGGGAGGGATTACAGGCCCATATGTGGTGTTTGGATTAGTTGCACCACAGTTTACTTGTGCATGTAGGGCTGATTTGAACTCACAAGTGCCACTAATAGAGATCTGTGGGTTTTATGGCCCGTTGTCTCAAAGCACATCCTATTGTTGAGAATGAGGGCAGGGCTGAAACTGGCAAGAGTTTAAACTGCCTGGTGGTCCCTTTCTTTGTTAATTGTGGTGAGAATTTTTCCATTGCAAACTCACTTTGTGCTGGTTTGAAATAAATCCTGTTGATGGCTCCACTGCTTCTGGCTAAACATCGTCACGTCATTCCGTGGTGAAGTCATGCAAGGTGAGAAGATGCAATTTAGAAGAGCAGGCAAGAAAGAAAAGAGTGAACATGCAAATGGAAGGACGATATATAAGGCTCTGTTATAAAGGGCGTAGAGAAAATGTGAAGAAACTACGCAGAAAAATAAAAGCAGAAGATTTTTTTTTTTGCAAGTCACGCTTTGATTCATTTGTTGAGTCAGTGCTACTATAAGTGGGTCTCTGTCGCAACAAGGACATAGTTGTGTCACTGTAAACACCAGACATAATCAGACTTGATTGGAATTAAATGGAGATTGTTATCCCATCAGGGGAACTAACCACTTCCTCTTCATCGCTCTCCCATTTAGAATAGACAGCACACATGCATTTAGTAAAAAGCTGGGATTTAACTTTCAGAAGGTTGCAATTTCCTGTTTGGAAAAATGTTTCAGGCTGATTTCATCATAGGTGTCTCAATAAAGCTGTCCATTTAAAAAAAAAAGAAAAAAGAAAGCCAATTTAATCAGAGACTGAGATCTGTGTCTAAAAGGAAAAAAGGAGAATGAAATAAAAAGAAAATAAATTAATAAAACCGACCAGTTAATAAATAAAAATGGCAAAGTTAACAGTTAAAAGTGGTTAGAAAATGGAATACTTCAGGTTGTTTTTACATGTGACTTATCCTGTTGTTGTTAGTTGTCCTATCCCAGGAGAAATGTAACATGTGTGGAGTGTATTAGTGGTGATTGTGGCAGATACTACGTCGTTTTGATCTATTACACGTTTGTGTGTGCTTGTGCTTGCATTTATATACACTGTAAATTCACTTGAATATCTTACACTACCTTATGTGTCTGCAAACATTTCTGTTCCTATGTAGCATGTTTATTGCTGGATGCTTTCCTCACAGAAGCACAGTAATTGCCCCATGTGCTGTTTCACATGTGTTTTCTCAGTGGAACTGATTACATGAATTATACCCCATAGTTGACTTTCAAGATGACAGCCTCTCTCCCATTCTGGTGGATTTTACTCTGAGTCAGCAAACTGTGTTTGTTTACTGGTGTTAAGTGTTGTAACAGCTTCATGTTGTGTAACCGGTTGGAGTTTGTTGGGCTGGAAAAGCCATTGAATCCCTTTTCCATGACCATTTAAGTGATTGTCTTGGGATTTTATGTTCTGTTACAGAGGCTCATTAATTTAATTCACAAATTAGAGTACATTTTCCTAATAGAAATCTTGGAATGAGAATTAACCAGTAGATAAGGGAAAAAACACAACTTTTGTTGCTGGGTTATTGTTGGTATTTGTGACCAGAGGGTGTACTTACAGAGGGGCTCTTTAGGTCAGTATATATAAATTTTTTCCATTTATTTATTTTCGGATTATTATTATTATTATTGTCAGATTAGTTCTGGTGGAGCAACATGATTTAGCTTTGTTAAATCAGAATAATTCTCACCTAATAGCCATTGGAATGGGCTCCAGCTCTCCACGACCCTGCATAGGAATATATTGTATATCCAATCAATGAATGGGTGGAAACCAGAATAATTTAATGAACATCCAGGAGGCAGTTCAGAAAACACCCAACCTTATCTCAAGTATGTTGACGCAATTAACAAGTATTTATTATAGTGAGAGATTTCATAAAAGCAAAATCCTAAGTTTTTCCCAAAGATGTAAAGTTGCTTCTGTGCCTAGATATTTGAGGGATCTGTGAGCTGTTTTTTTTTTTTTTTTACTTTAAGTAGAATGCCGACTATAACTCAGGCTTAGTTTGTTTTGGAGCAAGATTCTGTTGGTCAACTCTGGCAATCTTAGACAAAACTGTGACAAAAATGGAAACTATTGGCTGTAAATGTAATTTGCCACTACTATTCAACAGTTTTGGAGGAAGTGAGCCCATGGGATTTAAAGAGCATAAAACTTTCCCAAACTATCATCATCACATCAAGGTCATAACTTTGGAGAAGTGTCAGTAATAAATTTCTAACAATGTTTCTGTCAATTGTTTATCATGTCAGCTTGTGAAAACCTTATTATTGCTGCCAAAACTTAAGAATTTATTTGCTCGGGGGACACAAGGGGGTGTGAACTTCCCATGCATCGGCCTTGGAATTCCTTGCTGCTGATGTTGTGCTCGCTGCACAGTAAATGCTTGAATGATTCACAGCAAATTACTTCAAGCCTGAATGTCACAGGAGGTGAAACTGAGTATGCCTTTGGATCGTCGCCCATCTCACGTCAGATGTTCTGTGAGCATTTACGCCTGCATGTGATTTGTAGATCCATGCATTAAGAGCAGGCATTACAGAGAAGTATGGTAGCAATGTGTACGTGAAGGCTGAGGCCATTGATTGCGATTGTTTACCTCCATTCCTCTTGTTTCAACAATGCACTCCACTACCAGATAAAAAAAAACAGGATGCAATGCAGATCTTAATTTTGTTTAGTTTCTTCATCTGTTTGTTGCTCTTTGTTGCTCTATGTAGCTGGAGCGTCATTATTAGTAAAGTACACAAACTTTTTTAGACCTCAGACTGTAGATAAACACTTAAAGGGAAAAAAAGAATGTCATAACAAACAGCAGTGTCTCATTTATCTTGATATGTCAGGAGTTAGTGCACTCGTCAAGTTTAAAGAGATTCATTTCGTCTCATGCTGTTTAGAGGTCATGAGTATTAGCTATGGTTTTCCACACTGCTGGTGCAGAAGAGGGTAGCTGTGGTTAGGGGCAACATAGCCAAAACAGTCTACAGAATACTTACGACAGCCATGGGAACTTCTCCCTGAAGGAAAAGGATGTCAGCTTTTCCATCTCTGAAAACTTTTGGCTCTAAATCCATGTTCCGTTCGGAGCAGCCAGAAACATTTCAAAGTTAGTTTTCAAAAGCATCTCCGATCGCCACAAATGTTCCCTCGCTCCACCTTGAGGATTCACATGGATGCCAAAATCTGGGTCGTTTGGAAAAAAAGACTTTTTGGTTCTTCGTACACGTTATTGAGATTGAAAGTGTTTGTGGAGTGGTTTTCTTAAAGAAATACAACATGATGGGAGCTGAAATGTATGATTGTGCACTTCATGTTGTATGGAGATAAACTTACCATTAAAGTAAAAAAAGAAAAAAAAATTCTCCATAGCTTATCAATGAAGTTGGAGCACTTTATTAAACATAATTTCTCATTTATCCCCTGGCCTTTATGCAGAGTTGAGCACTGTAATAAAATAGTTTGAACTGTATCCTTTCTCAGCACTCAGGGATTATTTGTAATTGTACTCTCTTCAACAGGGGAACCCTTGTTTTCCAGTCTGCTTGCATGTGCAGAATTGCACAGTGTGTGTGTGTGTGCGTGTGTGTGTGTGTGTGTGTGTGTGTGTGTGTGTGTGTGTGTAAGTGAAGCCACTCATCAATCTCACAGCACAGCTGCGGTGGCTGAAGTCACCCAATTTGACTCAAGAGGGGTCTTAGCAGTTCATTAACGGATAGAACAAAGTCAGCTGAGTAACAGAGGTTCCTACCAACAGTGTCTGATTCAAAGCGTACAACCGTTGGTGTCTATATGTGGTGCTGTATTCTAGTATTAAGTGGATAATGGCCACCATGAGTTGGGCCACATCTTGTGTGGACCCTGACACAAGAGTGTTGAGTAAAAAAGCAATTACACAACTAATGTCAAGGGGGGGTAGCTAATTAAGAGGTTGCTCAAGCAGAAAAAGCTGGTAACTATTTACATAAATGGATTGTTTTATGTTTGCCTCTTTGCTAAATTAATTGAATTGGATGCTTCCATGTCTTGAAGTTTATATCGGGATCTTAGATGGAAAGACATGAGATGGTCTAGTGCAAGATTGTAATCATCTTGCACTGTGAGAAACTGTAACAGGAATTTTGCACAAGGATTTTTTTTATCAGCCTTTCTTTAAACCAATATACATTGGCAATAATCTTACAAGTTATTTATTTAACATTGCAATCCCCTCTGATGATGCTCAGTGGATCTGCGTTCGACAACTAGGCTGCATCCTCGAGCACAAATCCAAGAGATTTATTTATTTTGACAAAATTTGATTAAAAATCTGTACTTTTGATTTTAAACAAATATTTCTAATTTGTTTCAATAAAATTACAAGTTAAAAAATGTAAATTTATTTTTTGTTTCACTTGTATGCAAGTGAAACACATACCGGGAAGTATCAAACTGAACCGAACCGTAAATTTTGTTAATCATCTTTAGGAATATATATGTATATTAGAGGTGGGAGAAAAATCTTTTTACATAAATATCGCAGTTTTTCGTTTCATGATTTTTAAATCGATTTTTTTGTTAAAAAATTGCTTTATTTAAAAAAAATAATAATTTTCAAAAAAATGTTTAAACAAATTTAAAAAAAAAAAAAACATTTTTTACTTGTCTTTTCGGGTATTATGACATGCAGAATGGTGGTCTGGCTACTGTGTTGTGTTTTCTTAATTTTAATTTTCAAAATAATAAAAAAAAAAATATGCAAAAAATGTTTTGGGAATTTGAATTGCAAGAATCACAAATTTAAATTGAATCGGCACACAAAGAATTATAAAAGAATCAAATCGAGAGGAAAGCATATCGTCCCGGGCCTATTGTATATATATTATAATTATTTAAAAAAAAGACTAAATAAAAGTTCAATTAAGTCATTTTCTTTGAAGAGTGTCCAATAAATTACACAAGACTTCTTTAAGAAATTATGGATAAAAGCTGCTGTTTCCTAACTAATGAATATACAGTGTATACTCAGTTTTCATGTTTTTTTTATGCTTGTTGTTGTATTTCTAGTTAAAGGGTAAGATTTTCAGACTTTAACTGTCACTCCTATCACAGTATGTTTCTTCCTCACATTTCCCTCTTCCCATTTCTTTGTTAGTTAGATCTATCCTATTTCCTAAGCTGTTCCTTACTGCAGTTCATACTGTAGACTTTTTCATCCGGACGTCCGTTTGGATTTGCCAGAAATAACATTGGCTCAGGATTGGTCTTTAGGAAATAAAAATGCTTTCAGTTATTCATCAGATAAAGACTTGAGCCTGGGACTTTATTAATCCCACAGCTTCTTTTGTGTTATTTCTTTGCAGAGATTGGACCAGTAACAATCACAACAGACCCAATGAAGTTCCAGAATGAGCTGAGAGAGCTGTACGTTCAGGTGAGTTCATAACCTCCATCAAACTTAGGAAACAGCAGCCATAGCCTGGATGCTCAGGTCATCTGGCTTTGATAAATGCACCAGGTCTTGGTCATACCAGACGTCTGGGTTGGAAGATCTGTAAGCTGTTGCAGAACTGAAATCAGTCATTTTACATTGGTAGCTCAAACAGACTTTGATCACATAGTGACTTTGATGCAATGGAAAAAAGTGTGAGATTTTTTCTTCTTATACTAATGATAAAAAAAGTGTTTTTAAAAACTCCAATGACTGGACAGTAAAACGGAGTACTAGGTCCATACTTTGTGTACTTTCTTGGAAAGAAGAGAGCTGTGCATTTAGTTGTGTAAGATTTGACAGAAAAAAAGTTGCAAGTGAAACACATTTAAGTAACAGTGGTAACAACGAAGGTGCCATTCAAAGATTTGAAGATTCTTCGAAGAAACTCTTTGTTAGGCAGTGTGACCGGGCCTTTATGTGCCTGTTGACAGTGTGGTGTATGAGCATATTGTGTGCAGCATGGAAAACATCCAGTTTCCTCTCACTTGCTGCTTCATTTCCGAGCCTGTTTTTCCTCCTCTCACCTCTTCACCTGGACAACTTCTGAAGAGATTTTGGCCAGAGAACATGGAAAATATACTTTTTGGAACTGACTTTTTAAAAAAAAGAGGAAATCTCCTGTCATGGAAGGAGAGGAACCAAGGAAAACACTATGTATTTAAGCCTGAAGAAAAGTAACACACATGGGGATGGTTGGGTAGGTGGGGGTAAACAGGTTTAATGTTGGGAGCATTAAGTCAATTTGGGGATGGATGTTTTGCCAGACTGATACTTTGGGGTTCAGGCAAGACATAGGAGCCTTGTCTCTCAACAACCACTCTGGCCCCTAACCTGAAATCATGGGTCAGTCCATTCCAGATGTTACTCTTGAGGGTAATGCATCCTAACAAACTACTGAACCTTTCAGACAGATGGACAAGTGTCCGTTGGAAAGTTGCAGAAAATGTTTGTCTTTGACCGATCTAACAAGACAGAGACAAAGAAAGTAGTTGAAGTCTGGCTTAATCATGTTATTAAGGTTGGAGAAACTTAGTTTCACCCATTCTTTAGGTGAATGTCTTTCAAAGCCACAAGCTTATTAGTTGTTGATAGTCTGCTGGAAGAATTCCTGCTTCTACACATGGCATCATTTTGGTGCTTAGATATGTAAGTAAATACTTGCAACTAACTGGTTATATAATCATAGTACATCTTCCTTTAATTGTAATAACTTTACATTGTTTTAATCTACGTTCAATAACCTCAAACTCTGCAGACTAAACAGATGTTATATTCCCTTTATAGTGCTTTACTAAGGACATTTTCACAAATAAACATACACTCAAAATGCTTGGCTGTATACATGCAGTCTAACAAGTTGCATGGATTTTATAAAGGATCTTCGAGAAAGATGCAGACTCTCCAGTTGATATTGACAGCATTTCCTCAGCAACAAGTTAATTCATTTGCTTCAAAGTGGTAGCTTTAGCAGGAATGAAAGCCAGCTGTTCCTTTTTGGGTTGGTAGCACCGGAGGAATCCTCTGTGTAGTTGAGTTTGCAGTTGCTTCTTCAAATGTGGAGTTGAGTCCTTTGCTGCTGACAGACATTTATCATCGACAACAATGTTACTCACTCCAGTCCTACAAGAGCTGCAATCTAGCAGGTTTTCCATGTTTCCTGCTCCAACACACTTGAATCAAATTAACGAGTCATTGTGCAGAATGCGATAGGCTAGTGGAGCCATTAAATTTGATTCTGGTGTGTTGAAGCAGGAAAACTCTGAAAGGGGGGGGGGGGTTATCATGTAAATCATGAGTCAAATGTATCAAATGGTTGATAAAATCACAAAATAGGATTGAAGAGGAGGGGACCTAAATGCAGGACCCAACGCCATAAATTAGGGTTACCAAGGAGTGTGCGCATGAACAAACAGAATCCTAAAAATCAAGGTTGAAAAAGACCAGAAACTGGATAAATTTACACAATGATCAAACAATGTAAATCTAATTAACAACAGGTGAGAGGTAATGGGCAACAGAAACCAAGTGGGACATGAGGCAGGAATACAACTAACTGAAGTGAACAATGCAGCAGGCTTTTTATAATAAAACAGGAAGCTGCAAAACCAGAGCACAAGAACACATAAACAGGTAAAACCTAAACTACTAAACTTGAGCAAAATAAAAGCAACAATAATACCTAATTAAACTAGAAGATATAACAGTCCATGGCATTCGAAACTAAAAAATCAGAAGACAAAATTGAAACCTGAACCCATAAAACCACATCCCCATATATTATATGATCACAAATATCAGTCAAGTCAAGTCAAGTCAACTTTATTTATAAGCACATTCTAAAACAACATAAGTTGACCAAAGTGCTGTACAACTGAGAGTAATGAAAAAAAATATGATAAAGCTTTCAAGAAGAAAAGACGTAATCCAATATCAGAGAAATAGTTTTGGTTTAAATTACATGAAGCACACATCTAACAGCACAAAAGACTGGTTGAAAATAAAAATGTAAACAGCTTTAGAATGACTAGCAGAACCATGAGGTAAACATATGTGAAAACCTTATTTTAGCTGAAATATGACATTTGTAAAAGAACTTCTACAAACCTTGAGGAGCTTGGGCAGATTCCATGTGTCCCAGCAAACAGATGAAAGAAGCTTCTAAGTCATAAGCACATAATTAATTTACTCAAAAGTATTTTGTAAAGACAGATTTAATGCTCAATCCCATTTTGTCAAAGACACTAAGGCTAAAGAAAATAGTTTAGATAATTTACAACATTTAAAAGTTTGTTTGACACTTGAAAAAACTCACACAAGTGTAAATGACACATTTGCTTGATTGTATTCTTTTTCCTCTTAGGGAGGTGGTGACTGTCCGGAGATGAGTATCGGTGCCATTAAGATTGCTTTGGAGATCTCTTTGCCAGGATCCTACATTTACGTCTTCACTGATGCCCGATCTAAAGATTACAAGCTGACCCACGAAGTCCTGCAGCTCATCCAACAGAAACAGTCACAGGTGTGGAGATCACTTTGCATCAAACATTTTGTTTACAAGTCCTGAATAGCAGAGACCACATTTTCATTCCTGTTCCTGCAGGTGGTGTTTGTGTTGACCGGCGACTGCGATGATAGGACCCACATTGGTTACAAGGCATACGAGGAGATTGCATCTACGAGCTCTGGCCAAGTTTTCCATCTAGACAAGAAACAGGTCAATGAGGTAAGAACATTGTGTAACATGCAGCTGCACATCTGCTCACTTTGCTCCTTTAGAAGTTTTCAGGATTCAGAGTTCAAAAGATATATTTTGGTCACAGTGATCAAATCTTGTGAAAACGACCTGTGATTTCCTTTAAATCTGTGAAAATGAGGTGGTAGCTGAAGGTTTCACAAGCTCTCCCGTGTCTTTTGCTGTAGCACATTCAAATCTGGGCTCCAGATCAGATGTGCAGGAAACATTTTATTGATTGATTTATACCAACACTCTTTTTGAACTCTCCAAGAAATGTAAATCAGTCATCTTGGATTCTGAAATGAGCCAAAGCATTACATTTGAATGTTCTGCTGTTTTATTACTTAAAGATAATATTTCTTGCTAAGAACAGATGGCATGTATATGTTAAACTGCAGTAATCCAATTCTGAACATCACTGTTTTGCTGTAATGTAATGAAGTTTTGTATCAAAACTTTTGTTTGTTTATGAGTGCAGTTCCTTTTTATTAAGACCTTTTTATTTCAAACACCTGGTTTCTCACATATTCTTCCTATGTGAGTAGCATCTGGGTGTTGCACAGTAGTGTTTGGGGTTCCCAATGGCCACAGAGAGGAAGCACGGGGCAGGACATGTGGAGAATGTTAGAAACTTAACGTGCTTAAGTCTTAACATAGGAACTTGAGAGGATGTCTTTGTATGCAGCTGGGAGAGAACACATGTCTATGTCATAAATGGCATGCTATTTAAATGTTTTCCCATCTTTACAGGTTCTTAAATGGGTTGAGGAGGCGGTGCAGTCCTCGAAAGTCCACCTGCTGTCCACTGACCATTTCAGTCAGGTCAGCAACACTTGGCAGATGCCCTTTGACCCCAGCCTAAAGGAAGTTACTGTGGCTCTTAGCGGTCCAGCACCTGACATCGAGATTAAAACCCCCCAGGGTATGATAAATGTTACCATACACCATCAGTAATATCATTTAGATTCCTTAACTGTTTTATTCTCCAGATGTAATTTTATTATTTTCTATGTCATATATGCTCACAAAATCCCTAAAAGTCTTTTTAGATATACTTTAACCTAACCTTTTTAGGCTGATTTGACTCAATAATTTGATGGAGATAATAAATAAGTTGCAATAACTATAGGACTGGAGGTACAGCAGTTTCAGTACATCAAAACACAACATTTCTTTCTATCATAGTACAGATTCCAGAAACATCTGGGATCCATACACTGCACTATGTGCACATGTTTTTTCACTTACAGTATCTTCACTATTGTATAAAACATATTTTGCATCTTCAAAAATTCCCATTTGATGTCAATATTTTATGTTTAACTTGTAACCAAACTACAAAAAGCGGTAAAGCTTTATTTATATCAGTTAAATCTGCAGAAAAAGTAAATAATTGTCTCAGTGTTCATGTTTGTCCTCTAGGGAAGCTTGTGGGGAAGAATGACGGCCTTACCGAGCTCTTGCACATTCCCAACTCTGCCAAAGTTGTCAACATCAAGGACCCGCAACCAGGGATGTGGTCCATCAAGGTAAACAATCCATCCTTTACCTGGACAAATGTAAAATTACTGGTTTCTAACAATTCCCAGAGCTGAGCTGTCTGTTGGGGAGACAGACTGCAAATAGTTTAGTAGTATGACCTTGTAATGAGGTCACAACTCACGCGCCAGGAGGGAGCTGCTCCCTTGAGGAAGGTTCTTCAGTTTAATTGCAGCATGTTGAGACACAATGATGTGTAACCAATTTAACGTCCATGTTATCTGGTGAAGATGTCTCTCAGCCAACCACAACATGATCAGAAAGGCACATTTGAGCTCTGAGAGGATTTTTACGACAGTCCTGATAGATGAAGATAAAGTACATTCAAGGCCACTGCTGTCAACGCGGCCTGCTACGTCGTTGTCAGGGCACTCTGTTGGCACCCCGCTGTCAGTGTAATGCCAGACAGGTCAGTCATTTAACTGCCTGCACTGTCAAAGCCAGATGTTTGGGAAATGACAAGCATTTTTACCTGAGTGATTTGTTGATGGGGCCTCGATGGCCTCTGTATTCTCCGTGGACCTGGGGTGGGACAGTTTCTCTCATTCTGCAGGGCTGAGTTCTGTGCTGGAAGCCAGCTGATTTACAGGGAAAGGTCTCGAATGAACAACTGTAACTTCACAGCATTTCCTCTACAAGTAATGTGTTCCTGTGTGCAGTTAATAATACGGCTAGTGGCATAGTATTACTCTTTCTGGTTCATAAAACACATGGAAGATGGCACAGGCATGGATAGAGTTGATAGAGGCTAACAATTGTGACGCAATTATTCAGTAATCAACAGTCAATTGATTTACTTCTTTCTCCCTCCTCTAGAAACAACAGCTATCTTGTCACCTTTCAAGACTAGAAAACTGCTTTGCTGTTACAGTACCTCTAATTGACTTTCTTTAACTTTTGAATAATTATTCATTTCTTGCATAAATGTGCTTTGATTGAACATGAAAATCTGTGTTTGATATTAAAGCATCTTGTTTTTCCTCTTGCATTTATTCATATTCAGCCTCAGTTTCCCGCACCAGTTTATGTGGCTTCTAGACTATTTTCCTTTCATCTGCAGCAGTGTTTCCCAGGGCATCTAAAGAAATGTGGATAAATAATTGAGGGGGATTTGGCTGTTCTGCCACGCTGGGTTTAAGTCACATTAATGGGCCATGACATTCCAGTGTAGAGTTCAGGACATAGATTGTGTGTGAAAAGGAATTTGACCCCTTTTAATCTGCTTTTAACGGGATATAGTAGTAATGTTCACCTCATTATCACCGCTTTTATGTTTCACTCATAATTCTTGAAGCTTTACTACACTTGGTGATAATTTAATTCACTCATTTATTCCTCATTTGTAAAACACAGGGAAATCCACACTTTTAAAAATCTTGAGCCATGACTCACATGTAAGTTGACTCACATTATGTTAAATTCACACAGTATGCATCTATTCATAAATTATTCGATTTTGTCATCGCAGCTATCGCTACTCAGATTCAACCGGTGCACGGCCATTTCTCACTGGAATTTAACTCAGCTTTGAATGCAGTTGCATTGATCAGGTCACAGTTTTTCACTCAACTTTATTCTCAACTCAGAGCAAGCACCCATATTCTACTTCTTCTGTGCCACCTTTTTTTAAATGAAAGTTGATCTAAGTACATGCAGAGCTGGCGTGCTTGCAATAGGCATTTATAGTCAGAAACAGGTCAGTCTGTACATATGGGTGTGAAATCAGGAAATGAGCAGCTTTAATGACAGGACCTCTTCTTTACTTGACTTACAGCGTGACCTTTAGAGGACCTCTCCCTTAATTACAGCCTCATTTACAACCAACTCAAGACACTGAGGCAGGTTTAATGGCCACCAAATGTATTGTGTTTCATGATGGCAGGCAATTTAAGACTGGGCTGACTTCCCTTTGTTGGCCTAATCCTACTTAACTTACTTTGTTTGAGCCAGTTGAGCTGTGGATCAGGGGATATTGCAGTAGTCCTCCGGCTACATTATCAGTGATTCTGTCTGGAGACTGAACTCGTGTTGCACCAGATACTAAATGGTGTTAGGTCAAAGATGCTTTTGACAACAGCAAGTGTTAAATACACGAGTTTTACCTCTAGTTTATAGTTATCCCATAGCCTGACTGAGTGGCACAGTCACTCCTTGATATGCTTATGTTAGAGAATCAACACATTATCTTTCATTTAAAGCAATTGCACAGAAAATGACAGTTCAGGATTGCGTGCATCTTTTTGCATTGGGACACCATCAAGGCGTTTTTACCTGAGGTGAGGAGTTTCCACCTCTCACCAACATATACTTCAGAGTAATTACTCCGTCTCTGTTTCTGCAAAGCTTCAAAAGACCTCCACATGATGAAGACCACATGAGCCATTATCCTCTCTGATTATAGTGATAGCGTTTGTTTAAGTGAAGCATGAGCATCAGAGCGAATGGGTCATCTCTAAATTGTGGATGTTTTATAAGCTCAGGTGTGAGATATTTGACAGTAAACAGTGACTTACTCATTGTAACTTGTCTGTACATGTGGGGATTGATGCCATACAAAAAGCCGTTACAGAACAGACCTAAAGCTGTGTCTGTCATTAGGCCACTCAGCAATGCTTTTGATGCAATGACTTCTCTTGGTTTTTTTTTTTTTTTTTTCCTGAATTCCATTAGGCTTGTCACCATATGGCATCAAGTTTGAGTTTTGTACAAATAACTTACCAATACACCTTCTTTTATTCTAAATTAGGTTTCTAGTAAAGGAAGACACTCAGTTCGAATCACAGGTCTCAGCACCATTGACTTCCGAGCTGGGTTTTCCAGAAAACCCACCCTGGATTTCAAAATGACATCCAGTAGGCCAGTTCAAGGTAAGTAACACCATTCTTTCTGTTTTGTTTTGTTCACCTCTTGCATACACATATATTTCTGGACAATGAAGTGTACAGAATTTGTATGTGAACTTTCCAGGTATTCCCACTCACATCCTTCTGAACACCACTGGACTTTCCCCTCCTGCTCGGCCTGACAGGCTAGAGCTCCTCACAATAACAGGTGAAGTTATCAAGACTTTGCCGATCCGTTACTACCCTGAGCGTCAGCCCTACAACCGCTGGAACATCACAGAGTTCATCCCACCCAATGAGGCTTTCTTCCTGCGGGTGACAGGATACAACCGGGATGGTTTTCTGTTCCAGAGAGTCTCCAGTGTTTCTTTCTCCAGTATTACACCCAGTGAGTGAATCGCATGCAGATGAAGATACCAGCAACCGCTCAGTATGTTGCTGTTTAAGCTGCCTAAGTGGGTAACTTGATTTTCCTCTTGACGATGAATTCCATTTAGATGCACCCAAAGTGGTGATGCCAGCCACTACTAATGGTTACTACCTCCAAAGAGGGGCTATCAGATGCCAGGTAGAGAGTTTGATACCCTTCACTCTGCGCTTCAGCGGGGATGGAAGACAACTTGGGGTGGACCAACTCTTCAGGTGAGGAGGACTGTGGAGGAGTGGATGCATCTGTTTAAGGTCTCCTGAAAAGACACTTCTACTGCCAAGTTCTCATTCCCTACCATTTACTTTCAGTAAAAGATCATGTTATGCACATTTGATTACTTTTCTGTTAAATGTCAAGGCTTACATGTTTTTATGGCTTTTTATGACCTGAGTATAAGCTGAGCCATCCTTCAAACGTTTCAACACATCATTTCAGTAAAGTCTGGCTAGCTAGTCTTTGAAAATGGATTGCTTTTCTGCTGCAGGACCTAGTTTTGGAAGAACTTGTACATCTAATGGGCTATTTTCAATATATAAAATGTGTTACAGCTTTTAAACCATACATCTCCAGAGTCAGAAAATTCTATCAAAATAGATGATCTGATGAAAGGAAAAACTTAGTGACAGACCAAATGGATGCAACATTATTGTTTACATATTGAATATACACACCCATCCTTGTGCCTCTTCTGATTGCAGCGAGTCTGATGGTGCGTCATGGGAAATAGCCCAGGTAACTCTGAAGGATGAAGGCTACTATGAATGCATTGCAATCAGCAGTGCTGGAACAGGACGAGCTCGCACCTTCCTGGATGTGTCAGGTGAGCAGATATCATTAGACTGCCTGTGTACAGTAAGAACCTGGTAGCTTTATCTGTAAATTTCATTTGGATGTTACCTTGTGGAGAAGTCAAACCAGGAAAATTACTCATAAAATCACTAAAACACACTAATAGTTGCAAAAACTGTTGTCAGGTCCCTGTAGAACAGTAGTTTATATTAATTAACAGACCATGGTTAGCTGCTCTCCATCACTACCTTTAATGAGCCAGGACTGTTAGACAGGAAAGCTCACAAGTTGGCCAGCATTAGAATGTCAGTGAGTGTAATTGGTTTGTGATAGATCTGCTGGCAGAGCAGTGAGCAGTTTAAAACATCACTATATTTAATGTCCTGTATCATGTTTAGAAAATACCACTTAAAGGACGCACACATATTAAAAACACAGCATACCATAAGCGAAATGGTGCTGCAAGATTAGGTTTATGTCATGCTCAAAAAGTTAAAACACACACACACAGACACACACTCAAACAGGAACAGATGGTTGGAATCCAAGTGGCCATTGAAACGGGTAGGATTTTATACAGTCTGACGTCTCTTACTGTAGATCTCATGCAGAGAAACTGCACAAAGAATTAATGTAACTTTATGGAACATTTAGCAACATAATGTTGTAATCCATGCCTCATGGCGATTGTGTCATGGGGTCTGTGGTATCATATTCGAGAAAGATTTTTTAAAGAAATGGGCTGCAGATATTGCACAAGTTAATGATATATCTATTTGTAAATAAGTTTAGAGCTGTGGACCAGGAGAAAAGTATTGTGATGGCAGCTTTTCACGTTCTCATGCAGAAAGTCATAAACGGGATAATAAATTGGGTATGAGCTGATTTTGTGATCATCATTGTGTTGTCAAAACCAGGAGGATCATGTACAAATTTATATATCCAGTCTCACCACTGGGCAAAATAAAATGTACAAGTTCCAGAATCCTCTTTAAGTTACATCTATTTTCCAGTCAGAAACTTTTCCGTTTTGAGAGACGACAAAAGACACTCCAGGAGCATGAATACAGTCAGGGGAAGTTTTTTTTTTTTTGTCCAGTCTTTGCTTTCCAAAAAAGTTTTTGCTCCATGGAATTTACCGGCGTTTCATCCACAAGACGAATGCCAAGCAGAAAGGGAGAAGGTAGAGAAAAACAGAGCGAAAGGTTAAAAGACATTTTGTGAAACAGAAGAAAGGAAGAGGGATACAGGCGGAGATCTGGATAGCTGATGAGTGTAACTCATTCAGCAGCTTTATTTACAATGACATGGTTTGTCTAACTGTTTCCTCTCACCTTCTGCTTTTGGGCCATTTTAATTCTTGACAGTTTTACAGGTCTCTTCATTAAATACATTTATGTACACACACTCAGATTCAGCCGCCTAATTCGTGCCATCCTAACACCAAAGAGCAATGATGAAATCTCCAGTTTCCTTCCTTTATAAAAGGAAGCCTCTTTCCCTCATCTTCCCTTTCTTTTTCTCCAAAAAAGAAGACTGACAACACATCAAAGCTGAAGGTATGAGTTTTTTCAACATCTTGAAGAGACTTGGGAGAAAGCAAGAGAATGCGAGCAACAGATCTTCCCATCTGACAAATGTGTGTGTTTTTTTCATACGATGACTTTTATGAAAGTTTGACAGCCCTATATGCAGTTGCCAGAAAAATCCTTCAACACCCATACTATTGGATTTCTTTTGCAGTAGTGGTTGAATCATTAAACTGTTGAATGATATTTATATCACAATAAAGTTTATGATTTCCAGCACTCATCCTACAGTTTTGATTCAATTCAGTTCTATTTATTTATTTATGTGGTTCCAAAAAAGTTTGAGATACAGTCCAATTTAATCCAATAATGAAATTAAATTCTCTATAGTTGTATTCATACACTATGCATCCCAAAAAAAAAATCACCACCTGGATTTAACTAAGAAAATAGGTAGAGCCTCCCACTGCATGGATGATTGTGTTTCAGTTGGCAGCAAGTTATTGAGCCCAAACTGATGCAGTGGGTAGCTTTTCATTTCTTAAACAACCATGTCAGAGAACACATCCTGCAGTCGTGGAAAAGATGTTAATCTGTTACAGAAAAGTCAAAATATTGGCATGCATCAACCAAAGAAAACAGCTAAAGAGATTTCAGAAACTACTAAAATTGGTTTTGTAGTTGGGGAAAAAAACAACAGTGGAACTCAGTTCTATATTTAATAGTGAAAGTAAGAGAATTTTTACAAGAAAAATGTGAAGGGAACTTAAAGGGAATGGGACTAAACAGCTAGTGTAGCTGTAAAAAAAAAAAAACACTTATCTGTGAGGCTGATTAGAAAAAAAGGCATCAATATGCTGCAGAGTATAAAGATTGGACTCTGGAGCAATAGAAGAAGGTCATGTGGTCTGATGAGTGCAGATTGATGAGAGCATCAGGGTAAGAAGAGAGGAAGATAATCATGCCTAGTGCCTACCGTACAAGCCATGGGGGCGGTGCTGTGATCAGGGGTTTCTTCACTTAGTCAGGTCTAGGTTCAGCCATGTTATGTGCCCAAAGAATGAGGTCAGCTGATACTTGAATACACTGAATGACCATCTATGGATTTTTTTCTTCCCTGATGGCACAGCCAAATTCCAAGATGACAATGCCAGAATTCATCATGCTCAGATTGTGAAAGAGTGGTTCAGGGAGAACAAGACATCATTTTCACTCATGGATTCACCACCATAGAGTCCAGACCTGAACCCCATTGAGAAGCTTTGGGATGTACTAAAGAACACTTTGCACAGCGAATGAGTGCCGTAATTGAAGCTACAGGCAGTCCCAAAAAATATTAGTGTGCAACTTTTATGCCGATTCATAAAAGGTTCTTTAGCTGAGGAAACCATAGATCGCATTGCATCTTCTTTGGGATGGCCATCTGCTTCGACCGGTTGTCGGCCATTTTTGTTTCTATAAAAGTTTGGAGATGTGTGGAAATACAGTGATTTACAATTAATTTAAAAATTAATCAACTCAAATTGACAAATGTGACAAAAAATTCTGTACGCATTAAATTCTCCATGTCGACACTAAAGTAACCACAACTTTTGTTGTCCTCTTACCCCACAGAGCCTCCTCCAGCCATCACAGTCCAAGGTAACGTCACCGTCTCCCCTGGCTCGCCTGCTGTCCTCACCTGCCATGTTGTTAGCACTGTCATCTTCAACATCACCTGGCTGCGAGGAGGCCACGATGCCCGCCAGGACCCACGGGTAAACATCCTGGCCAACCATTCGCTGCAGGTGTCCGCTGTAACGCCAGATCATTCCGGCTGGTATGAGTGCATCGCTGCAAATGAAGGCGGTGCAACTGCAGACCGGATCTATCTCACTGTCCAAGGTGAGGAGTGTATTCTACATCATCACGTGATTAATATGAATCTGTTGTGTAAACACAGCTGAGAATAAGTTGCAGCTTATTTTTCTTTAGATCTTGATTTTCACGTGTAGCATGTGGTGTTTTTGCATGTGTGTGTGGCTTTATCTTTATATATATGTACCTTTTTCTTCATTGTGATTTACAGTAAAGAGGAATAAAAGTCTTGGCAAAAACAACTGCCTTCACAAATATATGATTTTCTCCTAAATGCCCCTTCCCGTCTTTCCTCCCTTGCTCCCTATAATTCTGTCTTTAATTTTTTAGAGACGTGTGAAAATGATTTATGCATGACCAGCGCTTACGGCAGCTCTTAAGTCAAGTTTTTTCGTCTCTGGAACGCTCTGATTGTCCCGCTTCTGACACTGAGTCAGTTAGACCTTTTCTTTTTTTCTGCCGATGACAGGGTGTCACAGAGCATCAGCTAGAAATTGTGGATGTATTACAGCTGCTAGAATCTGATATTAGCATATGATCTCAGCCAGAACCAATTTGTGGTGAATTCAGGAGCCATAAAGACACAAATAACTTTATTTTACACGCTCCAAACTGTCCAACAGAACGTCCTGTATTTACTTTGCTATACAATCTCCAGTCTTAGAAGAAGTTGATTTAAAATCCACATGCTGCTCACTGAAGCTTAATTCTTTGTGTGCACCTTCCCCAAGGTTTCTATTGACTTGTACTTCTTCCTTCTATCATTGTGTTAAAACTGTTTGTTCTCTTTTTAGATATTATTCTTCCAGCTTCTTTGGATTTAGATTTTTCTTTTTTTTTTCTTTTTTTTTGCTGCAATCTCTCCTTCTCTTTAAACAGCTGTTAACAGGCCCCGGGGGTTTCCTAATTACCCCCTGGTCAGTCCCATCCTAGTGATTAGCCTCACTTTGAAGTAGGTCAGGTCTGTCAAGTCTGATGGCATCTTACACCACTTGGATGTAACACAATGAAACTGAGAGCATGTCTACGTTCAGCTGGCTATAAGTCTAAATCTATGTCACTTTTTATGTTGGGATTCTGTATCCATTTGCAACTTCATTTAAATGAAAATCAATCAGCGTGGATTATGTGTATTTATAAGACATCAGTCATCAAATAAGATTTGGTGAATGTTTCATAAAGCAGTGTTTGGTTACAGTTATAATAATAACGTCATTTTCTGCTTGTGAAATTGTTGGAAAACAGATATAAAGCAGAGTAGAGAAGAACAACTGAATTGTGAGTTTATTTTTGAGCAGAAAAGGGTTAGAAGAGAGGTTGCCAAAGCCAAGATTTAACTGTTTCTTAATCAGGCAGGCTGATGTGATTTCTCTCTGAGAAAGGGAGGAAGAGTAAAAAGGGGAGTGAGGGGGAAAGTTGAGAGAGGAGGAAGATGCCACGTGAGTGGGAGTGAAGGCAGATGAGGTGAAGTGAGGAGTGCTAAAGACAAACTTCTTGCTGATATTTTAATCTATTTGAATTGGAAATCAGTGTTGTCTCTCACCTCAGGATGATCTTGGGAGAAGAGGGGCCAGTGATGAGGAAACCTGGTTTACCTGTAAAAATAGAATAACTGTGCTTTCAAGTTGCTCTGTCACCCTTTTGTTTGACCTTTTTTTTGTTCTGTACAGTCCACACTGCTTAGCCTCGGGTGTCACGAACATTGAGTTCCATGCAATGGAAAGCTGAGGAATTTCTAAATGTCTTTAAGTCACGGTTGTAACATATCAGGAGGATTGGTTGTTAATTTATTGGCAGCATCTGGTCAATGTGCTGTATATCTTTCAAAATATGACATCTCTCGTGATTGAAACTTGAGCACCTTGAGCACAGAACGCTACGCATTCCTTCACACCTACTGTACATGTTTGTCTTTTCTTAACCTTTTAACTCGTAACTGCTGGATCACATCAGCACATTCTTCAATCCAACCTGCAGAAACTTTCACACAGTCACTTATGGATGGTACAGAGAAAGGGATACATTTCCTTTCTGTTCCCAAAGAAAGAAGAAATCCCTTCAGTTCAATTCCTGGCTGACATCTTAGGGGGACACAAATTGTAAATTTATTCTTTTGGAAGAGTTTGTACATTGAGAAAACTAACATTGTTTCTTCTACAAGCTGCACTTCAAGCTGGAGTGGTTAATAAGTCAGAACAGACTACAAAAAACATATGCTCAATATATGAGTTTACACCAAACGAATCAGTTGACAAGTCTCTAGAGTGAACAGATTTCATGGATCCTTCTTGTTTTACCAATAAAAAAACAAAAGTGAGAAATGCACATTGTATAGATGTTTTTGTAGTTATCACTGCTTTTATGGTGAATAATCCACTAATGCAGTGGAACACTTCCCTGGTGATGTGTTCTGGACGCATCCCACCTGAGGGAGGTCCCAGGGAAGATCCAGGACACGCTGGAAGGAATATGTCTCTCAGCTGGCCTGGGAGTGCCCAGGGATCCCACTGGATGAACTGGGAAAAGTGGTAGGGCAAAGGGAAGTTTGGGCTTCCTTGCTTAAGCTGCTGCCCCCATCAGCCTCGGATAAGCAGTAGAAAGTGGGTGAATGGATGGATGCAGTGTAAACACTGATCTATCTTTAGAGAACTGAGTGACTGAATTACATTGTGGTTGAACTGTTGAATGACCACAAGATTTGTTATTTTGTGACTTATCCTGTAGAGGTGCCAAAGGTCTCAGTGGAACCGCGGAATCAGACCTTTATGATGGGCGATGATGTGAGGATCAGGTGCTCGGCCAGCGGTTTTCCTCAACCCAGCCTGGTTTGGACTCACAATGACATGTTCATCATGGCATCCAGCAGGTGTGTTGATTTCCTTTCACCTCGCTTGTCATTGGATTCTATAACTCAGACATTTAAGGGCTTCTTTTACTTACTTATTCATTTTCTTTTCTTTATATAAAACTATTGTCTTCTCTGAACTGAAGGCAATGAGCACCCTCATGCCAATAGTTGTTCTTCAAGTCACTTTATTAGTATTTACCATGAAAAATACTAAAAACTGGATAGTTTGGACTGAACTGTCATCAAGTTATCAAGTACAGCATGTTGAGTGTTTGGATTTTGATCTCCTTGCAACAGAACTGAACATCATGAAAGAAGACAAATAGCTTTAAAATGCGTCGAGATATCACGTGAAATAAGTGGCATGCTGTGATTTAAAAGTTGTTTTTCTTCTTGGTTGCATAAACAGAGATGTGTGCCTGAAAGAAACTGTGTATCATCTGAATAAAGCATTGTCTTCATCTTCTTCAGCATCAGTCTACCAAAAATAGTCATTCCCTGTGAAGTTCATCAAACTGCTGAAGGGCTTCCTAGGAAAAAACAGACTAGCCTTTATTGTCATTGCACAGGGTTTAATGAAATTTTGGGTGGACTTTTAGAGTAGCCATAAAAAAAAAAGAACATCAATAATATTGCTCATAAAATAAAATGCACAGATCTGAAGTTGTGGTGGAAAAAAAATCTACTTTGAAGCAACTCTACATAAGTTTCCAGCCTTAAAACTCTGTACTTCTGATTCATTCTGATGGCACAGTCATTATCAATATGCACATTCCTGTCGCTGCCTTTGCCCTGCAGCATCTCAAGGCTGAGAAACTGCACCTCGCAAGTTCTTTTTCCAACCCAGGGCTTCACATGCCAGCCGTATTTCCCTTTATAGCCCCACATCACACGCAAGCAGCTGGATATCAACACATTGACCATTTTGAATGTGCACCATGGCCGATTCAGCAAAAAAACCCAAGAGGAAGAGAGGAAAAGAAAGAGAGAAAGTGACAGAGGAAGATATAAGACAAGAGTCAACATAGGACTGACTTTTGCTGGCTGGACAGAGCTCAGAGAAAAGACAGGATGCAAGACAGATGCCAAAGGTTCAGTTAATTTTAGGGGGGGGGGAATTTTGTATATCCACATGAGCATCAAAATTTAGCTTTATATGATGTTATGCCTCAGAATAAAATAACACAGACAGTGATCTGTGGCCAAAAAGTTCTTCAGACTTGAGTGTAAAGTGGTAGGACCAGTAATACCCCCCTGGCACCCTCACAACCACGACTCCTGGCTCACATGTATGCTCTGATCAAGCAGAAAAATCCTGGATAATGGTGAACTCTGCCTCTCACATCATTTTCAGACACAGGATGACTCCTGATGGCTCTTTGGTTATAAGAAACATGGAGAGGAAGGATGAAGGAGTATACGGCTGCTTGGCTAGCAACCAGGCTGGTACTGATACCTTGACTGCAGTCCTCTCATATCTTGGTGAGTGGTACAGACCCAGTTAAAACTAAATTTAGTTTAGCCTATGATGCCTCTATGGTGCTGATCTTTCAACAATGTTTTTCTCCTAGAATCTCCTGTAGTGACAGTAGCATTAAGTGATATTCTCATTGCCATTGGAGAAACCACCACAATGGCCTGTTCAGCATCTGGAGTCCCTCAGCCTGAGATCTGGTGGTACAAAGGTAACACAACGCCGAGTAAAGGCCTTTAAAGTTCACAACACAAATCTAAAAAACAATGACTGAATGATCTTTTCTTTATTTGCCCACAAAACTGAAAGACACATTTTTCATAACAAGCTGACAATCCTTTCCTTTTATATTTGCTCTGATCACAAGGTAATGTTCAGCTGCATTCCTCATCCCTCCTGGAGGTGGACAGATCGGGAGGGACGCTCACCATTAAACAAACCCAGATTAGTAATGCTGGAGATTACACTTGTGTTGCCGTCAATGCTGCCGGCACTTCATCAGGGAAGATCTCTCTTGATGTTGGAGGTATAAGATTTATACAAACTTTGGTTCATATGATAAAATTACTACTGCTTGGTTCCTTGTTTCTTGTTCCAAGATTGCTGCAGACTGCTAAAACCGTTTAATCAAATCCATCCGCACTCCCACCAGAATGTCCTGAGAATTTAGTTTGCTTCTGTTCTGAAGCACAATGTTTTATGTGATTAATGCACATAATTACATATCTATCTAGCTTAAAATATGGACACAATAGAATGTATTATCTTTATGGATAAAGTAAAAATAACTTTCTTTAAGAAAATACATTCGAGCCAAAAGTTATTTAGCAGAAACTAACTGAGAGATTCAGTGGGATCCTAATTCTGTGTAGCAGCCTTTTTTGGAGTCTGCATCCTTTAGGATCCCTTAGGTGAATTTCATAGAAGTTGTGTGTGTTTGTGGCTGTTCTCGGCCACAAAGAAAAGTGTGTGTGATGACTGTGTGTAATGATACAAAGGCTCATTTTGTGTGCTCATGAATGGTGCCTTTAACAGACCAAGACTTAAACAGGTCTGGCTTCAATCTACACAGGGTTGTATTCATTAGCATGTATGGGGACACATACCCATGGTTCAAATGTAGCAAATGCAACAATACACACCTAGAGGTCCATAAATCTTGTGTGAATACTGAATTGATTCAATCTGCTGTATAATTTTTCATCTCTGTCATTACTCATCTTCAACCTCGACCACTCCAGCTGCACCCAAATTCACTCGCAAGCCGTCAGATGTGGCCGTGGACATCAGCTCCAATGTGACCCTGCCATGTCATGTCCAAGGACATCCTGAGCCACGAGTCACTTGGAGGAGACAAGACGGCTCCCCACTTTTTAATAGACTGCGCATACATGGCAGTATATCCCAGAGGAGGGGAGAGCTACATATCATTAGTAAGTTTATTAATCAGTTATATGCATATATACATTAAACAGAGAAATATACTTGGTTCACATTTTAATGTTGCTTATTTTTGTCAGATCTATGGGTAGAGGATGAGGGAGTGTATATCTGTGAGGCTCAAAACCACTTTGGGAAGATCGAAACCCCGGCCAGAATCACTGTGACTGGACTTGGTAAGACCAGCGTATGCAGTGTTTGTTTTTTACAAGATCAATGCTCTTTTTCTGTTTCACCAAGAATAAATAGTAGTGTCTTCAGGGTGAATTCCATTATTTTTTGTTCATATTTTCTCTCATATGTGGATGAAAAGTACAAATACGCCCAAACTTTTCCCAATAGAATCCACAAATGAGTGAGAATGGCATTACAGATAACTGATGAAAACTGAAATGTAATATTTCTTAACCTATTTAAGTGTTAGACACCATCTAAAGTCAAAATAAATTATTGCAAACTTAATTATCTGAAGGCACAATGCAGGACAGCAGAGTCTGCATAAATTTGTTCCAAGATGTTCAGCATGTCCCACTCCCCAAAAGGTAGGAAGGTAGAGAAACCATTTTTTCCGCTTTGGAAAAGAACAAACCCAAAACATTGTTTTTAGAGAGCTGCTTTTCTAAACCTGTTCTGGGATAAAACTTCATTGTCCTGACTTCTGATAACATCACTCTCAGAAACAAGCACTTTCACTCTGCAGTGGACATTTGCCCAATCATATCACTTTAATAGTCATGGTGGTGTTGTTCAGTTTGGATCCGATTGCAAATATTTTAGTGCCTAGCAATATTTGAACCAAAACTGAGGGGAGATTAAGCAAATTAGGTGAATTAGGATTGAAACAGATAAGAGAAAATGAGAATAGTTTGCTTGTGATAAGGTTTGGAACCAATAGTTCAGCTAAAAGGGCACTGATATAATCTTGTTTGTCTCGTAAAACCCTTTGCATTTCAAAGACAAAGCCATTTTGAAAACAAGATTGTCATTCTCATGAATTTTTGCAGTAATTTATAAGATCATATCTCCTCCTTAAGCCAAATGTATTGTCTAAGACACGATATATGACTGTTGAGTGCTTACATCTGTCTGTATCTTTGTGCATGTGTGCTTCTGTTTCAATCTTCACATCATCACATCATTCCTTAGATGTGGGCCAAAGGTTAGAAAGTACAGACCCACCCAAATGACATGTTACCCTCCCTACTGGCCCATTTCCATACTGACAGCACATCCTCAGAGGATACACAAACCCTGTGCACATACACATGCACTGTAGTTTTATTTGGACAATAATTGGAAAGTGAACATTGGTGTATGCAGGGCTTGTGTGTGTCTAAGTGTGTTAGAAGTTTTTTCCCATATCAGTCAGGGTGGTCAACATCCTATAACCTGTCACATCCCCCAGATGTTCCATTGTCTTCACGAGCAGCTTAAATCATTGCGATTAAATGTGATGTTACATCTCATTGATCTGTGTTTATGTAAGTACTGGGTATTAATATGCAGATACTTGAATATTTACATAAGCTTTGTACAATCTGCAGTTTCACCCGTCGTTGCAATGAGTCCAGCTGTGCTCAGTGTAATTGAGGATCAGCAGGTAACTCTTCCCTGTGTGCTGCTGGCTGGGAATCCACTGCCTGAAAGACAGTGGCTACACAATTATGGCCTGGTGAGAACAGTTTACAGTTTCCGTCTCTTACGTGCAAGCAACTTGGGATTTATTCAAACATTCTTTTAAACCACAATCTGTTAGGTGACCTCAGACCAGTATGTGACAGTGAGGAGGGATGGCAGTCTACATATTGAGAGAGTTCGGCTGGATGATGCAGGCGACTACACGTGTTTGGCTGAGAACGTCGTTGGGGCCAGCAACCATACAACCACCGTCAATGTCCACGGTACTGTAACCACCCTGCAGACAAGAATATAGTAAAAAGAAAAAATATTTGCATCAAAACAAAGTATCGATAAAGCTTTATTTAGTCAGTGAGGACCATGGTGAGAGGAGCATCAGGGATTTGACATTATTCAACAAATCAGCAGTTAGTGGCATTAAGTTGAGTCAAAAGGTTGAAGAAGAATCATAACATTTTTTGCAGAAACATTAGCAGTTTTAAATCGTCGGCCATAGTCAGGAACTGGGACAGTTTCTGGAATTGTGCCATAGTGAATATTATTAATTTCACATGTGCTTTTTTTACTAGGATGAGTCCAGACACCCTCTGAGAAAAGAGGTCTGCAAACACTTCTCATGAATAGGATTATCTTTGAGGTTGCACTACAGCCAGGAACTGCTGAGTAAGGGTTGGCAGATCTTAAATCACAATGAATGGAAGCCAAAAAATCTGTTTTCCATTTAACTTACAGTCATACGTTGCCAGATTCCACCAACCTATATAGGCAGTGTTTGCAGCGTGTTTGCCATATAGTCCTTGAAATTAAAGCCCTATTAATGTGAATGAGGAATTTGACTTTTGTAGTTGGTGTGGAGCAAAATTTGCTTTAACTTATCAGAAGAATTTATCATTGAGGTTACAAAGAGTGTGGAAAAATGCATATAATTCATTGTATTGTGTAACAAATAACATAAGAAATGAAAATTCAAACCGTGTAGAGAAGAGAAAAGTAGATTAGACATATATTTTGAATACTGTATATTCATTTGGGTATAGACTTTCTCCAGCTACAGCTGAGTCACACCATTTAATTGGTGCAGAGACCACTATGCACAGTTGATACAGTACTGTCTCAACATAATGCACCCAGTAAAATCAGTAAATATTTGATGAAGACACAAAAATAAGTTAAATTGACTTCATGTTTTGTTCTTGTGTTCACAGTTATTCCTACTATTCAGTATGGCCCGCAGGTGTTTAGTACAATTGAAGGAACACCCATATCTCTGCCATGCCGTGCCAATGGTGTACCAAGTCCTGACATCACTTGGACCAAGGTATGTACAAAGATTAGTTGTGGTTTTTAAGGCCAGTGAAAAGGCCAGTTCTTTCACTTTGGTGCTTTAAAGAATTTTTTCTTTCTGCAAGTGATAAATGCAGCGAAATCGCATGAATTAACCCTTTAAAACCCAAACCAAGAAAAACTAGGGAGAAAAGTAAAATGTTTTTAATCTGATGTCTTTATTTGGCCCTTTAACAAAATGTGGAAAAAATTAAACACTTTTTTTGGGGAGGTTATCTTCCATTTATTACAGTGTGTCATGTCAAAATTAATATAGTTTCGTCTTATCCTTCCAGGTATCCATTAGGGGGCAGAAGACAAATATCAGATTGTATACTGTAGGGTTTTGAGCAAAGTTTTTACCACAGTGGGTCCATAGGACCAAGAACTGATTGCTCTCCTGAAACACAAACTCATACTTGCAAGAGTATGCATATGCATATAATTCTTTTTTCATTATTCCTTGCTTTTCCATGGAGAAATTGTGACTCAATGTTGATATGTAGCTAATATGTTTTATTTGAGCTGTAGTTGTCTTTATGTAGCTTTGAGTTTTTAACAGTGATGAGCTCCTCTTGAGACAATCCAGCTAGAAAAGTTTCTTCAGCTGTTTAGTATCCAAAGTTAAGACTGGTATGTCTTCTTAGTTCAGGTCTTGCTTCACTGATGGGCACGGATAACACAATAAGACCTGAATGGAAAATACCAACATGTCTCTGAGGATGTGTGTGTGTAACTAATGTGCTTCATTATCAAATCAGCTTTACCAGGGTCCATCTATTATATACAGTGTGTTCAGCCTTTACATGCGCCCTTTTGTGTGTTAGTGTAAACTATAAGCAATTTTGTATTTGTGAACCTCGCCTCCCTCTTTTCCGTTTTCGACACTAGTTTCTTGGACTTGTAAAAGCCTTGCTGTTAAAGTGAACAGGACAGCTGGGACGTATGAAACAAGACCCTGCTAAGTTCTGCACCAGCTCTGCAGATATGATTCTTTCTTTTTCCTTTGATACTTTTACCTCTTCTCTTTAACATCAGGCAAGTCAGGCTAGCCACATCAGATCCAAAAGGACAAGCCAGATATGACGCAATCCTAAAGCAGTAACATAACATTTGCTTTGTTTGATTGAATAGCTATTAATGTTTCATTCATAGCAATTTTGTTAAACTGCATGGAAGAGAATCAAACCATTAATTTTAGCATCCCTGAACACCGCGTCGAGTGTTAATAAAGCTGACTGAGGGAAATAAACTCTGGCTGCCGCCCTTTCCCTGCTGTAACTCATTTTTTTAGGGTGGAGAGCTGCTGAACTTGGGTGGTCCAGCTTACACTCTGGATTCTGATGGCAGCCTCGTCATCACTTCTCCTTCTGGAAATGAGACCGGAGAATTTATCTGCACAGCTACCAATGCTGCTGGCTATGCATCCAGAAAGGTCCAGCTCACAGTCTATGGTAAACATCTCATCAGATGAGGGCTTGGTGAAGTCAAAAGAAAAATAAAGGGGCTAAATGTAGCGTTTCACCACACAAGTTATTATTTGATTAGTTCTGAGACATTAGGGAAAGAAAGTACACAATCTTTTTTAAATAATTGACTTGATGTAAACTGTGGACACCTACAGTGTGTGCTAAATGTATTTTGTCTTCTGTTTTAAGTTGCTTTTATCATCAGATTATTCTTCTGTATCCCACACTTTAACAGCTGACCTTATCCTCTAATGTGCAGCATGTGTTATATGATGACATCTTTCATCCAAGATTTAAGATTCAGTTTATTTGTCATTACACAATATCAACTTGCAAAACAAAATTATAGACATAGTCTCTAATTGTGGTCTGTTTGGTCTGTTAAATTCACCAGCTACAATAAAATACCATCTGGTTGGTTTGTCATGTAACAGCTCATGACCTCATTCAATTCCTTTTGTGCATTTTTTTCCTCTTTTAAACTTGCAATTACAGGAGTGCACACAGCAGAACTACATAGCAAAACATCACAGTTAGAATTCCAGAATTAAAAACCCAACAAATCCTTAGAATTTGGCAGTAACTGAGCTTATAACATCACAGATGCAAACAGATCTAAAAACCAATTGATAAGAAAGAGTATTTGGAATCAGTTGTATCTGTGTCTGTGTTTGCTAGTCCGACCTAGGCCCAGCGCTGGTGGTGCTGCTGGAGGTGCTGCTGGAGGTGCTGGAGGCTCAGCAGAACCAGGGCGGATGACAGTGAATGAAGGAGAAGATGCTGTGCTGCCTTGTGACGTCCACAGTATCCCACCTCCAACCATCAGCTGGGCCAAAGAGAAGCAGCTCATCTCTCCTTACTCTCCCAGGTAAGACATATGCACTATATAATTTTGGTTTTTGTTGCTTGGGTTTTTTTGTAGTTGTTTTTTCAAAATTATTTCTATTATTAGAAAAGTCTTTAAACTGCAGGCAACACTACATTAGAAATAATCATCATTTTGAAGTGGAATCCCAGCATGAGCTATATAATAATTGTATGTACCATTATCAGTGATCACAGTTCACCTTATCCACAAATAAAAGTTAAAGGTCTTCCATACAAAGAAAAAAAACATACAAAAAACGGCATTGCATATTTCATTGCATTGCTACACTGTACTGCACAACATTAAGGCCTCCCTGCTGTCTATACATATCCCCTAAAAACCTTTGCTGTGCTAAGAAGCAAAAGATATGACAGAGGTGATCTAGAACTTGAGCAGCATAAATTCTGTATCAAGAAAATATGGGAAATGTTTCTTTTAGGACTAAAATTACAGGTCTCCTGAGCTCCCAAACACTTCTGGAGGATAATTAAAATAAAAAGTGATGCAACAGAGGGGATAAACAGGCCTATGTCCCAATCTTTTTGGAAGTTGTCGGTCATTTAAAATGCAAAATAAACATGTAATTTTTAAAGAAAAAATTTAATTTTACTATTTAAACTTCTAAATTAGGTGCAGGATTTCCATCACACATGGCATCAGATGCACAAGGAGCCCAGGGACCATCTGAGTTTGTCAAAAGGCAGCATGTTTTCAAAGAACTTTTTGGGCAGAAAAGACAAAGAGTCCCCTAATTTCACTTGATCCCTGCAGAGAGCACTCACCATGTTTACATGATATTTAAAAACAAAAAAAACGAATTAATGTATAAGTCAAGCAAAAACCAGACTTTTAAACACGCATGTGTTTGTTTGTCCTAAATCTTATTAACTCAAAGCTCTCAAAACTGGAATATCCCACTCAGATAATCAGTAAGAGATCAAATAACGTCCATGTCTACTCTCAGCTGGACTCAAATGACCTTAGGTGCATCGAACAAACTCCAATGTTTGACTGAAAACAGTAAAATATTAGTGTATATTCATGTAGCCAAATTCCCAATAAAGCTTTTTTCTTTTTCTTTTCTCAGTCGCCTTAACAGCAAAAATTAGAAGTGTCATAACTGTGCACGGGTTTCCAATGTGTGTGACCCTTTGGAAAAGGGGAAAAAATCTTTGCCCACCTTTGGGTTAAATGAATTGCAAGCATGACTTTATCTTGGCTTTAACTGTTGACATAGATGTTCTTTTAGTCTGTGAGAACTAAAGATCAGCCTTTAATTGTCACAGACTAAAAGATAATCTATGTCAACAGTGCTTTGTCATTGTTTCATGACCTCAGGGCACAGTTTGTGGTTTTCTAAGATGACTGAGTAATCATACTTTACCCTGTGATCTATTGCATTTACTGCACGCATGCCAACAGTAACTGTAATTATAGTTGATGGTGGATCATTAAGAATTACTACAGTACATGTTTACAGTCATAACTAAATAATTCAATGAGTGGGATCAGTAAGTGTGTGAGAGAGTGCACTTTTCTTTATTTGGCACCACATGCCAGCAATATCATTAGCCAGGTTTTGCCTTTAAAATTCAATGTATTGCTGTTTCTGAGCATGAACAATATATGTCTTTATTCCTTCCAGACATACCCAGTTACCCTCTGGGTCTATGAAGATCTTGAAGACCAGAGTGTCAGACAGTGGGCTTTATATTTGTGTTGCCTCCAATATTGCTGGTAACGTGACACTATCCACGGAGCTGAGTGTGTTGGGTAAGTTATCAAAGATGCCAAATCCTAGTAATGAGTTAACAGTGATATCATCACAAGTTACTTATGAGTTCCTGTTTTCTAAATCTGCTATATCCTTGTCAAATTTGGAATTCTTTCATAAAATCACATGATGAAAACTGCAGGGATTTGGATCATATTGGGTAGCTGAGTAGGCAGTTTGTGAAATTCATTTAATATTTTTATACAGTCAAAACTACTTATTCTACTTTAATCTGGAATTCCTGTGTGATGGATAACATGTAGGTCCACATGAGGCAGAGAGAAGCTTTGAAAATCTTGTTATTCCTTCGGCAGTACCTCCTAAAATTCAGGCTGGTCCAAGAGTGATGAAGGTACAAGTTGGTCACCCTGTGGAGCTGCCCTGTGTGGTGAGAGGTATCCCAGAGCCAACACTCACCTGGACTAAGGAAGGTAGAAGTTACCCGGTGTTACCTGATGGTAGCCTGGCACTGAAGAATGTGGGGCTGGAAGCTGAAGGAACGTACACCTGCACAGCCACGAATCCAGCGGGCAGGGATGAGGCTCAAGTTAAGCTTGTTGTCCAAGGTTGGTTTCAGATCCAATTAAAAGGTGAAAACCTACTGTTGATTATTTACCAGGAGTGAATATCAGTGATTAAAGTAACATTTTAATTATATTTTAACAAATCTTACTTTTTTCTATTTTCTGTTTAAAAGACAGATACTGTGCAAGACAAGCTGTCACCTATGCTTCGGAGTGTGTTAGGGTTTGTATTTGGAGGCAGCAGTTTTAATTGATTGTGTGTGTGTTTTTGTTTTCTTTTTTAGTTCCCCCTGTGGTTGAAGTACTGGAGCCCCCCTTCAACAGCCCCCTGCAAGAAAGAGTTGCTAACCAGCGTATTGCCTTCCCCTGTCCTGCCAAAGGTGCAGAACTAACTTTTCCTGCCTCTAAGTATTACTGAAGAAATATTTGATCCAGCTATAATTTTGGAACTTTGATTCTTGACTTTGAGTTTGATTAAAACCAGTGTTTGGTGAGACTAAGTGCAGCTTTGTTCATGTGTTATGATTCATCAAGTGCAATTCTGCTTTCCTAATTACTAAGAGCCTGGCTTTCCTGCAGCTTTGGTTTTCCTTTGTTCTTATAAAAGAAGAAGAAGAAGAAGAAGGAGAAAAACAGTATCAGATTTTACGCCAACACAATCATAAGATTTAGTTTTTTTACTAAATGAAGTTGAAAACCTTACTGAAGCAGATTTTAGGTTACCTGTTTGTAACTTAGACAAAAAAATCTAACAATAGGTGTAACTAGTAGTATCTCCACAGGGCTTTTCTTTCATATGATGTAGGTGGGTGGACCATGTGAGCTAGGTTCAGTTTGTTGTTGCAGTTTATAGATGGGAAACATAGCAATAAAAATCTCATTTCTTTGATTGATGATCCCGTCAAATTGTTCATATAGTTTAAAGCACATCACATGCTTGGATGTGATCTGATACTTCCATATAACCAGCAGGAAAATCTCTTGTACAGATAGTGTTCATGTGAAAGTGAGGTTTTGTAAGGTAATTGTAAGATGTTATCTTTTACTTAACTCATATTCAAGATTAATATTAATTATGAATTGTTCTCCTGTCGTCATGTCTTCTGCAGGTTTTCCTAAGCCAGTGATTCGTTGGTTGCGTAATGGCCAAGAGCTTACTGGGAATGAACCAGGTGTGTCCATCCTGGAGGACGGTACACTGCTGATTCTTGCCTCAGTCTCACCTCTGGATAATGGGGAGTACGTTTGTACTGCTGCCAATGATGCCGGCTCCACTGAGAGAAAGTACCAGCTCAAAGTTAATGGTGACTGACCTGTTCATTACATCATGTGTTGACACATCGGTTCACATTTACTACTGCATTAAATTAAGACACATCTTTAAAGTATATTCATCACGTCCACAGTGCCTCCAGATTTCCGTGACAGTGACATCCCAGGCAACCTGTCAGTGGTCCTGAACCAGCCCACCAGCTTGGTGTGTGATGTCACAGGAAGTCCGACCCCTGTCATCACCTGGTACAAAGATGGGAATCCTGTAGGTGCAATGCCGCTCAACTAAATGTTTTTCTTTCTTTTTATTTCCCATAAAATGTTAAACTATTGCCTTTACAAAAGTAAATACACACATCAAATTTGCATCCTGAGTCACCGAGTAACACTCAACCCTGTTATTTCCATAACCTACAGTTAACCTCTACTGTGGCCAATAAAAAGATTGGATCACACTGTTTTTATATGTATAGAATAAATGAGAAACTACAATGCCCTGTCCTTTCATTCTTTAATGAAAGCACTCGTAAAACAGAATGAGCTCTGATTGCAGGGTGTGCCATCCAAGAAAACAGACTTTAAAGCAGTGTTTATCCAGTGTGTGTGCATATGTGTAACAAAGACCAGCTTTGGTTCCAGCATCCTGTAATAAAAGCATGATTGTGATAAACTGATGCAACAGCAGAGTGTTATCACTGTTACATTGCTGTATCATCCCAGTTAGTTGGCTGCCTTTTGCTGTCTTGGCTCCTGTATTAAATCTTCCTGCCAGACTTGGATGGGAAAATCAGAGTGTGTACCTTAATCTGCTAATTATGGGTAATCTAAATCAAGATGATTTGCCCTCTAAATGTTTTTGGCGTTGAGAAACATTTGATCTCTTTTCATGTTTTGTAGGCATTTCTCAACGTCTGAATAAATCTCTCTGTGGACTATTGCTGTTTTTCAGTTCTACTTAGATTGTAAACTGGAGCTTTTGACGTTTAAATGCTATGATTGCAATGTTTTACTGTTCGGTCCAAAGATTACTGTCAGGAAACATTTCCTGAACTTTCACTTATGTTGTTGTTTTTGATTTAATGTATTTATGGTGTTTGGCAGGTAGTTTCCAGTAACAGCATCCAGATCCTTGATAAGGGAAAAACCCTGAGACTACTGAAGGCCAAAACAGCAGATGCAGGCAGCTACAGCTGTAAGGCCATCAACATTGCAGGAAGCACTGAAAAAAACTTTTTCCTGGATGTACTGGGTGAGTAAAGACAGTAAGCCTTTTCTTCACTGCAATACAGAGATAATAATGCATGCCTAAACTAACAGACTTTAATAATGCGTTATGCTGTTACTCAGAATATGAAAATGAATTGATTTAATCTGCTGGACATTTAAATATACTGCATAAAGTTTGACACACACCTGAATAGTCAGAACACATTTGAGACAGTTGAGCTCGAGACCATATGTGAGGG
>JAOXYM010000015.1:7575996-7596088 GCA_028567055.1 Leptatherina wallacei | reverse complement strand
TAGATGACCGGGAGTAACCCTCCTGACTCCACTCCGGCGACAGACAGGGGGAGACAAAACACACAAGAGGGAAAAAGTTAGCAGGATCATGACACTGATTATGATTAAAAATCTGGATTATGAGAGCATGTTAGCCAAAATGGGCACACAGTTGAAAATCTTCAGGTGAGGGCGGTCATCAATATCATTATCATCCTGATACCCTTATTTGGTACAAGCATGAAAATGAAAAAGAAAAATTGTACATGGAGATAAGATTTTATTCCAAAATCCTATACAATACTTACAGATCTTATAGTGTATGGATAAAATAAGCTAAATATGTACATTTAGAGTCATATAGAAACCTGCCATTTAACACATAATCCAGAATTCATTTTGAAGTTTAAAAGGATGATTTTTGTTGTTTTATCTGGAACTTTAAGGCATGCGGGTTTAACTGGCTGGGAATATTTAGCAGACAATATAACAGAAAATCTTTGAAGAGAGTTAAATGGATCTGGTGTAGAAGAATTTATGCATAAAGAAATTTTACATGATAGTGACAAATGAGAGCCTTGAGCATTAGACATTAATAAGATACCCATCAAGCAGAACAGTCTGCAAAGTTTAATTCTTTTTGCTCCTTTTCATTCATTCCCACAGTGCCTCCTACCATTATAGGGAGAGATGATGAGCCCACTGAGAGGAAAGTGGTCCTCACAAAACCTCTAATCCTGGAATGTGAGGCAGAAGGACACCCTCCGCCCTCTCTTACCTGGCTAAAAGATGGAGTCCCTGTGCGAGATGGAGAAAGTGTCCGTGTGCTTGAGCAAGGCAGGAAAATAGAAATCTTATCAGCCACCGTCTCAGACTCAGGACGCTACATCTGCGTGGCTACGAGCATTGCAGGAGAGAAGGAAGTCAAATATGATGTTAGAGTTTTAGGTAAGAAAACACAAAGAACAGCTTTATTTTAGCACTCTCACTCAGCATATGTCAGGGCTTTCTTCTGCCCATTAAACAAGTGGATTTTCTTGACTTTCATCTCTGGCACAGTGCTGACTGTAGCCTGCCTTGTTTACTTTAGTCTTTAACAAGATGACAGCTGAAAAAGCATTACACCGTTGTCGGCAGGATTTGAACCTGCGCGGGGAGACCCCAATGGATTTCTAGTCCATCGCCTTAACCACTCGGCCACGACAACTCATGCGTAACCTGAGCTACCACATTTTTTTCGTGCCTGGACCTGCTCCACTCCATATCATTTGTGCATTTCATATGGGAAACCTACATCTGCTGCTTCACTGTGGCTAAGCATATCTGCCTCGTATGTAAGCCCTACAAAAACTAGTACATGTAATTCAGGACTTAACCTAGAGCAGAGGTCTTCAACATGTGATCTGCAGAGCTACTGCTGGCGGGGTGGAAATTTTTGGAGGATTAAACCATTTAAAAGAAATATATTTGCAATATTTTTCCCCTTTTTCTGCCTAGAAATTTAAACACACATAACATGAATCCAACATTTTGTAGTGAACATATAAATTGAGGTCGAAAATGTTATCTCTCAGTCAGAATTGCACACATTCAGTGACACACGCGGACTATCTCAAGCTGGGCCGGGCTAGACCAGGCAAAACCGTTTCTTCAAGCCTCCTGCACACAAGTAGTAGGACCCACTCCTACTGCTGCCGTCACAATCACAATGCTGCACATGCACCAATATTATTGGAAAAGAAGATTACTTTGTAAAACAAATAAACAAGACAAAAGAAAGAAAATGACATTTTCTTCACCCAGGAATCTTGTGCGATCAGATTAAGATATTCCTGGCTAAAACTGCAGCTCTTATCCGCAACAGTCATATACAACAGGCTTGTATGTTATGATGTCAACTGTATGGACACTGATTTGAGGAAAGATGGATAGTTTTGTAACCCGGAGGAGAGATATCTTCCACCTCAAAAAACACCATTGTAAATGCAAGTAGCAAGGCGGCACCTGCTGCTGATTTAGCTGATAATAAAGGTCAGTGCAAATGAGAAAAGACCCTAAAATAATTATTGCGCTAAATGGCTGCTTCAAAAGGTAGACTAATTACATTTATAAAGGATGGGACTGTGGCAGTGATTTGGATGCACTGCATGCTACACAGCGAGTCACTTCACTTGTTGCGAAAGACTCGAGTGCTGAATTGTCAGATGTCATGGACTGGGTCTTGAAAGGTGTCAATATAGTCAAGAAGAGTGTTTTGCAAATGTGTCTCTTCTCTAATCTCTGCGTTGCTGTGGGAGAAGAAGACATCATCCCACTCTGCCAAAAGCAATACATCATACATGTTAATGACAATGCCAGTTAACTGTATTATGGTCCCTGCTCCATCTCTGCATCCATTGGTCCTTGGTCTGAAAAGCACTGGAGACCCCTGACCTAGAGGATGTCTTCTTTACATTCAATATATCATTACTCATGGTTTCTTTTTTCACTCCTAGTTCCTCCTCTCATTGATGGAGCTGAAGATGTAACAGACAGCACAGTTATCATCAACAGCCCTTTGGAGCTGGAGTGTGACGCCACTGGAACACCTGCACCAGTCATCAAGTAATACATCCGTCTAATGCAAAAACAGAAACAAATATAAACAGTCACTTGAACACACTCAAAGTCTCTGTAAAAAAAATTCTCCTTGCCAGGTGGTATAAAGATGGAAAACCAATCAGACAGGGTGAAGGGTTGCGGATTGCAGCCAGTGGCCGGCAGCTGATTGTTTCCCGTGCTCAGATCTCTGATACAGCTCGCTTCCAGTGTGTAGCCACCAATGAGGCAGGAGACCACAAAAGGGACTTCAATGTGGTAATACAAGGTAAAAAAAAAAAAAAAAGGAATAATCTCAATAGTTTTTCAAATGTTACAAGTCTAATTTCTGTAACTTTTACTCAAAATACAAGCTTCGGGAATGGTTACACTTTTGGTAAACACTTCTTTTGGTTGTTGGTTTTGTTTTTGTTTTTTTCATTTATAATTTATAATTATTTATAATTTCATTTATAATTGCAAAGTGTTTTTAAGAAAATAAGTCTATTCACTGCACCTCTACAGTTCCTCCATCCATCCGTACGACTGGGCCTGCCGAGCGTTCTGTGGTTCTCGGCAAGTCCATCAGTGTGGAGTGCATCTCCAGTGGCATCCCTCCACCCAGTATTACCTGGCTCAAAGATGGCCGACCCGTGGACACAACAAAGGAGCACCTTAAGGTTGGTTCCTGATTGGCGATTATTAATTAACGAAAAAAATATTGTGCAATATCAGATATTTACCTCTGACATGCACCAAAAAACTTTGATGACACTTTATTTCAAGGGGTGGGTTTCAGTCTAATATGACAGCATTATAGACATGACATGGACATGAATTAGCTCTATAACTGTAACTGTTGTCATTCAGTCTCTCACTTGTAATGGGAAGCTGATATTATATTGTGTTTGTGATTATGTATATATGTATATATGTCTGCAATTAAGAGCGTTTTTGAGGAAATGTTTTATTTTCAGCCCCCTGAGGTAAAATAATCTGTTTGTTTGAATATTATAGCTATGATTTGGATTTTAATTTCATTTAGTCCGTTGCTGTGTTATATTCTGGCTTGCTATGCTGTTATGACTAATTACATGTTTTAACACATTATAAAACTTTGCATTAAGAACAAATGCTTTGAATTTTTCTGCAATATTTGAAAAGATTTGTTGGGTTTTCCAAATGAAACTGTAGTTAGAGCATGCTGTTCTTTGTATCCTGTATTCGTCTGCACCTATAACTCCTACAGCTGCAGTCAGCAGGCAGAACCCTCAAGATCACAGAGGCTAGACTGGAAGATTCTGGGAGATACACCTGCCTGGCCACTAATGCAGCCGGTGAAGCTCAACAGCATATTCGACTCAGTGTCCATGGTAACTTCCGGATACACCACACACTCCCTCCAAATGCCCCTTTTGTAACTCATCTTCTAGCTTGTTGTACATCTTTATTCCCTCTTCCTTCCTTATCAAGACACTACATGGATTTATGAGAATATCTCGCAATAAATTAATGTTATTGAGTGTAACGCTTTATTTATCCCTCAGAGCCTCCCAGAATCCCCCTCTCAGGAGAGATCATAAACCAGACAATTCTGTCAGGCTTTTCCACTGAGCTCGAGTGCAAGGCCACAGGCAGCCCAGTACCTGGTAAGAAAGCTCAGAAATGTTCTCCTCAGTCCTGCTGTGCTCACGCACAGCTGGCAGGGCAAAGCTTCCTCAGACCGCTGAGCTGGACATGACTTTGCAGCAGCTGTCTTTATCTGTGACCATTAATGGAAGTGCAGAAAAGTGATCTCTGTTGTCTCCCTGCAGGCAGCTTCACTTTTGTCCCACTCCTTTTCCTTACAGATGGATGAACTGTATGGTGTGGCATTTTGGCTGAGATAAACAATTAAATGACAGATGTGTAGATATGTAGAAAGAAACAACTTTGTGTTTTTTACAGCTAAATTTAAAGTACACATTTTGGAGACTTGTGGGTCTTAGATGAACATGTCAGTATAGTATTTTGGACTTTTTTTCAATACATAGTAAAGAAAGGAACATTTAATAATTTCATACACATACACAATGTCTAAATCCAGTGAGGACACAAGGTATTTCAAAAGTAATATATAGGATGTATCAATGGTTTGCATCCCTGGAACCAAAAGGATAACGACATATGGAACAATTTACAGATTGCTGTCTCAAAATTCAGGGAAAGATGGGAATTTTATGGATTTTCACAGCTGTTGTTCCTCATCATAAAGTTCAGTTAGATGGGATGCAGCTCTTTCCATGCAAAGCATTTCTAAAAATGTCTGAAACCACAATTCGTCTTTCACTTGATCTGCATCTTTCCACATATTTAACTTATAACATTTTCCTAAAGAGTTTTTATTTTACTGCACATCCAAACCACACAATAAAACGTCCTTTATCTCCATTATCTTTATGCCTTAGCAATCACTTGGTACAAAGATGGCAGACCTCTGACTGGTGCAGTTGGTGTGTCGATGCTGAAACGTGGCCAGGTGCTGGAGATTGAGCGGGCACAGCTGTCTGATGCTGGAATGTACAAATGCGTAGCTGTCAACCTGGCTGGAGCTGCAGAAATATTCTATAGTCTGCAAGTTTTTGGTGGGTGTTCTTTTTTCTTTTCTTTTTTTAAACATGTCATGCATTGACGATGCATCCTACATCCTATGTTTATCCGGTTATGACAACTACACATTGTAACAAGACCATGCCCTTCACTGTTGTGCCTCACAGTGCCTCCGATCATCTCAAGCCGAGGCGGTACAGTAACAGTCGTGGTGAATAAGGTCGCCAGGCTGGAATGTGAGGCCTCTGGTGTGCCCATGCCCAGTCTCACGTGGCTAAAAGACGGCAGCCCTGTGGCAAGTGTTTCACATGGCATACAGGTGACTGTCTACTCACCAATTCATGAATCAGTTTGAAAATCAGGTTTTCAGATACATGTTAGTTTAAACTTTGATCACTATCACTTGTTGTTGTTGATCTTTTCTTTCTTTTATGTTTTATTTACTTTTACTATGCCAAATTGATAATAAACATTAAAAAAGAATATTGGTTCAAAAAGAAGCAGGTCATCTCTTTAGGTTGTGATATTTACAGTGTTCTGGTCTGTTTCTGTCTCCCCCCTCAGGTGTTGTCTGGTGGCAGAGTGTTGTCGCTAAACAGTGCACAGGTTAGTGATGCCGGCAGATATACCTGCGTGGCGGTAAACGCTGGAGGAGAACATCAAAGAGAGTACGACCTCAACGTTTATGGTGAGGAAATCTATTTTCCAGTTGTCATATGCATGGATAAAACCTCACTGCATGTATTCATATATTTTAAGAAGAAAATGGACTAAAGTTGAAAATTTGACAAGAAAAGATATTGATTATTCCTCGGTAGATTTCATGCACTTAATGCTGAAATTAATCAAAGTTGTACAACTCTGTACTTATAGAAAACATATAAAAAAAACCTTTGATGCAAACATGCTTTTGGCAGCATCAGTAAACACTTAAGTTCATTTTTGTCTCATCTTAGTCTGAGTCAGCGTGTGATAGTGGGTTTGAACTCAATATTTTGAGTTTGAGTGGGAGGTTTTCTGTTTTTGTTTTACTTTTGGCCCACAGATGAAGCCTTTTAAAACCAACAATAACAAAACTTTCATCACTGTCATAATCCAGACTTTAAAAAGATGCTGCACTACATTAGAAACAGAACTAGTCAACAAGAAACATCTTTAAAAATTTCACAAGTTTTTTGTTGTTGTTTTTACTGATTAATAATTAAGACTGGCTGTATTATATTCACCAGCAGAGCATCAGTAACACAACACAAATAAAAATCTTAAAACTCATTCTGACAAAGGTCTCAAGCACACCATAATAATGTCGGGGGAATATGATCCGATATGCTGTTACAGAAGTCTAATCAGAGGGAATGGCACAGACGTAAACATGAGATGAAATGAAAGAGTTGTAAAGATGATGCTTGTCCATGTCTACCTGTAAACATCTGTTAAAACTTACATGCACAGAATGACACACCATGTTGTACGTGTGCATGTGACTTGTTGGTTCACAGCAGTGAAAATTTATGTAGGAGTGAGTTGTCGTGGCCGAGTGGTTAAGGCGATGGACTAGAAATCCATTGGGGTCTCCCCGCGCAGGTTCAAATCCTGCCGACAACGGTGCAATGCTTTTTCAGCTGTCATCTTGTTAAAGAGTAAAGTAAACAAAGCAGGGTGCAGTTATTTGAGGTTTGCTCAAAGAGAAGTAGCACCGTGCCAGAGAGGAAAGTCAGGGAAAATCCATTTGTTTAATGGCCAGAGAAAAGCACTGACATTTACACAGTGAGGGTGCTTAGAGACGGTATCTTCAGCCATGCAGTTCTGTACAATTCAATGTGTTATTTAGCAGGGGTTGAGGTAAAAACAGGGTAAAAAAAATCTTGTCATCAGAAATAGAGGCAAACTTGTGCAAATTGGCATGCCTGTTTTCATCCTTTCAAGCAGGCTTAGGTTTTGTTTGCCCAGTAACTTTATTGCAAGACATATTAGTCTAGATTTATTATCTACAACAGGTTAGATTTGCCAAAAAAGGGTGACTGTCTCATGTAAAACTGATAAACAAACGCTTTAATAAAATACCTCCTGAACTAGATCATGTTTTCAAGGTCTCCTGTCTGGTAGACATGATCATTTACAGAGTTGAGGCTTCACAGTTTTCAGTTAATTTCCCTCAAATGATTGTCCTCTGTAAGCTCACACGTCTGTGCTTTGGCCTCAAAGATTTCCAGGCCAAATATGTGTCACATTCATGTTGTGAAAAATTCCAGCAGCACCTTCCTTGTTGTTTGAGTCATTCCCCGTGTAAGTGCTTCTTAGCAATTTCTGTGGAGATCTGGTTTTTATGAACTTCTAGGAAATTACGCTGCTATAATTTACAAACAGATGTTGAGCTGTTAGGAAGGGATTAGTGTTTAAATAGCTTAGTTCCCAAAGAGAGAGATGATTGCTTTCATTTATGACGTAACATGAAGATTTGTCTGCAGGACTTCACAGACTCATCTTACATTAACTACCTCAAAGCATCAAAATATACACACTCAATGTGTGTACACTCACTGATTTTTACTCAAAGAATTTACTCAGGCTTCAAAGTATTTTAATGACTTGTATTCATGTTTGCTACAGTACCACCTAACATCAAGGGGGAGGAGGTTAATGCCACAGTAATGCTTGGACATCCAGTCGAGCTTCACTGCCAGAGCGACGCCATCCCTCCACCTGCTCTCTTCTGGCGAAAAGACGGCCGCCAGTTCTTTAGGAAACCTGGTGTCACCGTCTCTGCAGATGGGAGTTTACTCAAGGTAAAGTTTGTCAGAGGTTATACAACCAGCTAAGAAATGCACCTTAAAGGGCTCCCTCTTGACAGTTTGACTCTTGCTACTGATTTCTTCTTCATTAGTTCGAGAAGTAATGCATGAATCAGTGCAGTATTGTTTTTGTTAAAGTGAGTGACCTGTGGGAATTTAATTGGTAGGTTAATAGTGCTCAGGTGCAGGATGCTGGCAGATATACCTGTGAAGCCATCAATGTTGCTGGAAAAACAGAGAAGAACTATAACCTCAATGTCTGGGGTGAGTTTGTCTTTATTTCCACCTCTAACTGTTTTTGCTCACATTTTCATTAAGGAAGAAATGTATTTTTTAAGATTTGCTCTTTTTGTTAAATTGTTACTGTAGATAAAAATATAAATAGCATCTCATGGGAAAAATTTACATTCATAAACAGAGATGTTTTTTGCTGTAACGCATCAATTCCTCTGCTGTATTAAAAAAACTCATTAAAAATGTCTCATTATGATTGAATGGAATTTGACTGCCACCTGTTGGTGTCCTGTTGTCATTACAGTTTCTCCCAGTATCCGCGGGTCAGAGGAGGTGTCTCCTCTGACTGTGATCGAAGGAAGTCTCATCACTCTGGTGTGTGAGTCCAGTGGCCTACCACCTCCCAACCTGACATGGAGGAAGGATGGTAAATGTTCATATGTGTGGAAAAAAGTGGGCAAGAAGTCCGAAAGAGAACATGAGAACTCTGTGGGTAGTATGTTTTAGCACTATCCTGTGTTTTCTCCATGTTTCTCCAGGTTCTGAACTCAAGTTGGACCAGCGGCTGAAGGTTTTATCAGGAGGTCGCCAGCTCCAGATCTCCAGTGCTGAGAGGACAGATACGGCATCTTACACCTGCACAGCCTCCAGTGCATCGGGAGCAACCTCCAAGGAGTACAGCCTCCAGGTTTATGGTATGTATGATACATCAGTTCATCCAATGATCAAATCTTTTTCCACTGCTTGTTTTTTTTTTGTAACCAAAAAATGTGTTATGTACTGTCAGTGAAATATACTTAGATGCAGGTTGGGGAAATACTGTCATTGGAAGTCACGTGTAGCATAAACATGTAGGTTACAATCAGACAAGCAACAGTCTGCAAACATACAATAGGATCCAAAAACACTGGGGGAGAAAACTTACTTTAAACATAGGTTTTAACAAGAAATACATGTTTTTTTCTTACATTCATATTTATTCATATAGTTAAAAGCTGGACAGTGTGTGTACATAATGTGGATACATTAACAATATATTCTATAATTACCACAGCTTGTTGTGCTTTTCGTATCATTTTATAGATACACAACTCACACACTCTTCTCATTTCAGTTCGCCCTTCCATCAGTCGCAGTGAAGATGACACTGATGATGTCACAGTAACAAAGGGGAGGGATGTGACCCTGCAGTGTGCTGCAGAGGGTGTGCCACGACCAGCGATCACATGGCTGAAGGATGGACGACCCATTACAGGCCATCGTGGTGCAAAGATCCTGAATGAAGGGACATTGTTGCAGATTAAAGATGCTAAGGTGTCAGACACAGGACGATACACCTGCATTGCTGTTAATGTGGCAGGACAGGCAGACAGCAAGTATGACATCAGTGTGCATGGTATGAATTCTTGTGATCTTTTGAGCTGATTTTTGTTATTTTTTCATATTTAGTCACTCATCTGAAATCTGGAGTGTTGGAATTTAATCGTCTTCATTGCCTTTTTTATCATCCAGTCCCACCTAGTTTAATTGGTCAGGTGCAGTTTCCAGAAAATGTGAGTGTTGTGGTGAAGAACCCAGTTGCTCTGAGCTGCGAGGCTTCTGGCGTCCCTCTTCCTGCCATCTCCTGGCTGAAGGATGGTCAGCCAGTGAAGGCAACTAGTTCAGTGCGCATCCTCTCAGGTCAGTTTTCAATTTATGTCTGATGTCTGATGACTGTCTAATGAGCAAAATAACACACTAAATCCCAGACAAACTAAAGGAGCAAGGCAGTGGGAAAAGTGGAGGAAATTCAGACCATTTTATCCAACTGCTTTGATGGAAAGTGTGTGATTGGTAGCTAACAACATGGATGAGCTCAAAGCACTGATAAGGACACAGAGAGACAACAGAGAATGCAGTAAAGTATGTTTCACTGAGATTTTCTGATAATTGACCTGTTTGGCCTCTAGGTGGGCGTAGTCTTCGTCTCATGCATGCTGCAGTAGAGGATGCTGGAAGGTATACTTGCATCGTTTCTAACAGTGCTGGAGAAGAAAGAAAGAACTTTGACCTCCACATCCTCGGTAAGGAGGCAGTAGATGCCTGTTTGAGTAAAACTTCTTATGATATACACTGTACAGGGAAAGAGTGAAAACCATTAATTGGCGTGATTTACAGTTCCACCAAGTATCGTGGAGGAAGGAACGGTTGTGGACTCTAAAGTAAAGGAGAAACACAACATCACTCTCACCTGTGAAGCATCGGGTAAATTACAAATTTTCCTAATGAAAAGTTTTTTGTCAGCCCTTAATGGAAGTTAAAGAAAACTCTTACTTTGCAGCTTTGTTGACTTCCTTTGAATAATTTCCCAGGTAACCCTGTACCAGAGATTAAATGGCTAAAGGATGGACAACTGTTGTTGTCTGACAGGCGCCACCAAGTGTTGTCTCATGGTCGCTTTCTCCAAATCTCTGAGGCCCAGGTTGCAGACACTGGCAGGTACAGCTGCCTAGCATCTAACAGCGCAGGAGACCGCAGCAGGCATTTCAACCTCAATGTTCTGGGTATAAAGGCAACTCTTCTTAATCTGGAATGTTTTATTAAATCAATCAAGCAACTGAGTTGATATGCAGTCCAATTCATAATCTAATTATCGGGTTTCTGCCATTTTATTCACCAGTTTCTCCCACCATTGCTGGGTCGGGCCCTGACATTTCTCCTGAGGAAGTTACCGTAACCCTGAGCAGCCCCACCTCACTGGTGTGTGAAGTCCAGTCTTACCCTCCTGCTCTGATCACCTGGCTCAAGGATGGCACTCCATTCGAATCCACTCGCAGTGTCCGAGTACTTCCAGGTGTGAGATCAGATTTCTACAAGAGAGAATAGTGTGGTATGTTTTTTTTAGATTTTTTTAAACCTTGTTCTTTTACAGGTGGGCGAACGCTGCAGATTCTCAATGCTAAAGAGGAAGATGCTGGAAGGTATACCTGTGTGGCTACAAATGAAGCTGGAGAAACCCTGAAGCACTATGAAGTCAAGGTTTATGGTGAGATACCTGCATCTTTGAAAACATGCATTTGCAAACAATACCAGTCAAAAGTTTTGGACACATTTTCCCATTAAATCTAATGTGTGTCCACACTTTTGACTGTTACTGTATTTTTATATTCCCCAAAACATCATATTAAGATGGCCATACAAACATCCTGACCAATACCAGAGCATTAACTTAAAAATGCTTTTGACTTAAGTTCCACCACAGATCAATAAGAATGACATTCCTGGAGAGGGACTGGCTCCTAAAGAGGTCAAGATTACGATCAACAGTACGCTGACTCTGGAGTGTGTTGCTCAGGCTTTTCCCACCCCAGCACTGCAGTGGTATAAGGATGGACAGGTATGGATTTAGAACACCTGCCTTAATTTGACTTTTTATGTGTGTAGGACGCTCTTCTTTCAAAACAAGATGCCAATATAACCTTTAAAAACACATTTTCCACAGATCCTGCGGACAGATGACCACGTGTCCATTACAGCCAATGGCCGTATTGTTCAGATCAAATATGCTCAGGTGTCGGACACCGGGCGTTACACCTGCGTTGCCACTAATGTAGCTGGAGAGGATGAGAAGGACTTTGATGTAAATATACAAGGTGAACTGGGTTGACTTATGCTCACAGGTTAATAGAGACTAACATCAATGACTGCTGACACTACATCCTCTGAGATACATCCAGAAATATGTGCTTTATGTTTCAAACCTCATAACCAAAAATAAAGCTCTAAAAATCCTCAAAGTGTGGTTAAAACATTGTCTGCTCTTTTCAGTCCCCCCTAATTTCAACAGACCTGGTGAAGTTGGTGATGGGACATCGGCCTCTAGTTTTGGAGGAGATGCTCGGGATGTAATTCTTAACAATCCCATCTCTCTGTACTGTGAGACAAATGCTGTACCCCCTCCAACACTCACCTGGTACAAAGATGGACAACTACTAACTTCCAACGACAAAGTTTTGATCCTACCAGGTAAGGTAGAGGAAGGGAACAGCTGGAAAGAAAGGAAATGGGACAGACTCTGTTTATATAAAAATCCTTATTATTTTAATCCTCAGGTGGGCGAGTATTACAGATTCCCAGGGCCCAGATTGAAGACTCTGGCAGGTACACTTGTGTGGCCATCAATGAAGCAGGGGAAGACTCCATTCAGTATGATGTTAGAGTGTTACGTGAGTTTTTGATCAGTTTAATATGCTGTAGAAAAAGTCTTTTTTAGATACAGCCACTTCTCATGGTGTATTTCTGTCCTGCCCCAGTACCTCCAACCATACGTGGAACAGACAGCGACATGCCTGAGGAAGTCACCGTCCTGGTCAACAAAACTACCCAGCTAGAGTGTCATGTGGATGGAAATCCTACACCCAAGATCACCTGGTTTAAGGACAGCCAGCCAATTAGCTCTCAGATTTCTCATAGAATTTTGTCCAATGGACGAACACTTAAGGTAAAAACCAGACAACAGACAGAAAAGATGGGTTACAACATTACAACATTATTTATAGTTGTTGTTTTTTTTATATATAAATAGCTCATGCTGCTAAACCAACAAGCCAAAGAGTTTAAAAGTAGTGATAAAATTTTCTGGGGACTTGGTCCATTGCAATTTGGATAATGTTATGTAAGAGTTACTGCAGTTTTGCATCTTTTCTGTATTTTTTTGCTATTTATGTTTTCAGTTAAACTTAGTTTAAGTTTGTTCTCAGGGTGGATTTGCACATTTCGTTGCTTTATTTATAACCAATAAGTACCATAGTTCTAATTTGCATATGATGCACTATTTTTTCCATCAGGTGTTGACTGCTCAGGTATCTGACACAGGCCGTTACGTGTGTGTGGCTGACAATGTGGCTGGAAGTGCAGAAAAGCACTTTAATCTTAATATTCATGGTGAGCTGTTACACTGGATGCTGAATAACATTTCTTTGTTGGATTTATGAAACAGATCTACCTCTATTTTTCATGTAGAATCATGTCACTCTTATCTGGGAAACTAAATCTTTGTAGTTTTTCTGCTTTCAAGAATACCTTGAAAATAGTATTTGCAGTATTTTTTACACTGCGTCCTCTCTGCCTTGCAGTGCCTCCCACCATTATCGGTGTGAGTCCCGGCAATGTGACAGTGGTGGTGAACAACTTTGTGTCTCTTTCTTGTGAAGCTACTGGCTTCCCTCCTCCCACACTAAGCTGGCTAAATGACAGAGGCCCCATTCAGGCCAACACTAATGCCCTCCTCATGCCAGGTACTGGGAAGTGATGTATACACCTTCTGGGTCAACATTTAACTTCAGGAAAGTGGTGACAACCAGTCAAGCTACAGTATTCAAAAACTCTAAATGCTATCATGATGTTAAATAAATGACCAACATGTAAAAAAAGATATCAAATTTCTTTATGTTCTGATTATATTAGTGTCCATTTGTGCCTTCAGGTGGCCGTACTTTGCAGATTCTTAAAGCAAAGGTATCTGATGGGGGAAAGTACATCTGTGTGGCCATGAATGCAGCAGGAGAAGCTTACAAACACATCTATCTCACTGTGTTTGGTCAGTTCACATCTTTATTGTTTGTACTGTACTGTGTGCTTCTGGCTTTGTTTTACATCATACAGTGAATGATTTTCATTTCTACTCCACCTTGCAGTTCCTCCCAGTATCCGGGGCAGTTATGGAGACTCTCCCGTGGTGGTTAGTGTGCTTGTTGGTAAATCAGTAACTCTGGAGTGTGAATCCAACGCCATCCCTCCTCCCACCATCACCTGGTACAAGAACGGCAGGGTGGTGACAGAAACAGCCAACCTAAGTATTCTGGCCGAGGGGCGGATACTTGAGATCAGAGGCTCAGAGGTACTGATCACATCAAGTCATTTATCTTTTGTATGATCCATTTCATTCTGACGCTTCATCAGCCATAATAGATACCTTCTCAAATAAATTACATCCTCTTGCAAAACAATTATTTTTTCTCCCAAAAAAATTACCAAGGGGTTGCAAATAAACTGTGGCATTTGGCAGAATTGAAAACACATTGTTTTTTTCTATTCTTTTGCAGGTGTCTGATACAGGACAGTATGTTTGCATGGCCACCAATGTTGCTGGACAAGTAGACAAAAACTTCCATTTGAACATCCACGGTAGCCTATTCTGAAGAAATATCGATTTACAAGTCTGAAAATTCATGAAACGAATACTTGGAAACAAATTGATTTACAGAGTGATATCTAATAGATCTATTTCTACCTAGTTCCTCCTAGTATTGATGGCCCAGCAGAAGAGAGTGTTGTGGAAACCATCAGTAACCCAGTTTCTTTTGCCTGTGATGCTACTGGAATTCCTCCGCCCAGTCTCACTTGGTTAAAAAATGGACACCCCATAGGTAGGCCTGGTGCAGATTTAATGTTTGCAAACACACAAAGAATAAGATATTTTTCCTTCAGGTAGGAATCGTTATTACCAAAGGAAAAAAAACAACATGAGTTTACTTGTTACTGTTAACTTCATGTTTCCTTTAGTGAACTCAGACTCTCTGGAGATGCACATCTTTTCAGGAGGAAGTAAACTACAGATTGCACGGTTGCAGCTTTCTGATGGTGGTACGTACACGTGCTTGGCGTCAAACATTGAGGGCAAAGCACGCAAGAGCTACCACCTCACCATACAAGGTACATGTTCATCTTTACTGCAAGGTCTCCAACATTTTCCACAGGCTTTTACACACAACCAATCTAGTTTTTACAGTGTGCCTGATGTATTCATTTTTTCCCAAATTACACAATATGGTCATTTTAATTCTAATTTACAGGATAATCCAAATCCAGTTTTAATGATAGTATAAGCATTTCTACTGCTATCACCTGGATTGCAGCTAACTGGTAACTCTTTCCTAGTCCCACCTCGTATCTCTGGATCCGAGATGCCCAGTGAGATGGGAGTCCTGGTAAATGAAAGCATCCAGCTCATCTGTCAAGCTCAGGGAACCCCTACTCCAGTCATCCAGTGGTTGAAAGATGGGGAATCCATCAACAGAATGGGGAACAAAGGGCTCAGGTACAGAAATAAGTGCCGCCAGAGAAAAGCAAGAAAAACTAGAAACTGGCATTTCTGTCATTACGGGAATCTAGATATATCCATAGTAATTGGGATTTAAGATTAAAGACTGTATTAGAAAGTCTTAGGAGGGCATTTTGCACACATAGTGCAGCTACTAAATTAAGAGGGCATAAGATATTGACAATCATCTGGAAGCTTCCAGGATAGGACATTTGATTTTCACCATGAAGGAGATTAAATACAAACTTTGCTGGAAAGTTACATAGGATGTGTTTCTGTAAAGACATTTTTTGTGTCTTTATGCTCAGAGTTGGTCCAAGTGGCAGCACACTCACAGTGAGCCAAGCTCACCCTGAAGACAGCGGAAAATACACCTGTGTGGCCACCAACACCGCCGGAGAGGAAGACAGGATATTTAATCTGAATGTATACGGTGGGTTTAATCATTCTTATCTCTTTTTTTGATAAACTCTACATGCAACATTCAGTATAGACGATCTATTAGGTCTTCCTGATGATTACACCACCAGTTTGTTTCCCCTTTACTGACCTCACTGTCCATTTGCTAACTCAGTGCCTCCTGCGATACTTGGAAACAGTGAGGCCGTCGAAGACCTGATCACAGTTCTGGACAGTTCTGTCAATATAGAGTGCGTTGCTACTGGGTCTCCTCTGCCGCAGCTAAACTGGCTGAGAAATGGCCTCCCTCTGCCGGTCTCCTTCCACATACGCCTTCTTTCTGCTGGACAGGTGCTCCGGTAGGTCAGTGAACAGGGCACATGAAAAGGATTGTCCTGCAGTTGTATTTGCTTCTATTAAGTGTGAAAGTGGTGATCTTATAATATATATAATATAATACATAATTATTTATTATGTGAAATAACAGGAAGATGTTGTTAACTTTACCATTAGATATAATCTCAGATATAATCTGGTCACTTATTTATTCAAAAGATTTTGTCTTAAGTGAATATTTCCTCCTGACCTGCATGATGTTGGGAAACTTTTCTTGGCTCTACATAACCATGAAACCACAAAAAACGGGAGGATGTTTATAGAAGAGACAATAACTTGACATTAACATAGCTGATACATGCCCCAAGATACTGCTTTTCAGCAGAAAACAAATAGCAAGTTGGATTTTGTTCATTTTCAGTAAAACATTGTAACTTAAAATCTGTCAGGATTACACGAATCCAGGTGTCTGATGGTGGAAGCTACACCTGCGTTGCAACAAACAGGGCAGGAGTGGACAACAGACATTATAACCTGCAGGTGCATGGTGAGTTGATCAGTGAATACCTTTGGAAATGTTCCTAGTTAAACCAATTAAAACAAACGTCAATGAGTTTTTAAATGACTTTCTTCAGTTCCTCCTGGATTGGATGGAGCAGGAAGCACAGACGATGTGACTGTGGTCAAAGGAAACTTAGCTTCTTTGCTGTGTATTGCTGATGGGACCCCAGCCCCTGCCATTTCATGGCTCAAAGATGGAGTGGCTCTAGTTCCTGACCACCACGTCTCTCTCCTCAAACTGAATACCACCCTACAGATTAGCCAGGCCCAGGTTAACGATACAGGGCGCTACACCTGTATGGCTAACAACACTGCTGGTCAAGCCAGCCGTCACTTCAGTCTGAAAGTTCTAGGTTAGTAAAAGATTTGAATTCTAAGTTTCATCCTCTGATTGATGGGTGAGAAATAAATTGAACTTATATATAAATTCCACTCTGTCTTGGTCAGATCCTCCACACATTGAAGGCTCTGAAGAAACATCAGAAGTAACTGTTGTTGTTAATAATGTCCTGGAGCTCCAGTGTGAGGCTACAGGTATCCCTACACCCTCTCTGACCTGGCTAAAGGATGGACGCCCATTCCCACAGATGGATAGCCTGCGTCTCCTCCGTGGAGGAGAGGTACTCCGTGTGGCCTCAGCACAGGTCAGCCGCATAGGAACACTGTAGTGAATTACTTCTGTGATATTTCTATTTACACGTTCAATGTTTTCTTCATTCTTCCATTATGTGCTTCATATGATAACAATAGAGCCATAGAATAATATTACCTGCTCATATTCTTCCTCACACTTGTTCCCATTCAGTTGGAGGACACAGGCAGGTACAGCTGCTTAGCCAACAGTCCAGCAGGAGATGATGACAAAGAGTTCCTTGTTCGAGTGCATGGTGGGTGAAATAGATGTGTGACACGTTTGATAAAGCACTAGTTATCAAATGACTGAGAATACTACAAGGCAACAGATCCAGCATGCTTGAAACAAGTTGGAGGAAGTTTGTGATTACCATGGTGTTAAATCAGGAATTGTTTTTACAACGCTGTCTTAGAAACTGAGAAGACTGATTGCTGATGTTTTAATGGTAGAAAGTTTTCCCATTCTTGTTTAATATATTATTTCACCTGCTCAAGTAACTTGTGATTTCCTTTATCACGTACCCTAGTTATGTTTATAGCGTTTGTCAGATCTCGACTGCAGGTAGGCAGGAGTCTTTACAAAAGATAATGTTTCTTTTTGACATTGTTTTGTTGAAATAAGCAGGGCATTCCCAGAAATATGCATCAAATGGATGGCAGCACTAGTTCTTCCCAAACACGTATCCATCATTCAACATCGATTGTGCCTTCATTCTGTGCACTAATGCCCATTAACATTAACGTCATGGATGCCTCTTAAGGCAAATTGTTCCTCTTTGTCTAACCTCTTCATACAGCTGACAAGAAAATGTCTTTTTTCCAATAAATGAAACTGGATGATAAAAGTACCTGGTGGTACATTTTCTGTTTAATGCCGCTTCAGTTCCACCAAACATTGCGGGAGAAAGCACACCTCAAGATGTGTCAGTCCTGCAAAACAGACAGGTAACCCTGGAGTGCAATTCTGATGCTGTTCCACCCCCAACTTTGACTTGGCTCAAAGATGGGAAACCACTTCAGGTCAGTTATAAAAAAAAATCTCCAAACCTTATTAAAGATACAACTTGTCATCCATCTTGTCTGAATCACATCTATAAATAATTAATTTCCTTTGTGTAGGCCTCTGCTCGTGTACGTGTCCTTTCTGCTGGGCGCTACTTACAGATCAACATGGCCGAGCTCAGCGACAGGGCTCAGTATACCTGTGTGGCGAGTAACATCGCTGGCAAGACAACACGACAGTTTAACCTGACCGTCAACGGTACAGTTTCTGAATATGTTCGAAAAACAGACTTCCTTACGGAGGAAGGAAAAGCCTAAAAATAAATTAACTTATTCACATGATACCGTTCCTAGCTTTTTATAGACATCAATTCATCATAAAAGAAGAAATAACAGTTTTGGTTTGAACACCTGTCCCCTCAGTGGCCCCAACGATCAAGGATGGTCCTCAGATGGTGTCGGTGCACGTTGACAAGCCAGCAGTGCTTGAATGCATAGTCAGTGGTGTGCCACCCCCCCAGGTGACCTGGAGGAAAAATGGTGTAATGTTGGCAGGAAACAACAGGTAAACCGCATCATATACATATCATTGGTGTCTCTGTTCCAAAACCCCTTCTTTTCAAGTATTTTACAACATTTTCACCAAATCTGCATTACATTTAACATGTGCATACGTGTACAGGTACACATTTGTAGAGGATGGGTCTTTACACATCCACGTAGCTCAAGTGACCGATACTGGTCGCTACTTGTGTATGGCAACAAATCAGGCTGGGACTCAGCGCAAGAGAGTTGATCTGCAAGTATATGGTGCGTGGTAGATTAGTAAAAGTGAAATTAGGTCACACCAAACCACAGTCATGCAATGAACTCACAATCCTCGTCTCTCATCTTTTAGTGTCTCCGTCCATCGCTGACAGTCGCACTAATGTGACTGTTATCGTCAACGTGCAGACCACCTTATCTTGTGAGGCCACCGGCATTCCCAAACCGTCTGTCAGCTGGCAGAAAAATGGTCGAATCATCAATACTGACCAGAATCAGAATATGTACAGGTTGATCCAGGTTTTCTCCCTCTCTTTACTAATTTTAAGATATTAAAACTTTAACTGTTTCTGAAGTGTAAAAACATTTTGGGTACTTATTCTACTCAGAATAAATTCATCTCTACAATTATTTGGCAGTCATATAGTAGAATTATTTTACAAGCTTGAAGGTAACAAAATGTGTTGCAAAACCTTGTCTAAACATTAACTTGACTTCTTTAAATTATTTTTAGATTGCTATCATCAGGCTCTCTGGTCATTATAGCACCAACAGTGGAGGACACAGCCGTGTACAAATGTGTGGTCTCTAATGAAGCTGGGGAGAACTCCAAATCTATTGACCTCACTGTCATCGGTGACTGAACTTAAATTTTTATGTTCAACCCATCAATTTCATGGTGTAATATTATCATTCCACATTAAAATTGTTCTCATGGTATGTGTCCCACAAGTTCCTCCATCGATAGCGGATGAATCCACAGAGCTGGTTGTAACCAGACTGTCCCCAGTGGTCATTGCTTGTACTGCATCTGGTGTCCCACAGCCCACAATCCACTGGAGCAAAGATGGTGTGAAGCTTTCCAAGAAGGGACAGGGATACAGCATCATGCCATCAGGTCAATATTATATTTGTACAAATTATGTTCTTAGTATATCTCCAAATATACAATCATCTTTAGCTAAATGGATAAATGAACTGTGTTATCAGTTTGGATGGTCTTATGAAATTAAAGGGATTTCAATAGCTGCATGTAAAATGCTACTTTAAATCAGTTGAATATATTAACAATTTGTGTGTGTGTGTGTGTGTGTGTGTGTGTGTGTGTGTGTGTGTGTGTGTGTGTGTGTGTGTGTGTGTGTGT
>JAOXYM010000015.1:7550997-7566289 GCA_028567055.1 Leptatherina wallacei | reverse complement strand
TCTCTCTATATCTATATATATATATATATATATATATATATATATATATATATATATATATATATATATATATATCTGTTGTAGCCTAGAGAAAACAAACAAAACACTTACAGAGAAAGACAGGTACCGTTGTTATTTAGCACATTTGACATATTTGGAAGAGAATTGTCGTTTGGGATTATTCATTTGTATGCAGTATGCAGGTTCACCTCTAGATGTCCCTTCATCCTACAGATTTGACCCTTATTTTTCTCCTGGAAAAACTTACATAACTTTATTTTTGATTTGTTTATTTTTTGCCATCTGGTCATTTCAGATATAAACGAGTGCAGGCAGAGGGTTTGCCGTTCAGATCAGCAGTGTAAAAACACACGGGGCGGTTACACCTGTATCGACCTCTGCCCGAATGGTATGACCAAAGGTGGGAATGGAACGTGTGTCGGTGAGTGTCCAGCAATTCAGAGAAAGCAAGCATCGGCTAGCGGTTCAATTACAGATTCTGGAGTTATTTATATAGGGTGTGAATAATCTTGGTGGGTCTTTTGTGGCCCGTTGCAGACATCGACGAGTGCAGAGATGGAACCCATCAGTGCAGATACAACCAGATCTGTGAGAATACTAGAGGCAGCTACCACTGCACCTGTCCACGTGGATTTAGATCCCAGGGAGTAGGACAGCCCTGTGTTGGTATGTACATCCCTCTTTATGTCTTTTAAATATCAGGAATGGTCAAAATATTTAACATTCATAGAGCATTATTTGTAGTGTCCAGCCAGGCTTTGCTAACATGCTCTTCTGTTTATCTGAAGATATTTGCTTTAGCATTTCTGTATTGCTCCTGCTCTACACCTCCCATCAGCTTGCTTGCTTCTACCAGCAGATTCTTCTTTCTTTTTGTTGGTGATTCAACCCATCAAAGTATGAGGAGAAAAAAATAAAACACATTCTGCAATATGGACTTCATATCCAGCCACTGCTTGCTTAAATAACTAAATGCTTTACTGAAAACTGCTGATTAGTCTTTACATCAAACAACTGTATTTGTTACAGAAATGCACTGCATCGCATCAGATACTACATCTGCTCGTTGACATGTTAGCTTACTTACAGAATAGGTTAAAGTGGGGGGGGAATAAATATTTCCTGCAGCCAATTCTAATCATTGTAAGCGACTTTTTGCTTGTTTTCTTGCAGTCCTTTACAACTACTGCAAGTCACATTTGTTCATTTTTGCGCTCATTTCTGAAGCGTTATTATTTTTTAATTTCCCCATGTATTTCCCCACTCTCTTTCTAATGTTATTACTTAATGGTTGCCTAAGGATTGCCTTGTTTTTGTTTTTTTTTATTTTCATTTCCGTTGGTCATGTGCAAACTAAATTTAGTCAAATGAATTGTCTTTATGACATTGCAGTTAGTAAGGTAACCAGCGGTCGTCCTACTTGTTCCCATAAACCTGGCTATTTGTTTGTCTTGTGAGATCTGGCAGCACAGAACTATTTTATATGTTGACCTAAAAGACCAGCACCACAACCTCACAGCTCTAGTTGTTTCCTCTAACTTTCTTCCAAGTTTGTCTTATTTAAACTGTTTCTTACACTTTTAAATTTGCCTATGGCTATTTCATGGTGTTGCTTTGTAATGGCATTCATCTTGTTTCCCCTATGATACTAACCCCTTAATGTTGATGTGTTTTCATCTGACAAAATAGGTTTTTTTTGGACCCATATTTTAAAAAAACATAGCCGAGATAAAGATGTGAGATATATGTAGTGTTCTTTCATTTCTTGAGTTAAGAATTCTACAAATTAGATCATATTTACATATATAGTCTCAATACATTTCTGCCTCAGTAACATGGAAATGTATTGTTATACAGTGGGGTAATTGATATATTTCCTCTCTCATCCTCATCTTTCTTTTCTATTTTCCCCACCTTATGTTTTCCTTTCTTAACTGAATATCTTTTCATGTTTCCACTTTGTGTTATTTTTGCTCCTTTTTCTCCCTCGACCTTTCTTTCTGTCACCTTGTTGTGTCTTTCTTTTCCTGGTGCTGGTCTTCCTTTGTACCGAGGGAAGACATAAATGAGTGTGAGCGGCTTCCACAGCCCTGTGCCCACCAGTGCATCAACACTCCTGGCAGCTTCAAGTGCACCTGCCCACCAGGGCGCCACCTGCTGGGGGATGGCAAGTCCTGCGCTGGGCTGGAGCGGCTGCCAAGCTATGAAAGTTACTCATATGGCTACCGCACGTCTCAGTCTTCCTCGGAGCGCAGCTCCAACCATCAGCTCTACCACAACCTGGCCTCTCAGAGCTACCACTCCTACACAGCCACCAGAGGCGGGCGCTCCAGGACCCGTAGCCAAAGAGAGACTGGCAAACACTCCTCACTGCAGGGTGCCCTTATTTGTCAGCAGGGGTTTGAGCCCAGGGGGGATCACTGCTTAGGTAACTATAAAGGACAGGCAGGGTTGAGATCAAGAGAGAGGATGACAGCTACGAGAGAAACCACACCCTCTTAATTCTGCTTGAGGCTGCAAATAATGGCTATTAACTTGTAATCTGTATCATAAAGAGACATGATATCCCATTGTTTTTTGCTGTGTTTTTGTATATGACATCAACAGACATCAATGAATGCGAAGTGAGAGACGCCTGCCAGCATGAGTGCATGAACACACCAGGAAGCCACAGATGTCTCTGTCCAACTGGTTATCGCCTAATGACAAATGGCAAAACCTGTCAAGGTAAGACCCTTAGTGTGCTTTCATAACCCGTGCAGCTTCTCTGATATATGCTACGCTTGTTGACTCTTAGACAATTTAATGAACGATTGACTCACTGGGAGATGACTTGTGTGATAAGCTGTTTTTTGTATCTACAGACATAGATGAGTGTCTGGAGCAGAACATCCAGTGTGGAGCAAATCGGATGTGCTTCAACATGAGAGGGAGTTATCAATGCATTGATACACCCTGTCCACCAAACTACTATAGAGATCCAACCACAGGGTAAACAGTCATAGAAATACACTTCCACACTACCATCAAACCATTCAGATACTGTAGCTTGGTTTACTTTCATATATTGAGATGAATATTCATTTTGACTTTAGTTGCTTACTCAGCAGAACAGAAATCCTGTTCATTCATTCATCTGTCTCAGTAGGAAATAGATCCAGTGAAAACAATTATCAATTCTTCAGATTCACTGCAAGAAATTATTCTATAAGCACTGCTGATTTTATTATAGTAGGTGAGATCTTAGCACATTGCCACTCATGTCTTCACAAATAATTTGTTTTTTGGTTAAAGTGATGAACTGGGTATGCACATATGTAAACATTTTTGGTTTTGAACTTGTAGGTTCTGCCTGAAGGACTGCCCTGCAAATGACCTGGAATGTGCACTGAGCCCTTATGCGCTTGAGTACAAGCTACTGTCTCTTCCCTTTGGCATCGCAGCCAACCAGGATCTCATCCGGTTAGTGGCCTACACACAAGACGGTGTGATGCACCCCAGAACCACCTTCCTAGTGGTGGATGAGGATGTCACGCTACCATTTGCCCTGCGAGATGAGAACATGAAAGGGGTTCTGTTCACCACAAGGCCACTACGAGAACCCCACACGTATAGGATGAAAGTTCGAGCCCTCTCCTATAGCGAGGATGGAGGCATTGAGTACCAGACGACCTTCATTGTCTACATTGCCGTCTCCGCCTACCCCTACTGAAAGCACTTTAAATGACGTGAGACAAAGGTGGGATGGTGAATGGTGTCCTTCATTTGTAGAACCACATGGTGAGTGTGATTGGCTGTCGTTTTGGACAAGTAACCACACAAGTATACAGACTGAAAGAGAGACTTGTGTTGAGTGGGGGTGGGGGGGTGGAGTGTGCACACCACTCTGAAGACATATGGAAGTAGAATTAGCGAATATGAAAGAGGCTGCTAGAGGAAACTCGGATAAAACTGTTTTCGGCTTTCACATTGAACCCATATGTCGGTTTGTCAGGACTCATCAATTCTTGATATTTTGACTTGTTAATTTCCCCTGAAATTTATTTATACATTTGAAATAATTCCTCAAATCAGAAACTCCTCTCAATTGCTCAGTGAGTACATTTCAGCTCTCCTTAAACTCATTATGTATTTACACATACCTATTATTAACTTATTGGGAAGTGCTTGAACATGAAAAATGGGCAGCTCCTGCCTTCGTTTAGCCTTATTATCAATCACTACAGTTGGAGATGTAACTGTTCCGATATGGTGCTGATTTTTATGATTGAACACTGCCACATATACCAACTGCATCCTCAGGTTGTGGCCAATCATCCAGAAGTGCCTCAGATAGAATCCCCATCGGCTGTCAGTCTGATTACTTCATCAGTGTAATGCAATAATTCTCCATCCAGTAGTTGATATCGAGATGTATTTTATTTTTATGGCTTGTACATAGGTGTTTTTCTTATATTGTGACGCTGTACTTGTACTTATTGTATCCATTTTGTAATAAAAACGAAATAATACACTGAGATTTGAAACTATGCACATCTGCAGCACTACTGCAACCTTTATCATAAATAAGCTCCTGTGACATCTGGGCTTGAAACTTATCCGAATTGAATTTGGAGTGTCAATGCAAAAGCAGTGTTGGGATTTAGTGACATCTAGTGGTAAAGTTAGAGATTGCATTAGTGTTTTTTTTGTTAATGGATCGTACTAAATGTTAAGGGGATAAAACGGTTAATTCTGGATTAAAACAAAGGGTCTTATTAGAGACATGCTCTTTTGACATAGGTTGATCCAATTTCTTGACGTCTTAAGAGAAAAATCTGACGTGCTTTTTCAATCAAATTTTTACATCTCTGTTCATAGCAGCTGGTTTTAACAGTTGGTGCAATTGCATCAACTCCACTTCATACATAACCTTTAAAAGCACATCATTAGTGTATGAGAGCATACAGTACCACACCTGTGAGCTCACATTAGCACACACAAAACTGATGGGAACAAATTGGCAAGATACTGAGACTATTCTCTGCTAGGCACCATGTTGTTTTGGCCTGTGAGGGAAGGACCCACATAATCAGTATAAGAAAATATTTGATTGCAAATTAGAATTTTGTAGTTTTAAAGCTTTTAACTACCAATAAATAAATATTTTGTTGGGTGTATGCTTATTTCTGAGACCACATGTAGTCAACTTGTGAGATTTAAGTGCACTTTTATAAACAAAGCTTAGAGCACAATCAAAAGTCAGGAGAAGATTATTATCAGCATTCATACCTTTTATTTTCTCCAAAAAAAGCAAAAACATAAAAAAGGAATATTCGAGTAAGGCAGTTTGTACATCAGTGTGGTCCGCTCCCTCGTCTTTTCGCCATCGGCCAGAAGAGCATCGCAGACAGAATTACAAGAAGCAGAAGTCGTCATCAAACCCTTCTGTCCTCGTGTATATCCTTTAACTACTGCATTAGAAAAAGTATCCAATGTCTGGATGCATCATCACTGATGACAGTATTCAAACATGATAACTCATGTTTAAATATCCACTGGTGAGTAAAACACTGTAAAAGCAAGAACCAATAAGAAAATCCATGAATCGGTTTACTTAGACCGGAATTAAGCAGAAACAAAACACTGGAATTAAATCCCGTCATCACTGTTGTCTACATCAGGAAAAAAGCTGAGGCTGCTTAAATCCAAAACGGCAACACACTTTGCTTTCATGCCCAGTTATACTGTAAATAATGATAAACCCACAATGTTTCCTCTAACACACAAACTCACCTAAATCACCAATATAGGCTACACAATCCCAACTGAAAAACAAGAAACATTTTGGCAACAGATGGAATCTACCCGAATAAGGCAGATAAAACATGAACATTTCCAGTTTTCCTCAGTATCATAAAAAAATCTTAATTCAATTTACAGTCAGTATCAGTGGTAGTAAAGGTGTGACTTCCTACACTCTGGAAAGAGGATTCGTTTTAAAAATCCTACAGCATGAATTTAAACTCAAAAGCTAATACCAAAAAAAAAAAAAACCTTATGCATCCCAGAGAGGAAACAAGTACAAAAGACAGGAATGAAATGCTTGACTCAATGTCTCAAAAATGGGATCATGCAATCTGGATAGATTTTTAAGTTCAGATAAATTCCCTCTCCCTTTACAGCGAAACGACGTGTCATTTCACTGACTAACATCAGTATTGTTGAGCTTCTTTTTTTTTAATATATATTATCTTAATAGAGCGGGCATGTGGTTTTGAGGCAAATATAAAAAAAAAGAAGTTTAATTCTAGGTTTTTTTTTCTGTTAAATACTAATTAAAAAAATCTGAGCGCATATAATGGCGGTGATGGGTTTTTCCTGAAAGAACAGAGAAAATTCAGCTTCTATAAACAGTACCAGCAGAGCCACGTAATGCCCTGTTCAGTAGCAGAGGGAGCATGTGGGTGTGAGGAACAGCAAAGTGGGATTAATATCGGTGGTGGTGGTGGAGATGCATCGTGGGTAATAATCCCCCTCCCCTCCCCGAGGTGAATGCTGACCCCTGTGGGCAAATTCATCACCCTCCATCTGTGACTGTGCTTTTCAGGAGACTCCAGCTGCTCGAGCGTTCCTCTGAGAGGATTCACGGCTGTTATTCCATCATCAAGTCTGAGGTTGAAATAACATGATGATGGAAAACAAATATGTTGGAGGAAAAAAAAGAAAAAAAAAAAAAGAAGCATAAACCTTCTAGTTGTTGGTGTGGATAAGTCACAAGCATGTTTCAGCACAAATGGAGTGTGTGAGCAGAGTGGCCAGCAGTGGTACCCAACCCCTTTATTTAATTAAAGTCTTCTAGTTCAAGATAATAGCATAGCAGGAATATGGCTGCATTTTCTTTAAAGATTTACCTCCAGTAGGTTAGGGGCCACTGCTGGACAGACGCACAGGAATGACATTCATGGATGGTTATAAAAAAGATTCAGGGCGTCCGCAGACACTCAGATGGGATGAAGTACCTGTAGCACCCTGTGAAGAGTATCACTTAGGTTGTGATCATAAATAGTATGGAACAGTAAAATCTGTCTTTAGCCAAATGGGACCCCAATTGTGTGTTCTTTAGTTTTGCCTTGAGCAAACCAGGATCTCATTGAGTTAAAAACTATGCCATCTGGTACATGAACAGTGCAGTGTGTCCGTGATGTGACGTGATGCGATGTGAAATTCTTCTCTGCTCCGCTCTTAAACGGTCTTCCTTGCCGTTAGTACCCTGACGATGCTGCCCACTCCTCCGGCAGCCAGAGCCTGTGAACACAGCCAAGAGAAGATCATCAGGCTAGTTATTCAGAGCGAACGCTTTTCTTTTTAAGAATCTCAATTCAGGCTTTAAAGATGTCAAACAACAAGCTTCTTCAATATTGATACATTTCAGAGATAACCAGTGATCAGCCTTCAGTCCCTGGAGCTAAAATCATCAGAAAGATATCAGAACAAAAACATAGTTGATTGAAACAAAGATGAACCATCTTTCTCCTGACTGGCATTTAGAAAGTTGGTAACACTTAAGATCAATGCATGATACTTAGAGCGACTCAAACCTCATGTTAAAGTGGAAATTGAAAATAAGGTGAACCAAGTGTAACAGTTTTGGTGAGGACAGAATCTTCCTAATGGGTTTGATTGTTTAGTCTTTTGCACGAAGCTTACAGAGGTGACAATAACAGCTTAGTAAATTTATTTCACAATTGCTATATCACAGTTACTATTAACATCTTCATGTGCAAAGCACTTGGGAAACTGGGGTTGTTGTAAATGTGTGACATAGATTAACTTGAACTTATTATTAATGCGATGTGAATTAATCCATTACAGGATGTAGACAGCAGTGGATACAAAGTCTGTTCATCTGTGTTCAACAAGATTAATAAAAAGATAAGTTTACCTTCTCACAGACTCAGAAATCTCATTAAAATAATGTACATAGTTTTTCTTCAGTCATCCTAAAAGCACATTATCATCCATCGAATGTTTTCATGTGACGCATTTTACAATTACAACAAATCAATAGACGACAATTATTTGAGAGGACAAATAATTTTACATAAGCCTTCATTTGATCGTTTTAAAAAGTGATTTTCCTCGATGCAGCTGAGCGAGTAGAAAACTTGTAAACAATGTTAATTTGCAGCACCTGCTGTGGACATGCCACATCTGCCATGTACAGTTTTTGGTTCACAAAAACTAAAAAACACAAATAAAAGTTTTTATTTATGTTACATTAATTATTTCAGATAAAAATGGTTCTTGTTCTTCTGTTCACTATTACACAATAGTGTCATTTCTGCCTTGTGAACCCTTATTTTTGTCCAAGAAGAGTTTGAGCTGAAAATGTAACTAATTTAAGACATGATTTCTTTTAAACTATCACTCTTCAACCCTAAGAAGTCAGAACCAAACTAGACTTCTAAAGGCAAACAGCCAAATAATAATTATATGCATATAAAAAGATAAAACCTGTAGCCTGATTTCAAGCCTGAAGACATTATCGGTATCAACATTGGACGCAAGCCTAACTGAAATGATCATTACTGCTTGCTTTCACATATCTCAACACTTTCTAAAATCCTCACATCAAAACAAAACGTTGCTGTTCTGCTGAACATGTATTCAGTCCTTTAAGTCTTTTAATAACATGTCATGTTAAGAGAGATAATAAAACATAAGAGGTGTAATGTTAAACACCTGGCTGAAAAATACAGACTGCTGCAAACTATTGGTGTTTAATGTCCCCTTCTATTAAAAATAAACTTTTTGTTGTTAACATGTCCATATGATGTTTCATGTGTCACAAGATCACAGAAGAAATTTATTTATTTAAACATAACAATCATGAACACAATGGCTGATGATTTCTGATCGGAGTCTGCAGAGCACCACAGTCATCCTCAGAAAGGAGAAGTTTTGTTCTACGTAGACTAATTAGAGGAACTAACTTCAATAAATCTTGACTATTTGCTGCTAGATACAAATTAGACCGAGAGGCCGGTTGGCGAGTTTTCCTCTGATTGCTAAAACGGCATAAATCCTCTGCAGGCCAAGATTGCCTGCTATGGCCGTCAGACTCCACTACTCCTGTGTAGTGGCCGAACTGTGAGAGGGTGTTCAGTCAAAACTCATTTCCACATTCATAATATTCATAATAGAAAACAACCAAACTGTAATAATTAAAAAGAAAAAAAAGGTAAAGGCTGCTGACTCTCCCTCACTGAGTGCAAGAATCAGATATTTCCACATAGTAGGCAACAACAGATTGTACTCTTCGTTGCTGGCGACACAGTGCCACGTCTGGCTGACCAAGACGAAGTGATGGAGAGTGGCGTATTCCACGAGGAGAGACAGCTCTCTGCCCCACGGCTGAATTCGAGCCAGAGACGGCTGGGCTTGCCATGAAACTTATGAAAACTAACAGCTATTTCTGCCATTTATCTGGGTGACACCACAAGTATGAGAGGGGATATTTTCTCTTCGTCTGTCTCTCATTTGCAAATCATGCCAACAGCCGTCAACAGCTGACTGCAAACCGTCTTTATTTCCAGGCGGTCGGTCATTCTCCCGGGAAAACACTGTGGCACACACAGCTCAAAAAACTCTGGGAAAGCAAACTTTCCTTACGGAGAGCTGTCAACCGTGTCAGATCCTTCACAAAACCAAGAGAAAGGAGGCCATGATCGGCTGCAGGGGACTCAGTGAGGAGAATTAGCTGTCCTTATTTTTGCATCATTCTTTTATGTTGCCAACGTGAGCTACCATAGGGAGTTTTGCAAAGTTGGAGAAGACTGAGGACAATTTTAGAGGGTGAGTTTCGGGTTGAACTCATTATTATATTAATAGATCCCTACTCAACAAATTAGGGAAGGAGGTGTAAAGTCGTTCCCCATGAAAAAGCTTTTGGTTTTTTTTCCCATGGCAAAAACTTAAAAGTCATATAATCTTTAGTAAAACCGATGAGCTGTTAGGGAATCAAGGACTGTTTGAGTGGGAAAAAAAGAAAGAACTGGATCCCCCTCACATTTTACAGCTACATAAAAACATGAAGTGGAACCATTTACCTTTTCGTGCCACTGCAGCAAGACAGCGCTGCTGTTTTCTGACGGCCTTTCAAAGCCTTTGTAGATGTATTTCATCAGCAGGTCCACGCCGTTCTTATCGAGCGACTGCACGCCTTTCTCGATGTCACTGCTCTTAAAGGCACTGAGCACCTTCAGGACCAGGCCCTCCGCACGATCCTGGTTAGAAGAGTGATGACAGTTACAGACCACAGCTGCTACAGTTCAGCAGATCCCTACCCTGAACTAAAACTATGGATCAGCACCACATCAATGTCTCAGTCTTAAGTCATTTCATTCCTGAATTCCAAACCTGTGTCTCACTTAACTACGAGTGTCAGCACAGATCAATATTTCTTATTTGTTAAAATGTAGTTAGACTTGAAGTGTTTCTGATTACAGAAATCAAACCCACCTTGACATTTTGGTTCTTTGTGTTGATTGGTGGGTTCTTCAGAACAGCGTTTAAAGCCTCCATGAGATTTCCTGTGCAGGGAATGTTAAGGATGCAACATAACATAAAAAGGCCAATCCCACAAACCACAGCTGGTTAAAAAAAATATATATATATTTGAACCACAACCCCCAATATCTACATAAATCAAATTGTTTAAATGTCGATTTTTCCAAAATATAGCATTTATTTAATAGCCTCCACTGGAGGGGTAAAGAGTAAAGTTCCTACTAGTTATTGTTCAAATAAAACATTGTAAATATTTCCATTCTGCTCTGTCTGGACTCAATCCTCTAACAGTAAAGAGCAGCATGTCAGCAGGATTGTGTGGACATGAGTTTGACGTTTTCATTTTCCTGCATTGTCAAAAGAGGTGGGAGGACGTATTCAATGAGGAAGTGCAGCACTTTCAAGCCTTATAAGGCTTTAAAGACAGAACTGAAGGCTTTTAAGTACACTTACACTTTCATTACAACAAAATCAACGCAGTTGCGCAACTGTATTTGTTTGCGGAACAGAGGTGTTCAACATTTGAGCTTAAATGAAATTGTAATACTTAACGGTGAAGCAGTAGTTATCAAATGCAGAGCAGCTAGCTGTGATTACACAGTAAAGGCGGCCTGGTGAGCCTGGAGCAGAAATCCCTGGAATGTGACTGTCAGGCAAGTCTGGACAGTGACTGGTCTTCTAGCAAACGCCCCTCTACCAGAAAAAGCCAGAAACGTGAAGTAAAATCGTAGTTGAAAATAAAAAAAAACATCACAATCGAAAACGACTGTCTTCCTCTTTAAATTGTTAAGGCTAACAGGCAAGCTAGCTTATCGTGCAAAGGATATTGTCTGATGAGGGAGTCCACCTCTGCTTCGTCAGGACCCAACTGGTTTTCTCCTCCGTCCTCCTCGTCCACAAATTTGTTCTCGTCGTACTCGTCCACGTCCACTCGCCTGAAGCGGGCGGACACAGTGTTCTTCGACATGTCTGTAGCTTTTGGGGTGAAGCGCTGAGCCAAAAGGGACAAGAGTTCAGTCTCAAGCCCGGCCTTTTTTCTCGGAGACGGCTGTCACAGACAGGAAGTAAAGCGGGTTCCTGGCTTCCTCCCCGCTGTGTTGTTCGCTTTTTTTTTTTTAACTCAGCACCGCCGCTAAGCGGTCGAAATGCGTAACTACAAGTTGTTGTTCTTTTTTTAATCTTCGGCCACGAGGGGGCAGTCAAACCTAGGAAATGTATCTACAGTCTGTAGAGCCACAACACAACCCATTGAACCTGCAGCGTCACCAGCATTGACTGTATATTAGAGGTCACCAATCAAGAAGTCCAACAAACCACCAAAACTTAACAAATATTATTATTTGTCCAAACAGTAATTATTAAATTTATCCTTTAAAAAAAACATTCAGTTTTCTTTTTAAGTAAAGACTAACATGCTTACAATTTCTGTTTTGTTTTTTAATCTTTTATCATTTTCAGGAAAAAAATGTTTGTTGGGCTTTAAAAAAAAGTAAAATGTGTATTACTTCAGTCCTGACTTAAATCAATGTAAATAATTACTGTAACTGACAGCAAATTGTCTATGATTGATGGCTTTTAGATTTATTAAGTTTTTACTATAATTTGATTATTTTCTTAAAATCTTTCCCAGTATTTGTGAACAGAAAAAGAACAGTTTTATTGTAGACTTTACTAAACTTATATATATGGGTTTTTTTTAGAGGAAAAAAAGTTTAATTGATTCTAAATATAACTTGATATTTTTGTCTCTCTCTCTTTTTTGTTTTTTAGCCAAATTAAGGAATAAAACTGCCAACAAAACAAAACACGGGTCCAATGTAAGCTCAGATGTATCACAGCTCTGCTGATACAACAGAAGGAATGTATTTGTCAGTTTAATTCTCATTTCTCTTTAAAAAAAAACATAAACTTTGGCTCTCAGCCTGAGGTATTAGAGGAACCAATGGAATGAAAAGTTTAGAACAAAATGCACACATTCACGTACTAGAACCATGACGAGTGTTTTACTGCTGCAGAATATATTTCCCCCTGCGATTGCTTGGGCACTTAGTCTTGCAATGTCCACATGAATCTGCAGAAGTGATGAAATGTGATGGAATGCAGCTCATGTACCAGTCTGTGCCTCTGAATGAGTGTGTGAAAGTTTCATCCGCTGCACTGTCGTGATTGCGCTAAATGTTCAGCATGATGTCTGTGTGTTCTGAATCACCTGAAAAGGCATTTTATCTCTTTGTAATAAGCAACGCAGACTTTCGATGACTTTCTCATGCTTCTTTGCATCAGAGAGGGAACTTTTACTCACAAATCCACTCATCAAACCGATCAAATGGAAAAAAATTGTGGCTCCTTCAAATCTTTTGGGGGTTCTTGTTACTTTGCAAGGAGTAACAGACAGTGAAAAACTGAAACAGCCTCATAACAGACTTTTTGGGGGGGAGTCCAAGAAAGCAAGAGGGACACTCCTACTGTAGGTTTTAGTTATGTCCTGTGGAATTCTTCATTTCCGTACCGGCACTGTCTAGACTGCTGACCCCATACCTCAGCAGGAAATACGATAACTCTCGCTGATCCCATTCCTTCCAATACGCACAATTACGAGAAAGTGTTGCTCACTGTACTGGACATGAGCATGTGAGACAGTGAGTAGTAAAACCATAACAGACTAAAACAGAGAAATCCCATTCAATGCCCATAGACCCCCCAAACCCCAAATTACTACTCGCACACTCCTTTCCTCCCATCAATCCAAGAACACTCATGCTTATTAAGTGCATATACAAAATGTCTCTTTTTTTCCATCTCTCAGATTTTCCTCCCATCACACCCACTCACACAAACAAACACACACACACCACATTGCGTGCATTGGTCATGAGTCCTTGGTGCAGTGCCCCAACCTGTCTGTGCTAAGTTTATGACTCAGCACATCAAAAGCTATGAGTGCAGGCATACACATGACATTTATTGAACATGCAAATGGGAAAATTTTAATGTAAAGGCCATTTCTCTTTCTGTCTTGCAGAGGGCAGCGATACAACCAGGTTCTGCAGGATGCATGAACCTGAACGGTGTCTGAAAATAAACACCAGTTTGTGGTGTCTGAGCAAATCTGCAGGGCATCTGGCCAGATGCTTCCATGCTAAAGAGGACTTTAAAGTATCCTAAGCATATAATTAGTACCTCACAAGAGGAGAATATTGCTCTGGGATGCCGATCTAATTGAGGAATGTAATGATTTAACAGGTGCTGGTTTGAGCAGGTCTCCAGACTGGGTGAAACTCTGGGTGGTTTTTTTATTCATTTCTGTGAGCTAAAGTGATTTTGTGAGTTGTATTTGTTTAACATCTGCCTAAACTTAAACTAACAATGCACAAGTTATCGCTCATAAAATTCAGATTACACATAAAACAAAAAAATATCATCAACACAACAATTGATGAAAATATATATCTTTATTTAGAGCAGAAAAGACACAGTACAAACAGAAGTGGAGTGAAATACTTCTCCAGAGCACAGTACATACATGCCATGTTGAATAATTGTATTTAATTTCAAGCTAGTTTTCCTTTGACAACAATAATGGCTTCAATACGTCAATAAATAGCATCATAAATGTTTTGGATAGTGACCGATGATGGTGAAGGGAAGCCGTTCCTTTCTTGTCGCTCCACAACTAATCAGGCATGTTATATGAGGGTGTGGTGGTTGTAGTAGCCAAATGCCAAAGTGTTTTACATCACTAATGTGCTCTTTGTACCATTTTTAAAAGCTATTTTAACTATGTCAAAACGTTTGCCACCCCAAACTGACAAAACCTTCACAAAGGTAACCCAACCATGCAGTGCTAGTAAAAAAGACTTGCCAGTGGTGCACTCAACCTATCATTCTGGTTCATTCTGGGTTAGCGAGATTTCCATTTAGCTCTGCTTCTGTTTTACTTGCTGTAATTCAGGCATTTGTTGACACGGTGCATTTAATACACTATGGCCTCGGCCACTGTGCTTCACCTTCTGACCCGAGTTAAACTTCCCAGATACTTTTTTTCTTCTAGTTTTTCATATGATAACATAGATTTTAGACAAAGGTCTGAACTCCAACTAACTCCGACACTTTTCTCTCCTTGCCTCCAGTGTTGGCATCACTGATGTACTCAATTGTAAGTTGCTTTGGATAAAAGTGTCTGCTAAATGACTGTATAGTAGTATAGTATCAGTAAAATAATAAGCCTATACATCAAATATAGGATGTCTCCACTGTAAACACATAAGGAATATGCACCAGTGGGATTTTTTTTTATTTCATTCATATCCAATCATTGGTAGAAATATCTGATTTGAAATGTCAACTTTCTCCTTTTTTTTGTCCAACACATCAATTCATGTCAAAATATTATCTTCCTTTTGGTTATTAAATGGATCTAGTCACATAACAGAAAACATGTAATGAAGAAGAACTAAAGTGAGCTTTGATTGTGTTTTTTTTTTCCGCTGAAATTTTCCATTTAAAGCAGTTATAAAGACAGTCTAAGCAAGGTATGATCCAATCAGGCATATAATGTGAAACTAGTCCAGAGTGATTAAAACATTCCTATTTAACTTCATAGTTTGTCACCAGGTGACTAGCACACACACACACACACACATACACACACATACAACATATCTCACTCACTTCCACTGGAATTTACTCAGTGAAAAAAGGGGGGGGGGGGGGGGGGGGG
>JAOXYM010000015.1:7535613-7548142 GCA_028567055.1 Leptatherina wallacei | reverse complement strand
TATATATATATATATCTTGTCTTCTCTCAGCCAGTAAGTGAAGTGACTATCAGCTGTTTGGGGTCATTAAACAGTTTTCTTTCTTTTTCTTCCAGCAGTCACATTATTGTACATGACATCTGATGAAAACTCTGCTGCATATGAATGTAATCCCAAAGCGTTCCCCAGTTAAGTTTCTTTACAAAATATCTCTATTAGACATCAACCATCATAATTAAAAGTATACAGCAATCAGAAGATGAGCATCATGGAAACATAAAATGCTTAACTTTTAAGCTCCATCAACAAAACGTCTGCTTGTCCAAAGTCTTAGCTTCACGCTACTGTTGGTCCTTTCCATGAAGAGTCAAGGGTTTTTATTATTAAGAAACCTTTTCGGGATCTCGCTGAGGGAGAAGGGAAGGGAGCGGTTCGAGGGATTCTCCTTCCTTGCCACTATGCAGTCCTTGATGGCTTCTTTAATGACCTACAGGGGACAAATACTGCGATTAAATTCAAACTACAATTATTCATAATGCTTAAAAAAGAAAAAAAAAACTCTGAATTGTTAAAGTCAGTGGGGATATATCAAAATGTTTCCATCTGGAATAACTACATTGAAATAATTTGGCAGTGTGAGCTGCTGACACTGACACCCCAAGTGCCATTTGCTAACCTGGCTAAGAAAGTCATGTAGATGGATACCACAATAATACATAACTGTTGGCTGCTGGAAACAATTATTTTGCTCACGCTGGACAGAGTTCTTATATAATCAGGCACCAATGTGTGTCACCTCCTTCACACACCATAAATCCCATAGTGGATATAGACACCTCATATGAGGGGGGAAAAAGTGGGGAAGAATTTAAGTGACCGGTGATAAAAATTGGTATAAATTTATAGTTTAATGACGGTAATAAACTAAATCTGGCTGCAGAAATGGATAAACAGCCAAATTCATGCCAAAATATAAAAACTGCATGTAAAAGTCCTTTTTGTGGTGGTGTAGGATTAAATTTGGCTACAGTCACAAACACACACACACGCACCGACACACGTAAACACACACACACAGACACACGCACCGACACACGTAAACACACACACATCATTGCAGCTGGTAACGACATTTAGCTGACGTATCATCCAGTCAGTGTTTTTCCAGATGATAGTGCTGGAGTCGAGATATTTAGGAAACAGAGGGACATGAAAGAAAACACTTCTAACTCATGTCGCGTCTCTGTCGTACCAGTTTGCTTGGGCGCCATGGTGACAAGTTATGCGTGAGGCAGTGGTGACGTCACCATGGCTGTACTGAAAAAGCTGAAGATTAATTTATTCCAGTCTTTTTGAGGTAATGTTGGGCTGCTATAACCTAATGTATTCCGGTTGTTTTTTTTGGCTCTATACTTCTTGCAATGACTGACTTAATCGACGCGTCTCACATAAGTGAAGTAATCCCATAATGCCAGGAATGAAAGACTTTGTCATGGCACTGTTTTCATGATGCCTGTACGTAGAGTAATTTGGGAATGTTGGAACTGCAGCATTCAGGTTGTTGGGAAATGATGCCTGTTGTCAGTATACGTTTTTCTGATTGAGCTAATTGTCCATTGAGTTTGAATTCGAATCATTTACTCAACCGGGAATTGACTCACACACTGAAATAGGAGTCATCTGACCTTGCTGTGGCACGCCAACTGTAAACATGTCAAAACGTCTACCATCCGGTTGTAGATGGGCCTTCGGGATTTTAAGTTTTTGACATTGCACAATAAAATACACAAAAAAGTTAAACTTCCTTGCTGTCAGTGTTCAGTGGAAGTAAACTTGAGATCATCGTCTGAAAGGATAAACGGAAATCAGTCCGTCTGTGTAAGCTGATGAATCAGTACGTAAGCCTTTGACGATTATTGAGTATTACATATTCATTCATTCATTTGTGTGGAAACTTTATCCATGCCAATCTTACAAAAGCACCAAACTGACCTCGAGGTTGTTGAGTGTGTTGAACTCCATGAGGTCATGAAGTCGGGTGAACGCCTTGTTGGAGTACTGGAAGTTGAAAGTGGAGAATGGTGACTCGGGGTCATCGAAGATGTCAAAATCTGCAAATTCCTTCTCCTTCTCCGTTTCTCTGGGAACACCTGGAAGATGATTTAAAAAAAGGAAATGAACTAAAATGAAAAACTGTCCGATCCACCGGCATCTTCCATAAACCCATAAAGACAGATAAAATTGTCTGTATCCCTTCAATAAATGTTGCAAGGTTTGCGTGATAGAGAGTTTATATTATGTAACTGTTTTCAACTCACATATCCAGTGTAATGTTAATTTAATATTTGATTGCAATTTAAGTAAATTAATATGCATTTGATATGTGTTCTGAATTTGTCACATCATAGGAAAATATGGTTTTAAGCAGCTGGCTAAATAAATGATTGACACAATTACCGAGAGCATAAAATGGAAGCGCTCTCAGCTCTTAAGAGGCTTTTTGGTGCATCTGCCAACGTGTAAGTTGACAGATCTTGTGTCAGAGTAAATAAGCTGCGTGAACAAACGTGCTTTTGAGTTTCGGTGCAAACCTCTGATTTTGCTTTTATCATACTTCTGCAGAAATAACTACTATACTGCTTTGTATATTGCTTTGGATCAGTCTTCTTTGCATTTCTTGAGAAAGCAGCAGCTAATTTTTTAACTAAAGCGTGAACACATGACACAAATCAGAACTGAATAAAAGATGTTTATTTAAGAGTTAGTTTTTTTAAGTAGGACAGTCTACTTTTTCCGTGTACATGAGTCTCATCACTTCTCCTTGGATTTCAACTTGCATACCCTATGACATCTAAATGAGTCATTAGCATTTTATTGTGTTTTTACTTTCACTTATTTTACTTCCACTGCTTTTATATTTTATTATCTCCAATTATCTCATTGGTGGTTGTTCATATGTTTGACTGTAAAGTAAAAGTTGACTTTGGTCAACTTTTGTTCTTCTTAAATGTTGCATGGATCTTGTCCCACACACTTAATCTACATCTGGATTTAACAGCTTACAACAAATGTGTTGGCATCCATTATTCTCTGAAAACTGACAAAACAATTGTGGCAGTGGGTGTGATTTTGCCTCAGCTGGAGGGCAGACAGAGGTGTGGTGGATTCAGGGAAACAGGTCAGGTGAGTCCGATTAAAACAGCTGTGGTTCAGCCTCCTTCTTTCTATGAGAAGTTGTGGGCTGAGATCCTGGGCCTTGATTGAAAATTCACAACTAGCTATTGGGAAAAAGCAAGGTGGGGGCCATTATTTACCAGTTGTTGTTTTTTTTTGTGTGTGTGCATTAAATTCCTTGTGTTGCATTGTAACTGTCCACAGTAGCTGGACCAATACCGCTTACAATAATCAAAACATTTACTAATGGCATTAATCTTTTAGCAGAATTTCACTTTCTTAATCTAAAAATACATGAACAATTCCCTCAGCTGAGCTCAACTGCTGCAGAATATCCCAACATGTCAACTTTATTTAATCCTTTATCCTGATGAATCTGCTGCCTTTTAACCTAAACCCAAATTTGCATGAAGTGCATCATTAACACCAAGGTGGACATTACACCTTTGAAAATACAGTGGCAAGCAGGAACTGGAAGTCCATTTATGGTGTCATTCCCTCAGATCAGATTTCTTTGGGTTTGAGTGCAAAACCTTGATGTAATATCCATAAATGGACTGCGGAAGCATGGGGGCAGCCGGCCTGCAGAATGTAAAGAGGCAGAAATACAGATGTGGTGGTAGCATGTTTTAGTATGGCTCCTGATGTATGGCCTGTGTATACAAAGAGCTCTCCCAGTAGAGCAAGAGATTCCTTACCAGCAACTATCTCCTTTAGGAACCACATTTCACATCAAACACACTCAACAGACTGTGGTTGATTTGTTTATGAGCACACCGTTACACACAGCAGACATGCTATTTCCAGCATTTCTAACCCCGGTGACCTTGAACAGATGCTTTCTACATGGGCCCCTCAGATTATAGGGCTAATGTTTAGAAAAATAGGAAACACCGTCCACTGCTGACATAATTTAGCTGAAATCCCCAGCACAACTTCAGGGAAGAGATGCCTCATGTACCATGTACATAAAATGTACGTAAATGACATACTAAATACAAAGAGCCTTTACACATTTTCCACTCATTTAACCGTAGAACACTAACGTTGTGTACTCTACCTATTCAAAACCAAAGTAGCATGGGTGAAATATACCCACCTTTAGTGTTCTAGGGTTAATTAAAAAAAAGAAATCTCTATATAAGGACATACTCACCAGGTGCTTTGAACTGCCGAAAGTTGATGTTGACCAGGACAAAGTGAATCACAGTCGGGCAATTCTTTTCACCTTTTCTTGGTTTGAAGACGTAGCATTCTTTCAGACCCTCACGGTCAAAGACTTTGGGGTCGATCTTGGGGAATGGTAGCTTGTTCATTCTGGCCCACTTTTCTGCTAACAGGAGCTCCTGCAGCACATATATGCAAATTAGGCAACACTGCTCTTGTATTTGAAATTTTGTGGATTTCATTTCATTTTCATTTCATCATTTCTAGAAATTCATGCTGGTAAAAATAGAACAACTGAGACCTTGAATGGAGGGCTGGAGTCGCTTGGTCGAGCAGAAAAGTCAAAGGAGATGATGAGGTCAACACCACGCTCTGGTCGCAGGATGAGAGGGTAAGGAAGGTTGTAGGTCAGACCACTGTCCACGACATGGATCTTCTTACTCTTCACGTCCAGAGGCTCATAAATACGATCAAATTCATCTGGATCTGAAAAATAGCCCAAAATTGATTAAATTAAAGCGGGAATGTAACATGCCTTTGTGTCATGGCTTCATCTTCACTGGAAGCGGAAAAGGAGATTACATACCTGTGTTCCTGGAGTAGCTGAAAAAAAGTCTAAAATGATTCATTTAAAATTAAATGTGAAGCGCAATAAACCCGCAGGACATAATTAGATGGCTTTCCATTTTTCCAATGAATTGCTTTATTGTTGTTTCTCTCACTCTCTTTCTCTCTTATACTCATCACTTTATTTCTTATCATTTCCTAACAGATGAGGGAGCGTTCCTTTATGAAACCCATTTAGCCCTTTTGCCCAGCAGGGGGAAAAAAAGAATAGTTACAAGTGTGTGGTAGAGACCAAAACGGAGGTATCGAGCCATTTTCGAAATTATACAAAATTTTTTAGATAGAATATAAGAAGACAAAATGAAAATCTTTGAGTCATCTTCAAAATGTCTTCTATGCCAACTGGATGTAAAACTGAAGCTTCACAGAAACAGCCCCATGTTGGTAATACGTCATGTTCACAGCTTGTTTTCACCTTGTGTTGTCTGTTTTGGCTTTCAAGGTCATACATTTTCGACGCAAATGGTATCATTGCCATCTCCCAGGGAAAATTCTCTGTCAGGGGTGCTTAATTCCGGTCCTCGAGATCTACTATCCTCCAACTTTTAGATGCATCCCTTCTCAAACACCTGAATCAAATGTCTAAATTCCTTCATGCATGTCATTCAGCTCTGCAGAGGCCTGAAAACGAGCCATTCATTTGATCCATGTGTGTTAGAGAAGGGAAGCATCTAAAAGTTGCAGAATAGTAGCTCTTGAGGACTAAACATGGGCATGCCTGCTCTTTGCTGATGACATCGCTTCCAGGAGCGGAAGTAAGTAAGGATGCAGAGAGGAGAAATGTGTTGTCTAACATGCAGTTATCATTCTAAAGGTGTTCAATAAAGGTATTCTAAATCAAACTATTATGTTTTCCTAAACCTAAACAAGTAGTATTTGCCACACTTATCCTACAGGGGCAGTGTGAGGTAGCTCATAGCCAAAAAATCTCTGTGAATTCCAATTATGAAGCCCCTGGCCTTAAAGTAGTTACTTAAAACCCATCCACAATCTTTGGTGTTGTGGTAAATACCTGCTCTGAAACTGTTACAGAGTGGGATTGTGTGCAGTTATGCATAATGCATAGCAGCAACAAATAAATGCATAAGTACAACATCAAAGAAGAAACTCAAAGCACTCAAAAATGCATCCCAGCAATCAAAAGCTAGAACGTTATTCACATAAAGCACCAATCACAGCAATGATTTTAAAAAAGTACTCTACGATAAATTAGTAAACTGCCAAACCACAGCAAATAATGGTGCACTCAATTGTGGTCAAATGGCACTCACAAGTTCATCTATCTGTAAAAAACTAGTGATTGTAAATGGATAAATCTGTTTAAATGCAGTTTCCTGATCAAGAGTCATGCTACTTATTTCCCCACCACACCTCAAATGTAAGTCACTCTTCTGTACTGATAAATGAAACTGAAAGAATACACATTGTGCTGCAGAGTGACACAAAAAAATCCCTGGTTTCACTGAGTCAAAATTAAATAGAATAAAATGTTTTAAGAAAACAGAACTGCCAAATTACTCAAACAAACCACAGTCTAAAATATTTCTAAAAATAAATTTTAAAGCAAACTGATCAACAGCAAAGCTTTGTTACAGGCAACGAAGACAAAGGGTCTGTTTCTATATCCAGTGGTTCTGTATTCATCTCACTGGGATTAGATAGAGTGTATAAACAAATTCTAGTGGAATAATCAAGAGACTGTATATTGAATGAATCCCTAGGACAATTTCCTGGTTTTCATTTCCTTGAATGCAGCAGAAAACTACAAATCATTTCATCCTTCTTACCTGTCACAGCATCCACTTCCTCCTCAGGTATCGAGGGTTGGTATGCAATCTCATTGGCTGGAGAGAAAGGGATATCGGTGTTCAGGTTCAGGCCCAGCATGAAGTTATGCACCTGGCAAAATATTAAAGAGGGGTTTTAGTCATTAAAAGATGCAATTTGATGTTGTTGTGAGGATCAGGAAAAATCTGGGGTTGTTAAAATGTACCTTCCCGGCCCGACCCTCTCTTGTATTGAACAAGGCAGAGTCACTGAAGAGGGAGGTGAACGTTCGTTGAACCCAGCTGGCCTGAGCGGTACGATGAAACTCCTCCTCTGCCTCCTGGTTTTCTGTCCCAACTGAACACCATGGTGAAAAAAAAGAAGAAATATCAAACATGCTTTCATTAATTAATACAAATTTTTAAGAAAAAGTAATAAATATGAGAAGAACCAATATCAATACTCAGGTGTATTAAGTCTGTCAGACGCTTTCAAACTTAATTATTTTTCTTTTCTACAAACAATCGTAGTGTTTGACTGAAATCTGGTGCTGCCTTGGGTGGCAGTACTAAGAAATGTGACACTTGGGTGCAGTTGTGTTTATCTATTCTCTTTTTTTTCCTCTTTCTTTTTTTAAGATCTTTGTAGTCTTTCCCAACATTTCTGTAGTATCAGGAAACAGCAGATATTTTCTTTCCTGTTAAGATAATATTCTACAGGACTTCCTTCATAAATCCCCAACCCATTCAAAGGTTTGACTAATGTCAGTGATAATATCTTAAATTGAAAGTTAAGCCTAGAGTGAGGAAACTCTGTATTCCAGCATGAAAACCTTATCTCATATTTTCAATCATCATGGTGGTAGAATCATGGTTTGGACCAATCAACAAGCATTCATACCACTGACTTTTAAAACAAAATCTCAGGCCATCTGTCTTTGGACTGAATCTCAAGCTACTGTGGGTGACAGAAAAACATTGTTCTCTTGTTAGGTGGAGACCTCTGTTGTCTGATAATCGGAGTCTTGAAGGTTCAAGCCTCGCTGCTTCCCAGTCATTCGACCGTTGTGTCCTCCAGTGTTGGTATCATGACTGTTTGTTGGTGGTCGGAGAGGCGTGGATTGGCTGCCTAGGGGCAGCTGTGGCTACACATGTAGCTTACTACCACCAGTGTGAATGAAATGCTCTATATAAATCTGATCCGTTATTACTTATCTAGTTTAATGGGTTTTCTTTATTCATTCACTCATTTATCTAAACAGGGACAAATAAATGAAACATTGATTCATAAAATCAGGCTTCCAGGAAAGGCTAATTTATCTTTGGCTAGAAACATGTCCCTGCTTAGACTTCCAGAATGAAATACAGACAATTAAAACACTATTGACTTAAAAATACTAACCATGAAAACATATAATAAGATCAGAGTTTACTATAAAATGTAAGATGTCAAAAGCAGGAAGCAACACAAGTATATAGACGGGAAGAGGAAAATAAGAATAGAAACAAAATTAAAGTTTGAGGAGCATGTGCGTGTTTGTGTTTGTGTACATCTGCATGTGTGTCTGCTTGCATGTGAACAGGTCAATGTGTACATGAGTGTGACCTTAGATTACTGCTGTTAAAGTTCACAGACTTCTTTCCGTTTCAACTGTTTCTTTGTATGCGTTTTTAAAATCCCTGAGTTCTGTCAGTTTCATTTACTGTTAGGCCTTGTGAGAAAATCTAATGCAGTGTTGAGGAACCCTGGTCCTCGGGGGCAGCCGTCCTGCAGATTCTAGATGTTTCCCCGCTCCAACACACCTGACTCAAATTGATGAGTCACTGTGCTGAAGTTAATTAGCTGTTGGATCCATTTGATTTGAATCAGGTGTGTTGAAGAAGGGAAACATCTAAAAATGGGGAGGACTGCACCCCTTCAAGACCAGGATTCCTCACACCTGATCTAATGTTTCACATATTTACATATAAAGGTCCATATAAAAAAATCTAAAGGGTTCACAAATGCACCATGTACAGGTGTAACAGGTTGTCTAGAGTCTGTGGTTGGATTGAATTGTTGTCTATTTGGTGTATCTTTGTCTCCTCTTTTATTTCTGTCTATTCTTCCTTTCTTTTCTGTTCTCTTTGCTTTCCCTCTGGTCAGGTCCAACAATATTATGTGAATGCAGTAATAAACCATTATTCAAAACAAATGAATAAAAACAGAATTCAGACTATCAAGAGGATCTTTTACACCCATTAAGCTCCTCTTGGCAAAGCAAATTTGCTAGTTAAAAAAGAAAAAAAAGTGCAGTGCATAATTTCCAAGTATCTTCCAGGTATCTTATATTGTAAGCCCCTTGTTGCAAATGAATGTTGTTTTAAAAAAAAAAAGTGAAGTCTGTCTTTTTCTGAACCACTCACTCCTTTATAACTCTCACTCTACCTCCCTTCCTCTTTATAAATATAGTTTTTAACAAATTCATTCACAAGTAAAGTTCACAACTAAATGAAAAAAATAGAAAAGGCGCGTGCTTCCTAAATTCAGCTTGAACAGTGTTATAAACGGCATCAACGGGAGCAGGACAAACTGTCTTTGTAAACTCTGTCAGGTGGATAAGGGAGGTCTTTCGATCAGAACCTTTTTATGACCTGACCACAGCAGATCACATCAACAAATGCAAATAGCATCATTATCACAAACTTTTAAAATGTGTTAAGGTGTCAACTTCCCCTCAACACACATCAATGTGGCAAAATGTTTTCTCACTCAAACTCCCACAAACCTTACTATGCTGCACTATAAGAGCTCAGTTTATAAAATCCTTGTATGACTGACACACGTTATAGCTCACCTTTGCGTGGCTCGTCATCATTGTCCATACTGTCTTCTCCAACGATATGCTGGGGTTTGATCTGCTCTGTAAGATGTAAAATAATATGATTTCTCAATGTTTAAAACAATCCTAGATATTTCCAGCCATACATCAAAATTAACCTGAAAGACAGTTAATGTGACATCAATGAGAACCACCTGATCTAATAATACATTCTCAAACTAGGTAGAAACATATTTTTTGCAACCAACACATTGTCGTCTGAATATATAAAGGTCACCCTAAACAAAAGCATTCAACAAAAATAAACATCCGATGAGCTGTCAGGAAGCCAAGATATTCTCACTGTTGGGAAAATATATCTCACACAAACACATGCACTCATTATGCATACTTTGAGTGAAGCAATTATAGGCTGGGTGCCTTTAAAGCTATGAGAAGCCCAAGTGTGTGTGTGTATGTGTAAACAGTGCAGACAGATGACAAACATGTTAGATATGCCAGATTACAATAGGATCTCATCACAGATGAATGTCAGTTTCAGTGGGAGGGGATACCATGGAAGTCACATCATCAGTGATGCACAAGCACTTAAACGCAAAGCATCCATGACTTAAAATGCAGATATCAGATTCTTTTGAAGCCATCAATTGACTTTTGCTCAGAGCTTCAGCACTAAAAATATAGTACGGGTCAGTAAAAGCACAAAGAAAGATAAAAACAGAGAGAGTTTACCTAACTCCTCCTCCATGGTGCTGCCACCAACTGTGTCCTTGACTCCCAGCACTCTGTTGAACAGAATTGAGAAGGCACTTCCCCACACGCCTGATCCACCAAAAAAAAACAACAACAACAAAAAAAACACGTCAGTCAGTATGGTAACAGAAGATCTGGCACTTCATCTAATTCTTCTGATAAGTCATCGTCCTCACCCATCAGAAAATGAATAGGGTTTTCCTCATATTTCTTCACAACAGTTCCCATGAAGAACTTGCTTCCAAACAGACCAGGTGTCATAAAAGTGCCGTACTTTGCCATCCCAATTTCATACGGGCTGAACTCCACCCAGTCTACAAGTTGAAATTTCAATGTTAGCAGCACATTAAGGAATATAATCATGATGAAAAAATACCTTAAAGAAAATTTTCCCAAAGACAGTTTCTGCCATTGTTGTAGGATGTTATTATTATTTTGGATAACATGTCGGAGTTGCCTCAATTTTAACAAACGTTTAGGCAGACTGAGACAGCTTGAATGCAGGCGGGACCTCAAGTTTTCAGGTGTAACCAGCAATTATTATGACGTATACTCTGACTCCCAAAACACATTACTGATGGGATATTTTGGCTTCATTTTTACAGTAAAGGGAAGGAAGAAGTTAAGAGGCATTGTCCATCGTTTATACAAACTATGCTGCTGCAGGGCTACAAGCAATTTGGACTGATTGCACAAACTTTTTAGGTATTTTTTTGTTTTTCTGTATTATTTCAGTATATCGTAGAAATCCTGTGAAGAGCTGCACAAAGATGGACTTGATCAGATTTTTCCTTCTTCATGATAAACAAATATATATGAAACTGTGTTAATTGTGGCTATAGATGAATACGTAAGGTGTAACTATTGATGGTTTACAATTTGGATTTAGTTTTCTGCATCTGGATATTTACATCTACAACTTTACATTATGTTGCATATGTTGCTTTAAATATGTTTTGTTTATGTTTTTAGTTTAACTTTACATCCTGTTTTTCTTTGGAACTGTATTAGTGTATTCTGTTTAGTTTTCTTTTTGCTTTGCTTGTTTCATAACTTGTTTTAGTTTGCTGATTGACACCTATTTTGCTTTTCATCCTTGTATATGTTTGCCCAGAGTTTTTACTTTTGGTTAGTTTTTTTACCCCTTGAAAGATGATCATCACTCACTTCGGATTTGTTCCTTGTTTTTCTAGGTCTGCCCAGGCTCTTTATTGTGCTTTTGAACTACATTAGTCAGTTATTTGTTCTGGGGTTTTTATGGACTGCCTGTTTGCACAACCTATCCAGCAGCATTTGTGCATATTTTTTAATTTGTTAGTTATATATCATTAACCTGTTGTTTTGGTTTTTCAAATCAGCTTTTGGATCACCTCTGGGGCCTTACAGACACCGTTAGTCAATGAAGATGCACAAAAACATACTGAAACACTAAATCTGGATGCTGCACTTTGACTCGTTTTATTGGGTTTTGAAAGACATTGATATATTGTTTCAAAAACATTTAAAAGGATGCATGGCCTCAGATAATTTACAGATTGTAAACATGTCCCTGGTTTCAGGTGTCTTCCCTCAGAACCTAAAAACAGCCGTCATCAAGCCGCTCCTGAAAAAAAACAACTTAGACCCGTCCCTCATGAGCAGCTACAGGCTGATATCAAACCTTCCCTTTCTTAGTAAGATTATAGAAAAAACTTTAAAACAACTACACAACTTCCTGACACTAAATAACTGTTTTAATGTCTACCAATCAAGTTTCCGGCCACATCACAGCACTGAGACTGCTCTAGTTAAGGTCTTTAATGATATCAGCTTGAACCCAGATAGCGGAAACATTTCAGTCCTGGTACTACTGGATCTCAGTGCTGCATTTGACACGGTAGACCACAACATCTTACTAGACCGGCTGAAAAACTGGGTAGGACTATCTGGCACTGCAATTAACTGGTTTGAGTCCTATCTAAAAGACAGGGACTATTTTGTGTCAATAGGTAACTATAAATCTGAGCAAACTAAAATAACTTGTGGAGTTCCCCAAGGCTCCATCCTGGGGCCACTGCTGTTTAACATCTACATGCTCTCACTCGCTCATATTAAAACAACAAAATATGTTACCGTAGCTATGCTGATGACACACAGATATACATAACCATCTCATCAGGAGACTATAGTCCGATCCCATCACTGATCAGATGCATTGATCAGATTAGAGACTGGATGTGTCAGAACTTTCTTCAGTTAAAT
>JAOXYM010000015.1:7512867-7535513 GCA_028567055.1 Leptatherina wallacei | reverse complement strand
GTTTATTTTGTGATAATACTTTTGTTTTTAATTCTTCTTAATGCTTTCTGCACCCCGCTGTAATGTTTCTAATGTTTTTTATGTAAAGCACTTTGAATTGTCCTGTACATGAAATGTGCTATACAAATAAACTTGCCTTGTCTTATACTTTGTTTTTATAGTTTACAAAAAAATGCAATTATTAAAAACAATGTTTAAGAACCAGCTAGGACATTTCAGGGGGCCAGAAGAGGCATGGTCTCTGTTTTAACAATGCTTGACGAATACATTACAAAGCTGTAAAGTGCTGTCTGTATTGTACACTGTACATGCATCGAACAGAAAGGTACACTACTGATGTCACTGTTTATGAGACTCGCAAAGTCCATTCAGTGTGTTTCTTTAAACTTTCTTCTTTCTTTTTTTCCCATAAACTGTACAGAAAGGTTAAAAAGCATTTGTGTCCTACACCGTTAAATCGTTGCTGTGAAGCAAAAACAAAAAAAAAGCATCCCGTTTTTTATTTAAAAAACGTGCACACTTACTGGAGTTAACAAAAAGAACAGATGGGGAGTATAATGTCTGGAACATATGAGGAATTATATATTCAAGTTGCAGCTGCTATGATGAGATGTTTATCCCATGCTTCTTGCTTAGGAGTGAATAGGTTACTGGATATCAGATGTTCCTTCTTTTACTTTTCTGTTCAAATATCTGAGTCTGTTGCTCAGTTAGCAGTTACTGCTGATGCCACATAAGCAATGAGGAAGTATTGCATTGCATGGGACTAACCCAGAGTCCACCATGACATGTTAATGCCATTCAGTTCCTTCATTTAACTGAACTGCTATCAGCAAGCTCAAAGCCGACCCACCAAGTCATGTCACATCCTCTTTGTGGCAGCAGAGTAGTGTTACAAGGAAATGTGCTGGCTGTTTATTTTGCATGCGGCTTGACTTATCTGATCATCTCCGGTCATTCATTACATACCCAAAGTAGTTCTGCGAAGGCTACGGGCTACATGCAACACACTCTAACATGAGGAAAAGGCAAGAATTTACCAGCAAACATGAGCTCAGAGACATCTGGCTTGACATGCAGACATGTGAAGAGAGGAAGAGGGCTCTGAGCCTGGTTTATCTTATCCTGGATGTCACTTAGCTTGATGTCCATCCTCTGGTAGGAGAGAAAACTCTTTTAATAATTAACAAGCGTAGATGTTCAAACAGTACTTGTATGTCCCATTAAGGATTCAAAACTCAATCTGACTGTAAAAACATATTTAAATAAAAATCTACAAGGAAGAAACAACATGACAATCAGTGTTTTTTACTTTAAAAGGGACAAAGAAACAAAACATGCACCCAAAAGGAATGGACTGAGATACTGGTTGTTTAAGTAAATATAGGTGAGTCCTACCGCTGGTATTAGCGTCTCTCCTATGAGCATACCGAAGATATCAGTAAAGGTAACAGGCTGGCCTGAGGCCTTCTTGGTCCACAGGGCTTGAATGTAGTTGGTGATGTGCTGGGGCAGCAAAAGCCTCAGTGGGTTACTGCTAACTCTTTTCATGAGTTCGCTGTTAATGTCCTTTGGTCCTTTATTGGGAAAGTCAGGGTGGGAGTAAAGACTGGACATGTACCTGCAGGGATAAAAGAAAAACAGAGAATTTAAATTAAAAAAAAACTCAGCCCAGGTATCAGTGCAGGGTCAAATATTGACAAAGCAGATGATAAGTACTTCAGCAATATCAATCTTCATTTTTAATTTTAAATGCAGCAGGTGCTACTTGTTTAGTAATATATATCCAGTAAGTATAGATTGAAATAAGCCAGAGCTGCTTGCTTGGTGACAGTTTCATACCAGCAGAAGAAGACAGGAAAGTCTACCAGAATAAGGAGGGGAAACACCAAAGGAGTCAGAAAGTCAGAAAGACCAGAAAAAAACTGATGTGATAAAGGTGAAGATAAAGAGGAAAAAAGTATATTAAGATAAAGAGAGTTCAGGAAAAGGCAAGGTGTGAAAACAAAGAACTTAAAAAGAAAAACACACACCACGTTGATCCAGAGAGGCCAGCAATATAAGTGGCACAGTCCAAGACCCCAGATTCAAACAGGGCCTTCATCACTCCAGAGAAGCCGACCATGGCACGGAAACCACCCCCTGAACCTGCTATGGCAATCACTGGCACCTGCAAAACACATACACAAAATGAGAGTCATAATCAGAAAAGAAAATGGGACAAAGATGTGCTTAACCACATCATTACAACCTACAGCACTCACAAGTTTAAATCTCACATTCAGTCAAGCTCACTCTTTCAGCTTGAGTAACTTCCCCATGCACAGTGAAAATGCTACGCTCATAGCATCTTGTCTGCACAGCATTTTCTAACTTCTGACCTCAGTTTTTCAGCTATTTCATCATTTCTATTGTGTAACACCGGGTCCTCAGGGCAGTCTGTTTTGATCTCATTATCAATTCAGACAGTTCTGAAATTTCAACAGCGGTCCAGTGGAAGAAGGCATTAACAAAATATTTCACTCCACCACGGCTTCTGGCACCATGAAGACAGAGCAAGCCAGCAAGCCTGGCTGGAGATTACTGTCAGCCCTAAAGGCGCCTGGCCAAAACCAAACTGGCGGGAAAGGCAGCTTAACTAAACGTTTTGCTTCCCGGAGAGAGAAATGTCAAAGTGTTATTCTAATCTAGTGAAAAGTCAGCAAGTCTGTAGCCTGCATGATTACAATGCCAAAAGGCAACAAACCTTAATGCTTTGAGCTGTTTTTCTTTGAGCATTTTTCTTAATCTTCACTAGAGCCACAGATAAGGGGGAATGTGTACTAGAACAAAGACTGCACATTAAGCACTCATATTGCATCCACCATAAATATCCACAAAATGCTACAACTGTACTCAACTCTGAGCTTTTTAATCCCCAGGATAAACACTTCAAGCAGTAGTGAGTAAAAAGTGACAATATTAGACTTACAGTGATTAATGACAGCAAAAGACTTAATTGCGAGTCCAAAATTCCAAATATTTGGACTTTCCTATTGAAATGTCATAATATGGCATAAAAAAACATGCAGTCAGCATGACTAAAAACATGCAAAGGGTTTGAAAAAAAGTCAAACATAAGAGTTGAAAATACAAGGAAACATCGTCCTCTTAGAGCCTTCACAGTTAATAATAATGGATTAGATTTATATAGCACTTTTCAGGACACCTAAAGATGCTTTACAGTGAATCAAGTTATTTATTCACTCGTTGATGCGGCCCCAGTTGCTAAGGTGATGGATGGGAGGATGAGTTTTCAGGTGAGCAGTGAGGCAGCAGGCTACACATCATTTTTTAGCTGTGGACTGAACTGTCTGCATCAACTGCACGTCAGCTTCACTTTAGGATTGTGCCTCAGTTATTAAAATGAAATCATTTGCATTCATACAGAGAGTACACTGGGTGAAAATGTCTCTACACACATGGTAAAATCCAAGTTCACCCCCAGAAAACAAGTTCACAGGGAGTTTTCTGCCCCAGATACAGATGAAAATGTGCCTACTTTCAGCCAAAGCATGGTTCATAGATGGCAGTACTTTTTGTGTACTTAAAATTATTTATTCATAAAATATATAAGAATACATTGACATTGTATATATAAATACACAACCAGCAAACATAATGTGATGTTGAAAAGGTCGGGGTCAGCTTCCACTCTCTTGCATAGGAGCTCAGGGCTGACTCATCATACTGTACGTAGATAAGTGAAACCAGTTACTGTTTTTGAATTAAGTTCATTTAAGTTATCGCGTCACAACTTTGCTCCAATAACAGTAAAAAGTTTTAGTTTCCACACATCACGATAGTTGTCATTTCATATGTATGTTAAAACATAAACGTCACCTCCTCTGGGGAGCTGGGGAGGAACCGAGGCTTCTCCATGTCGAGCAGCTTTTTTATGCCGAGCATCACTCTTTCTCTGCGCGTTTGTCTGAACAGCTTCTCTTTATCACAGAGGCCGAGGCCGAACCTCAGGTCCAGGTTTGTACTGCGGACACAAATAACAGGAGTTTAGTTTTCTAAGAATCTGTTGGTGGAGAAATCAGTAATTACTCATGCTAGAAATTTTCTGCTGGCGGCAGTTAGAAAGCATCATATCTCCTGGTGTAAAACATGAGTGATGACACTGACACTAATCCTTCGATCAGATAAGATCTGCTTTTGGGTGGTCTGGTGAGAAACACATTCACAGACAATGTGAACACTCATGGCCTCTAACCCTTTACTACTCACTTTCCAATAAAGAACTAACCTTTCCAGTTTACTCAGACCCTCCCACTACTCTCTAAGCAATGATGGCATGGAAATGATTATACATTTGCATCTTAAATTGCTCAAGTATTCTGTTACTTAGTCATGCTGCTACCAGTTTGAATGTCTGTTGCCTTTGTTACAGATGTAGAATATCTGCATATTTGTCCAGCATTGCTTTCAATACAACAATTTAAGACTAAACAGTGAGCAGTATCAACATATAACGTGAAGCAGTTGAGTAAAATTACTCGTTTGACATCAATACATACCAGATCTCCAGTGTCATTTCCAAGTGTACTTTGGTTGCCTGTCAAAAAAGACATAACTTGGTTATCGTACAACCTTCAATTAAATAAAATAAAACAATTAAAATTTTTAATAAAAAAAAAAAACTACTTTCTTCCCATTATTTCTAAAATCCCTGCATTAGTATACTCTTTTGACACTGTGTACCAATTCCTCTGTCACTGCAGCTTATATGGCAATACGTTATTTCGTAGTTAAAGATGTAGGATGCCATGTACACACTTCCTTGTCAACCATATTAAACCATAAAACATAACTAATGAATCTAAAAATGACTTCCTTACTTTGCCGATAAGGAAACTCTCCATCTTTGTCTGGCCCACTCTAAGCTTGGTGATGTCGAAGGATGTTGTCCCGAGTGTCTCATCCATCACATAATTGGCATCCATTAATGTTAACTGATTGGAATAAACAGCAGAGGGTTATAGTTGAAAACTATTTTAAAAAAACAACACATTAACATTAATAATTCTGCCATGTTTTTATATTCACCAAAAACAATGTGTTTTTTTCTTTTTAAAGAAAAATATGTTTTTTGTCAACAACTTTTAATTCAAACTGTTTTCAGAAAAGCCTTACAATGAACAACATGAGTCATTCTGGGGCTACGGTGATGATACTAGCATATTACCACATATCAGCCTGAAAGAAGTAAGGCTGTGTTTTATGTTTTACTGCATCTTTGCTCATCATTCTGTACTGGATTAAACCAGACTATAAAATTAGCAGGTCTAACCTCCAGGACATTCTGCTGGTTTGGGTCTAATATGAAATGAAAGGTCTCATTCCATTTTGGGTTGATGTTGTTGTCTATGTGCTTGGTCTTCTTCCTGCTCTCTGGGGCCGTCGGGATGAACAGCTCCACATACGGGTCTGGAGTATCCACTAAACACACACACATACATCCAATTGATCTAAATAGCCTCATGTGTTCTGAATGATGCATTACAGAAATATGTTTTAAAACATACACAGGTCACCCAGCGCTCCTTTGGTGACGTTCTCAGCTCGAACCACTGTCACTGTAAATTTGTGAGAGAACTGCTGCTCCACCTGCAACAAAATATTCAGTCATTACAGGTTGGCTTCACTGCCTCATGAGAAAATCAGTCAAACCACAGTGAAACCAAAGATAACAAATCTGCATGAGAAATGCAGATATAACATGACGTACGTAGGTTCACTGTAGACTTATGTGCTAGCCACTTAACACATCTGGGGCTTTTGTCATGCTAAGACCAGCTCTCAAATCCAGAGAGAGAGTCTATAATTTAGACGTCGCCATCCAGCTGTGCTCACATTATTACATCATAACGTTGTCCGTGTATTTTGTCAGGAAAAACACATTTATAGGGCCCATATTTTACCAGAGGCAAGTTGCACAAAGGACCTGAACTTTTCCAATTAAATGACAGTAAAGGCTTAATTTCTCGCAACGGAGAATGTGTGAATGATGCGGCAAACAGCTGACTTGTGGACATGAAAAACCTCGCAAACAGATGACAAGAATAATCTTCTATTATAAACCTGTAAATAATCATTAACTGCAAAGTGGCGGGAAGGACGCAGCTCTGTGGAAAGCAGAGTGATCGATCCAATTGTATGGCAAATTAATAATTGCATGCTGTTCAACTATACAAAAAAACAAATCACTCATTGTTAAAACATTCCAGTGGATCATTTCCTGATTTATTACAATAAACTTTCATTTGACATTAAAGTGTGTTGGTGCAACAGAATATATATCAAGTAACCCTTAACTTAAACTTTAAGAAAAATCTTAACTTCACATGATTTGTGCAAATGAAGCCCAAACTGAGAGTTCATGCTCCATTTGTTCTGGCATATTGTTTTTGGCCCACTTCCCATTCAAACAGAATTCCACCCGGTCTTGGCCAGGCTGAGTCAACCACAATCATTTATCTAATATGTGAAACAATAAGAGCATACAGAGGAACCCATCTGAGTCATGTCACTAAGCACTACTGTCCATCTTTTATTCCATTGCTATGATTATTAATAGTAAAAGAAGTGAGGTTGCATTTTTAATGAGTTGCTCTGTAACTGATTATTACTCAGCACCATATCAAAAAGTAGTCATATAACTAGCTGTTTGTGATGGTTCACTGCACATCATTCAGTTATCTATAAATAACAATTCAGTTTCAACTAGATCTAAATTAGCACGACACTGCTGAGAATGCAGGCATCACACAGATAATGAACATGACCCTGATGCTTACATCTTGACTGCTGTATTTGCACAAATCTTTTTTTTTTTATCTGTGATGTGATGTGTGGAATTTGGTTTACTTTGCTATTGTTTAATAACTGATGATCCAACGCCTTCAAAAGAATGATTAAAGTCAGCGTAACCTCTCCACTTCTGCATCTGCTTGAGTCTGCTTTACATACTGTACATACAAGACACAATACCAAAGTCCATACTTACAATTATTTTGGAAGCCATTGTGCTGTCAGGTGAATAACTCTCAAATAAGTCTTCAAGAAGAAGTGGCCTTTAACTCAGGAGAACATCTCAGTCGAAACACTGATGCATTCAGAGTCTGATATAAAGAAATGCAACCAAATTAGAAAGTGATGTTTATCTGTAAGTTGACAGCACAAGAAAGCAAATATCTACTTTTGACTACAGCTGTCATAATTTCCTTTCAAGAATCTGTCACTTCAGGAAAAGATACCATCCTTAAAGAAAAAAAAAATTCTTTAGAAATATCAGTATCAGTAAAGCCTTATGCATCTTGGCAAGGGCAAAGGGAAGTGCGCTGAGCTCCAAAGTCATGATAAGAAGCCAGGCCTTTAGGGGGAAAAAAAGAAAAGTTTCCAGTAAAAGGAGGTGCATCTTTATGTGACAAAAATAAATGTTGTGTTGTATAATATTACAAAAGTCAAATGTAAAGCTGGGTGTAGGTGAGCAAACAAACCGATGTTTAGTTTTTTTTTTTTCTTTCTGTGATACTCATACACATTTGCATGTGTGTGTGTATGCGCGCGCGCGCGGTGCCTCGTGAAAACATCAAGGTCATTGAGTCTTTTCTTTGCTGCTCATCAAAGCGTATCATTACTGCTGGGACTGAGAGCACGTAGAGCGTCTGTGACCACCGCAGCGGTCACGTACTTAGCGACAGAGGTCCAACAATCGGATGTGCCACTTCACTGCGCTGGCCCTGATTCTGAAAGCTTGCAGCCAGAGCGTGTATGCGCCTGAGAACTGCGTGTATGCCAAAATAACCCAGAGCTCAAGGTACTAAATTTTCATATGAGAACGTAAAGCATAATGCAAAACAGCTGCAGATGTAGCTGGATAAGGAACAGTGTATAAATCCCTCCATATGCAAGAGCATTCCCACCTGCATTAAAGAGAAATGTGCAAATTATGTCTGCGCTTCTTTACCAGGGAGACGCATACAGGAGTAACTTCTTTTCTGGATTACATGCAAAGTTAGTCATTCGGTAACGCCAACAAACAGGTTTTGCCTGATTAGTTTATCTGGGCAAATTGAGACCATTTCAGAATATTTTGACTTTGCAACTAGTCAACATTACTTTGCAAGTGATAATTCTACAATAGACTAGATAATGCAAGGCAATACAAACGACATTAACAATGACGCAACATGACAGAGCATAAATGCTGTATGAATAATATTGTATGATTTTAAATAGTGACTTCACTCTATTATAGGAAGCTTCTGCATACGTTCGCCCCGATCATTCTTATATACAATTTAATACTGACATTTAAAATGTAGTACTCATAATTTCTAGTAGCTACTTTATGTTCATAAGTAAGAATCGTGTGTTCAGTTTCCTTATAGTTGGCGCAAGGGCTAGCTTTCACGAAAACACTGCTTTAACTTTTTCAACCAACATTACAATATGTTATTAAACCTCTTCAAATATATCTCTCTTTTTTTCAGTTCTCTTTGAGAAAAAAAACTAACATTGCATGCTCACAAAGAAGGAAATGACAACTTACTTAACTGGTGGACGCTCTCAACTCGGATATCTTACAAAATTTGCCATATTGATCGATAATACCGGTTCCAGCACTAGTGCCACAGACGTCAGCGAAGCAGGGGGGGAATAAACACACAGGAAAGAAAACTTGGTTGGCAGGGAAGAGTTGGTGGAAAACTCCGAGGAGTCAGAGCGTGATTCAGCGGGTGAGACTGCGGCTGACTCCTGAGCTACACACGCCAAATGCTCACCACTGTGTAGCTGAATGTCCGCGTGGTGGCGCGCCTGAGAGCAATAAAAACATTTGATAACATTTTTTAAACTACATAAAACTTCAACAAACGTGACACAGAGATGATTATGAGGTCAGGCCCGAAATATTCCACTTTGAATCAGACAGCTGGTCACTTCAAATCCATGTTTCTTTCCAAGTGTGATTACAAGAGCTTCTGGATTAGGTTAAATATTTCCTTTAATTTTCCAGAAGCCTCTTATTTTGTTTGAAGCCTTAAAAACCATTTTCATTACGAAAATGACTTAAACTGGGCATTTCTAGATGCCAACAGCCATAGATACTGAATTAAAATGACCTAACCTTAAGATTTCACAATACATTTATTAACGAGTTACAACTGGATTTATATATTTCATGTTCCTTGATAAGTAATATATTTTACACATTCTATATCTTTAAAAAAATCTAAATAATTTGAATATTCAGGAGAACATTTTTGAAAAAAGGCAATAATAAAATGTATTCACGCATGTCTTCATGAAAACGACTGCCTCACATGTTAAAGTTGGAACTTTGAATAAACTTTGAATTAACTATTTTCAAAATGTTTTTTTTCCAGGACGAATTCCTGTTTTTTTTTGTTTGTTTGTTTTTTTGTTTTTTTGTTTGTTTGTTTGTTTGTTTGTTTGTTTGTTTGTTTTTAATGAGAGCAAGAGGGGGTCATTTAAACCAAGAAACTAGTTTTATTAGCTTGGTGTCAAAAAGAATGATTTAATGAATATAAAGAAAATCTACTGTTGGATAAAAGACAGATTAAGGATTGTGAAATGAAAGATATTCCCCAATGACCCCCCGATCCCCCCCCGCACACACACACACACACACACACACACACACACACACACACAGCGGAAGTAAACCTATTCAACAAATTAGGCTACGTCATTAGACGGCACGCAAACGTGAATGTTGGCCCGCCCATATCCGATCATCGCCCAGCTATTTAAAGTTTGAGCCTCAGGACGACTGAACAGAATAACTTCAGAGCAAAGGAGCAAAGGGGGAAAAAAGAGGAGCTGACGAAGTTTTTGGAGTATGAACAGACTCACATGTGTGGTTTTCCTTTTGGCGCTGGGGTTTCTTGTCTGTGAAGGAGGTAAGTCGTGAAATGAAAATAATTTCTCTCATTTTAACAGAAACTAAGACTTTACAGAGGCAAAAATTAAACCTGTGATTTTAGTTTAGGATTATGTTGTCTCTTAACTTTTTCTTAAAAAAGCGCATTTAGTAAAAATTTTTTTTTTTTTTTTTGCAAAATAACAATAGCCTATTTGATATTTTTGACACTAATGACATTAAACTCGTAATAAACGTACAATGTGTCTGTTCCAGGTAACCCGTGTTGTTCGGAGCCATGCCAGAACAAGGGTGTCTGCACAGCACTGGGGTCGGACAATTACGAGTGTGACTGCACTCGCACAGGGTATTATGGAAAAAACTGCACAACACGTAAGTGACAAAACACACAAAGTTAATTTAAAATCCTCATATGTTTGTTGTAGTGACCTTTTTATAAAAGTTAATTTATCTTCCCTCTCCACAGCGGAATTTCTCACCTGGCTTAAAATGTCCCTGAAGCCTTCTCCCAACGCCATCCACTACATTCTCACCCACTTCAAGGGTTTCTGGAACATCATCAACAACATTTCTTTTCTCAGGGATGCCATCATGAGATATGTGCTGACATGTAAGTCTCAAGGCAAAATGTAAAACTGGATTGGAAACCATTCATAATTAAATAGACACATTAAATAATTTGTTTAGCAACTTGTAGAGAGACAGTTTAGTGTTTATACTAAATTAAATAATAATGTGTTGTTTTTTTTCTTCTTCTTCATTTTAGCCCGATCCCACATGATTGATAGTCCCCCGACTTACAATGCCGATTATGGTTACAAAAGCTGGGAAGCCTACTCCAACCTGTCTTATTATACACGCAGCCTTCCCCCTGTACCAGAGGATTGCCCAACCCCTATGGGAGTTGTAGGTGAGAGCGCTTTTTGGAGAACCAGTTTTCTCAGATTCTTAAACACAGCGAAAGAACGTCCTGGTCCCATTACATCACAAGAATAGTACCTGATTTTTGTTGGGGGTTATTTCTCTCTGAACTGAGTAAAATCTGCTCCCAACAAGCCTAATTTAAAGTCCTACAACTACCTTTTTTACATTGAAATTATGAAGCAAATGTAAATTATTAAAATTTTTCCTGTGATATTTTCTGCTCCCTAGGTAAAAAGGAATTGCCCGATGCTAAAATTTTGGCTGAGAAGCTCCTCATGAGAAGACAGTTTATACCAGACCCACAGGGCACCAACCTGATGTTTGCATTCTTCGCGCAGCACTTTACCCATCAATTCTTCAAATCTGATATGAAAAAAGGACCTGCATTCACGGTGGCTAAAGGTCATGGGGTGAGCACAGTAGAACCTCAAGATGAAATAGAGCCCCTGATTCTGAAATTGATTTATTTTAACTGTGAAATGTGCCTTTAACGGTGTGATTTACACTTTTTTTTTAGGTGGATCTCAACCATGTTTATGGTGACAACCTGGAAAGGCAACACAAGCTCAGACTGTCCAAGGATGGCAAGCTTAAATATCAGGTATGAGAAAAGACGGCAGCAGTTCATGCAGACAAAATGTTCCACATAAGATCTGTCTCTCACAGTTGCTTCCTCTCTCTCGTGATGTAACTCTGCAGATACTGGATGGAGAAATGTATCCCCCAACGGTTAAGGAAGTAGGTGTCGACATGCTCTACCCCCCTCATGTCCCCGACTCTCACCGCTTCGCTGTTGGGCATGAAGCATTCGGTCTGGTTCCCGGCCTCATGATGTACGCCACCATTTGGCTTCGTGAACACAACCGAGTGTGTGACGTGTTGAAAGAGGTACATCCCGACTGGGATGATGAAAGGCTTTTCCAGACCACACGGCTCATCCTTATTGGTAAGTTGAAGAAACATGAAAGAAAAATTCTGAATAGCATGCGGCTGGGGAAGTCAAGTCAAAGTAATCTTGAACAAGCATTAATGTAAACAACTGGGGAGTTTAGAAAAGAGGAAGTTGTACTTTTTATTTTAGAAATGACAAACCAACAGTGTTGTACTTGGTACAGAAAGAAAATGATTTACCAGAAAGCTGAGTTAATATCCAGCATTAAAAAGAGGAAATGTTTTGTTTTTTTTACTTTTAGACTCTACTTGATTAACAATGCAGATTTAAAAAAAGGGAACTTGTCCATAATTTCTGCATCAGATTAAATGCTTCATTATTTTCCCTGTAGGCGAGACCATCAAGATTGTGATTGAGGACTACGTGCAGCATCTAAGTGGGTATCACTTCAAGCTCAAGTTTGACCCCGAGCTGCTGTTTAACCAGCGTTTCCAGTATCAAAACCGCATTGCATCCGAGTTCAACACGCTTTACCACTGGCACCCACTGATGCCTGATAGTTTCCACATTGAGGAGAAAGATTACAGCTACAAGGAATTTGTCTTCAACAATTCCGTGGTGACGGAGCACGGCATCAACAACCTGGTGGAGTCTTTTACCAAGCAGGTTGCAGGACGGGTAAGAACCCTTAACACTGATGTAGCAGCAGCCAGATTCTAACACCACTGGTGCCTTAATGCTGAATGACTTACCTTTTTATCTTCTTTTTACAGGTTGCTGGTGGTCGTAATGTCCCCGGTGCCATCATGTACGTGGCCATTAAGTCCATTGAGAATAGCAGACAGATGCGTTACCAGTCCCTTAATGCCTACAGGAAAAGATTCTCCATGAAGCCGTACAGCTCTTTTGAAGACATGACAGGTGAGACAAAATCAAGATAATTTACAAGAAATTTGACAAGAAGGTGGAAAAGACTTTGCAGAGTTTTAGGAGGTCATTATTAGCATTTACACATTAATAACTGTTAAGCAAGTTGGAAAATTGTGTCCAAATCTTACCAAATATGTCTCATGCCATAGTTTACTTATTATAAAGGAAATTGCTTGAGCTTACTCCCCAACAGCTTTGGAGGTTAGGCATTTATTTCCACGACTCTCAAAGCCAGATGTTCATTTTATCTTGACATAGTGTAAGCAAGCTGTCATCACAAAGGGCAACATGTAAACACACAGTGGAAACCTCCTGGCTCTGATGAGGCCACTTAGATTTTCAAAGGATGAAAATTTAAACCAAATGTGTCCGTTTAGCTTCAGGCCAGAGGAAAAGTGATTTTTGTGAGTCATATTTAGACTAACTTTGCAGCTTCCGAGCCAGTGAAGTCAAAATGTATCACTGACTAAAACTTTTTGATCTTGTTTTTAAAGGAGAGAAAGAAATGGCTGCAATACTGGAGGAGATGTACGGGCATGTCGACGCTGTGGAGCTCTACCCAGGCCTGATAGTGGAGAAACCTCGATCCAATGCCATCTTCGGGGAGACAATGGTGGAGATGGGAGCCCCTTTCTCTCTAAAAGGCTTAATGGGAAATCCCATTTGCTCTCCAGAATACTGGAAACCCAGCACCTTTGGAGGCAGTGTGGGCTTCAACATAGTCAACACTGCTTCTCTGCAGAAGCTTGTCTGCAACAACGTGCGCGGTCCCTGTCCCGTGGCGTCCTTTCATGTGCCCGATGTTAAAGAGACCGGGTCCATCATCATCAACTCAAGCACATCACACTCAAGCGGCAGTGACATCAACCCCACTGTCATTTTGAAAGAAAGGACTACTGAGCTCTAATTATAAAATGAATCATGTGTTTATTTGATATGTATTTATTTACTATTTATTATATTATCTATTTATGTATTTTTAACTGAATATTTTGAACATATTTTTGTACTCGTTTGAACAAATATGTCTGGATTTTGTTACATGGAATAGAAAAGTATATTTTTGTGTTTATTTATTAAAAGTCTAACTAAGTTATTGTGACAAATATAATTTTAGTCATTGTAATTTATTACTTGAACTTTAGTTTGCAGTTTCAGCTACATAGTAGCAAACATGTTTTTTTTGTTTTTTTTTCATGTCTCTTAGGTTAAACACTGTAATTTCAATTCATGTTTGTCCAGTTGCAGCGGTGTCGCTGCATGCAATGGGAGCTTTACAGCATCATAGTGTGGTGGAATATTCAGAATGACCAATGTTGCCGTCTTAATCTAATTTACCAAGCAGTAATGTACATTTCTGTTTAAGCATTGTTATGCCGATATCTTTTATTCACAATCACTTTGTGCTGGCAAAGATTATCTAAACTGTACCTGAGCTGCAGACTTCTTCAGAGAGAATTTAACCATAGGAACCGTGTAGTATGAACTTCTGTGAAATGAAAAATTATTGAAAGTTATGTTGACATGAAACTGCAACGTAAATAAAGTCCTGGCAGAAACTGCCACACATTTCTAAAAAAAAAACAAATGTTTTCCACTGTTCTATTTTTATGTTGTGACTGAGTTCTCATAAACTCTCTTTTCGGCTTGGAGCCTGTGATCAGATGGGCTCTCCTTTCTTTCTATGCAGTGCAATTCGAATGTAAAACATGCACAACCAGTGCAATCCAGGTACTTCTGTTTTGCTATATTGCAGCCATATGTTTAAATACTTCAATTCATTTTCCCGCATCAGTCTTAATAACCCAAATGACACTAGCAGAGCCTTTGCAATGAATTTTTGAAATGTTGCTCAGCTGCTTTCCAAGTCTCTTGATCACCTTAGAGAGGTTGGGAGTCAATCTGTAGTAAATTCAGCTGATCCGGGCATGGTTTGTTAAGGTACACATCAGGGTATAAGGGTTTTTGGCAAAGATAACCTGATGGTCAATTAGATGAGCTGCACAGACATGCGAGGGCTCGCTTGGAGTTTTTTGAGAAAAATACAAGTCTGCTGAAAATCTGCTTTAAAGAACTTGACTAAAACTTCATCTACTTATGGAATAATGATTGGGCACCATGACAAAATATCGAAGAAGAGCATCTGCAGAGAAGGATAGCTCTGTGTCATTCCTGTTTAGTTTTCTGTATTTAGGGATCAGAAGGACAAATGCACTTATATTCAATGGTCATGCAATGTGTTTTTTAATCTGTCACATATGCCAGTGTTGGTGAGATAGATCAGTTTGTAGTTTTAGTGAAGTATGTCTATCAAATAAAAGGAATTATTCCTATGTATCTGGATTGCTGTGACAGCAAATAATGTTTCAAGTCAGTGGTTCCCAACCTGGGGGTTCAGGATCCCCCAAGGGGGTCCCCTGAAGAGCACAGAGGGTCCCTGAGGCTTTGACCATTCAGAGCCACTGTGATTAAAAATTAAGACCATGTCACATGGAGATGAGTTGAAGTGTGTCCGCTCGAGTTTTTTTTTAATCTTCCGGACATTTCGTTCACATGGAACTGGTGTTTTTGGAGCTTGAAAACCTGAATTTCTAAAACCAGATCCGCAACCAGATCAGCAACTGAAAGTTTCTACCTTTGAAGCTTGGAGGGTTTTTTTCTTTTCCCCCTTTATCTTTCAGAGCTGATTTAATCCAGCCTAAAATCAGACTAAAACAACATTCCACCACTATCTTATACATAGGAGTATGTGGTGTAAGATGTCAACCCACTAAAGCCAGAGATCTCACATAGGGCCACAAGATGAGAAAAGACTTAAGAATATGCTGTGCAGACTAAAAATCACATAGTAAAAGATGAACTCTTTCAAACTCTGTAGCATTGGTTACTTTTATCTATTATGTGTAAAAAAAACCATTGTCTATATTTCTGAAACGGCAAGTGAAGAGAAGAACAAATGACCCTATGATTATTTGAGTAATAAACATACAAAAGTACAAATGAGCAGATCTACAACTAAAGTCAATTTCCTCACTCAGTTTTAAAGGAAATCTGGATCTACACCAGGTTAAGAGTTCTTTTCATGTAAATGCTACAGCTCTCTGTTAGGTTCCTTCAAATTTAGCCCTTTCTTTTGTTTTGTTTTTTGTTTAATCCAAAAATCAGACAAATACGAATGACGAATACTTCAGATTTAACCTGCCAGAGGCATAAATCAAATTGATATATTAAAGCTGACGTGTGCTTCAATTTGTTTTAAAAAATGATAATGATGAATAAGGTTCATGATGTCATTGTTTTAGCGAAAGCCTACATTTCTTATCATGATTTTTAACATTTCATCCCTTTCATTTATGTGCGGCTCAAAAGATTTCACTTCTGCAGAACAACAGATAAAACATGTAGATACCTGTCAGGGTGAAGTAGGTGTGCGTGCAATAAGACTGCATCACCTGATCTGCTTTGCCAGAGTTGGTGAGATAGATCAGTTTGTGGGACTTTCTGGGAGTTTGTTCCAGACATGTGGAGCATAGAAGCTGAATGCAGCTTCTCCATGTCTGGTTCTGACTCTGGGAACTGATAAGAGACCAGATCCAGATGACCTGAGTGGTCTGCTGTGGTCATACTGGGTCAGAAGGTCACTGATGAACCGGGGGGGGTTCAGGATCCCCCAAGGGGTACCCCTGAAGAGCACAGGGGGTCCCTGAGGCTTTGACCATTCAGAGACATTGTAATAAAAAACTAAGACCATATCACATTGAGATTAGTTGAAGTGTGTCCGCTCAAGTTTTTTTTAATCATCTGTACATTTCGTTCACATGGAACTGGTGTTTATGGAGCCTGAAAACCTGAACTTCTTAAACCAGATCCCAAAGTGAATAAATGGGGGTCATGAAAATCTGCAATACAATATCCCTTGTAAACAAAAAATCAAAAGATGAATTTGTTTTTTGTTTTTTTATTTATATTACATTAATTTTTTTAAAGCCACTTATAAAGACAGAGCTTGTGCATCCAATTGATTTTCTTCCATGTATGGGGATTTAGTGAGGTCAGTGAGCAGGTGGAATAACAGTAGTGGAGCATTTCATGTCTATCTTGGTAACCTTGATTCTTCCTGCAATATTCAATTAAGATTATTGTCCGATTATTTGTCCATATTTAAAGAAAAAGAAAAGTAAGGCTATATGGTGTTAGTTTTAACTTTGGCTTCGTTGCAGGACAGGACTCAGCCACAGCTTGGTGTGCTCATTAAACACACTAAACCACTGCCAAACATTTATGGTGAGAATCTCGCCAATGGAAAGCATAAAACCAAGCTTGGTTTCAGCACGGGGTGGGTCAGCAGGTCCATGGCTTTTTAGAATTTGCATGAATGGGGGGTTCTGAAGGGAAATAAGTTGGGAACCACTGTTTTAGGTTATACTAAGCTATCCAAGATAACAGTTTCTGTGTGCAACTTTATTTTCTCTTGATTTTTGCTGATTTGGGATTTCAGAAACATTCATTTCTGCATGACGAAGTTGTGGTATTTCGAATTTTCTTCTAAACTTTCCGGTTATTGATGTAGGCTTTAACGGGAAATGATTGTTTTACTGTACATGAAGTGTGAAGAATAATACCCAGATCCAAAAGCCTACAGGAAACCTTTCATGAATAGGGTGGATTGGCAGTGTAACAGAGGAATAAAATCTTCTTTTCCAGGGTACGCGATCCAAAGCAAACATGGTGGAAGGAATGTTGACGTGACTGGCTGCACAGAGCTGTGAGTCACTCTGCCAGGCATCATCCCTGCTAAACGCAGACAATGGTAAACTGAATTTTCCCATCTATTCACACATTTCGCACAACTGAGGCAAAGACCACATTACTCTGTCCCTTCCCACTATACAACTCAAAACAAAACCACGTACACAACTGAGAAAATTGCATTAATCAAGTCATGTGCATCAGTTGTCATTTCAACTGAGCCTCATCAACAGTTCCTCCTCCATGTATCTTTGTCCTGTACTTCAAAGCCAATGGAAACCCAGGGGATTGGCGCATCACAGCATGAAAATGACCTGACTATGTTAGCACATTATTGGTTAGTTGTTGTTTCCTCACTATCAGATGCCTGAGCGTGACTATTATTATTTCATTCTGCGTCAATGTGTGGCATGCTCAAATCCCAATCTATCAGACTAAGCAGGGGGATGCATCTCGCTTTGTGTGGAGGTAATGAGCTTGAGCAGGTCGTGGGCCCCGGAGCAGGACAGCTCAGTCTGTGTTTTCCCTATGACCGCCTTCAGACGTTTGTCGAACGAGACCCAGTGTGGATACCGCATGCAACTGAGACCAGTTACGTGACACCTTGCAGGCGGTCAGAACTGATGTCAGCTGAAAGTTGATGTCATTGGTTTCAGCTCATAAAACACACCAAGGCTCTGCCAAACATATGCATACATCTAAAGTTTTTACTTAAATCCTTAACTTTTTATCCAACTCGCTCTTGAAAGTTCAAAGCTATACACAGATTAACTGCAGTAATGTAGTTTACCCTGACAGAAACTGTTTGTTTTTGTTAGTTTAGGATTAATATTCACCTCTATCAACTTTCTAATCGAAATAACTTCAAAATTATTAAGAATTTGTAGCAAGTGCCGTTTGTATGATGTGCTGAAGCACCTTGGAAAACAGATAGCTGAAGCCTACATGATGGTGGTTAATACTTTCCCGACTCGTATGCTGGTGTGACACTTTTTCCAGTTTATGTCCTTTCATGGAATGCTGCATCTCCACTGCGATGAGTGCATTGCCCTCCACGCTGCAGGGAAATCTTTGTCAACGGTGCCATTCTTTATAAATGATTATGTTTCACTTCCCCCTTAACACACTGACACTAATAACATGGTTGTCATTCTTTCACACTGTTGAGGTCATTGTGAAAGTCTTAGGAAAAACCCTGGGGCAGATGATAAATCAATGAGGTGAAATTCCTTTTCCTAGCGCACCTTGACAACGCACGAAACAACAGGCTTATTTTTGGTTGCTTGGGTTTGGCTATATAAAATTAAGGAGTAAGAATAAATAAAAACATTTCTGAACTCAGACATTCATAAAAGTGTGATGAGGATTTATTACATGACCTAAAAGTTCTATGCACTGATCTCATAATATGTTAAGAAATATTTTATTTGGATTTTACACATGAAAAGTTCTAAAAATAAGAATGATCCTTTCAAAAAGTCTAAATTACACAGTGCACGTGGAAGTGAAGCAACTGTGTGGCATACAAACTAAAAAAAAAACATACAGGAAGAGAAAATCCCAGGAACAACTAGCTTCTGTACACGGAAGAAGAAGCAACAGATGAGTCATTTTTATTGATCTACGATATGTGTACACAGATCTTCTCTGAATTACTCACTGTGACAGTTCCATCAGCATTGGAGCGAATATTCTACTATATTCTGTCTGTGGCGGCTGATTAAAATGTAACAGTTTCAATTTTAAAGGCTTCCACTACTGCCCTTTGTGAGCAAGGCTAAATTCATGTTTTTGTGATTATTTCTTTAATTTTATTACATTTTACTTTTTACTCATCTTTTAAAAAGATGAGTAATTACAAACAAAGAAGAAAGGGGAAAATGATCGAGTGAAGGAAATGAAAGAGAAAGAGAGAGCCTTCTTTTCTAGTAAAACAATAATAATCATGATGTCAAACAAAGAAAGCAAGAAAAATATGTTTCCTGTACTCATGCATACCTAAAGTTGAAACCTCCACCCTGTGACTTTCTGTGACTTTGGCGGAGAGGAATGCCTGATTGTTTCCACTTCCGATCAACATGTACGTCTCACCTGATGATCACAGTTCAGAGACAACCCCCTGAAACTACCAAACCACTGAGCAATGCATGTCATTTCAACATCACCTGTATGCTCTAGCTCTGACACACAACAGAATTATCTTTAATGCGAATATCTTGGAAATGACTGTAACAAAGATAATGACATAATTCACAAATTTCACGTTTTTTACACACAAAAACGAAAATTTTAACTGTTTTTGTCCAGTGAAGATTTATATGGTAGTTTAAAAGAAATGGACACAGTATCTGCCGGCTTTATGTCTGCTAAATTTTCTCTTTCAATTTTTGCTTTCATCAAGATAATAGATTCAAATACCATCATTGTTCAATCTCCTCAGGTACATAGCCTTTTAAGGTCTGTAAGAAAACAAAACTCTAATTACTTCAGAGGATGAGATAACAGCTAAATAAAAAACAGCACAGCTGTTACACATCCCAGAATCACACAAACATATAGTCACATCATGCCATCAAGTCATTCCTACTTCTTGTTACTCATCGATCAGACATATGCATCACTTTTATATCTTATACAAACCTACCTGTGAGCCTAAGCAGACATAGTGACATGATGACACACCATTAACGTTTGGGATAACCTTTGCTGAAGTTTCACTCTTTCAGCTGACATCACTCTGTTGCTCCTGAAACCTGTTTACAAGCTAAGTTTTGATTTGATCAAAAACATACATGTCAATAGGTTTACTTTTTGTTACATCAACATCTAACCGATACTGATTTGCGATATAAAAACAGACATCAAAGGTTAAGGAGGGGGAAAATCCGCAATCTGTGCTCTGGATGAAGATGAATAACAGTTTTCAGATGACGTTCAGACTCAGTCTGACTTTGGATCCCACCTGCTCAATTCAGATTCAACTGAGCTGAACTTATTTTGCGTTGCCTTGAGAAATGTAGTTTTGTGCTATCCATCACTGACAGGGAAAGTGTTTGAAGACAGGTTTTCTTTGTAGACAGTTTGGAGATGGTGCACAGTTTTATGAGTCACTATTGCGTACATCCAGTTTAGTGTTGTTTTAAGATAAATATTAAAAACTGATTTCATTTCAGGCACTTAGCATGTGTAATTCAATAGTTATAAACAGAAACAAAGTCCAAGTCATGTTTGATCGCATAAAGTTAATTTGAGACATAATTTTTTTGATTTAGTCACTCTTTCTTGCTTTTGCAGCAGCATTTGTGTAACATTGCAGAATTACAGCCTGAGGACAAGGTTAGACAATCTGTCTGAGGTCCGTGTTAGGCTTGCAGTGAAAATGAATTTTTGGCCTGCAAAACAAACTAAACATGGTGAAGACTTGAACCACACAACCTGAAAAACGTCACTTTCAAAAGTAACACACACAGAAAATGAAATCAGTGTTAAAAAAACAATTTTTTATTTTTCAATTATTTTCCATGAGACTGGTTGTCTAGGCAGTTTCTGTTGAATGCATATTGTTTTTTTAGTTTTTTTTTATGAGTCTGATATTTACTCTGAAAAATCTGAAAAAATCTACACAAATGAAAATATAGATCCTGTTCTTTGCTTTCAGATTTTTCATATCCACCTACATGTGATTATTAATAGAAATCTCATGAACCGTGTTTTAGAAACATTCGAGTAATTTAAGAAACATTTCCTATTTCTTTAAGGATCTGATTCATGTTGCCAGTACTACTAAAGAAGGTTATATCTATTTATAAAAACACAAGCTAAAGTGGTAAAATACATCTTCACTTGTAAGAATTTGAATACAGGACTTTTAACAATGTTCCCTCTATAATATTACCATATTTATTTAAAGGAATTGAGCTGATTATCCACCAAAGATTGAATAAAAAATATATCTGATCAGCATGAGCAAGAGTTACCATGGTCATTTCATTATATATTTATCTAAAAGGTACAAAAACAATCAATAATTTTTCTGAAGAAGGATCAAATTGAACTTAATAAAATCGATAACACACGTGGTCACATTTAAAACAAGCAATTTGAATTGACTGACATGGTTTGATTCATTAAGATGAACAAACACCTGTTGACCCTCATATATTTGTAAAAATATTGCTCAGCCTGTTTATCACCAATGACTAATATCAGCTGCAAAGTGACACTTGATCTGGTGGTTCTCCCATGTTAGTAATAGGGTGATGTAAAGTATCAGTTGGTGACACAGCTTGAATCTCTGGCAAAGCCATCCCTACCTGGTTACTCTGGACTTCCTGAACCAGTCTCTTGCAGGTTTTCGATGTTTCCTGCTGCAACATACCTGGTTGTTGTGCAGAACCTGACAACAACTTATGACAGAACCATTTCATAAGAACCGGGTATGTTGCAGCAGGGAAACATCGAAAAGGGGTTGGAGACAATATAAGGTGCCCACAGGCCTGTTCTAAAAATAGCACAACTCACCAGTGAGCTGAGTTTTATTCTGTTGCTATTTTTTTATTTACTCTTCCATTTATATAGATTTGAAAATATCTTAGTAAATAATTTTACCTAGTGAAATGTTAAATGTAGAAATGGACATCTGGAAATGTAAACTATGGCTAATAATAATAATAGAACCAAAGTGTTTAACATTGATGTCTGTTTCCATATTTTCAAGCCATTGTTTATAATTATTTTGAGAACTCAATGTGATCAGTGTCTTCACATAGATGAGTTTCATTATTCTTTAAATTTAATGTGTAACTAAAGGCACCTGAGCAAATTTGTTATTTCAGAAGAGTGTTTCAAACTGGTCGCCCTAAAGATGACTCGGTACCCATGAAGCAGCTCTCAGTTCTAAAAAGGTTGGTGACCCCTGGTCTAAAGCTTGTTATTTCATTTGAAACTTTGCTGAATAGTGGATAATTTTTAAAGGAAAGAAGGAAAGGAGTGATCAACCTTCTTCCAATCTATACGATAAGATATAGACTACAAAAGATTATAGAAGTGATGTGTGTTTGACAGTGAGAGGCAGTGATGCATAATGAATGAAATGAAATGAAATGAAATGAAATGAAAAATGAATGAAATGAAATGAAATGAAATGAAAAATACTTTATTTATCCCTTTTGAGGGAAATTATTGTTGTAGCAGAGTTTT
>JAOXYM010000015.1:7470637-7484948 GCA_028567055.1 Leptatherina wallacei | reverse complement strand
CACCGTTATATGTACTTTTCAACAACGTTTTGGGGTTAGTGTACTAGCCTTTGCATTTAAAAAGCCTGCTAGATACTATGAGCCACGACCACGACGTAAAGGCAGCAAGTGCTAGCAGCTAACCCATGAAGCTAACAGCTAGTTTAAACGTAAATAATATGACCGCTACCTGTGAGTGTTGCAAATAGTTGTCGAATTGAAGAGTGTAATGGTATTGTTTACTTTCTTCATACAGAGCAACAGTTTTTCGAAAAAGTCAAACAACTTGCTCACTGTCAGGGGGAGTTTTTGTCCCAAACTCAAGAACATCTTAAACTCAAAGAGGAGATCACCAAACTCCGTAAGGATGAGTGTGTTGTTGTATTATTTGTACATTTAGCTTAACGCTGCTTAATTAAGTTGTACTAATGCATCAAATCTTTGCTGTAGGGGAAGAACTCAAAAGTGTACGGGAGAAGAATGGAGAATATGAATCCACACAGGAGAAGTTGTCATCAGAGCAAGTAAGGTCACACACAAGAAAACGATGAACGACCTTGATCATTATCGTAGACTGTGTTGCTGCTTGCTGGTAAATTTCCTGACATATGTTCGATATTTTGTCCAGCACATTTTGTACTTTGTCAAGTGCTTTTAAACAAATTAAAGATGATTAAGTTGTATCCTTTCTATAGAGACAAAGATATGTTGGCTGAGAGAGAGAAAGAAATTAAGCAAATAGTTAAGCTAATAATCAGTCATGCTGTTTTTCCAAGCTTTCAGATATAATCTATTTACTCTGTTTATCATTTAAGCTGCACTAGCAAGCTCTGTGGTTAATGTCATATATTTGTTTAGACTTTGCTGTCAAAAGCCAAAGAGGAACTGGAGGCAGAGAAGCAAGAACTTGTGCGGACACTGGAGAGGAGATCCTTGGAAGTTCAGCATTTACATGGTACTTGAATATGAACTCGTGTCGACTTTATTATTTCATTTGTGCTGTTTCAACACATTGCTGAATTTCTTTGTTTTTTGGGGGGTTTTATTGCTTCACCAGATGACTTGAGGCAACTCAATGATAAATTAGTTGAGGTCAACACTTCTAAGATGGCTTTGCAGATGAAGTTAGATGAGCTTGAAGCAGCAGAAGTTAACATAAAAGTAAGTTGTACCATATTTGTATTAGTAGGTATGTTTATATGAGTGGCTTCATAGACAAATTATTGACTGATGTTTGTTATTCCAGTACAAGGAGAAGCGTATGGAACAAGAAAAGGAGCTGCTACATGACCAAACATCTTGGCTGAAAGAGGAGCTGAAGGCCAAGACAGAAGAACTGCTGTCCCTGTCCCGGCAGAAGGGTAATGAGATCCTGGAGTTGAAATGCACCTTTGAGAATAAAGAAGATGAGGTAATTTCATTTCTTTATTTACATATGTACTGAGGTTTTTTGTTGTACCTATGCAGTGTGCCGTATGCAGGCACAGTGCAGAGATGCCTCTTTTTTCCCTCATCCACCCTTTCCTCGTGTCATCTTTTTCTCTGCAAAGGAGCGCCTGGCTGCTTTATGTGCCGTTATGTGGCTGCTGCCTCAGTCTACCTGATCCTGTTGTGTCTATGTTGTTGTCTGTTCTTGGATGGGTTGTACTGGAAATGTTGAATTTCTCCACAGGGATCAATAATCTATCTATCTATCTATCTATCTATCTATCTATCTATCTATCTATCTATCTATCTAGTCATTCATTTAGTACTTTGTTTATTTTCATAGAACAATCTTTGATTTACACAGTAGTTGACTATGTGGTGATCTTTTTTTAAATTCAGGTCTTAAGTAGTCCCTTTCTCATCAGTACTGATTGTATATCCACTGTTGTCAGTTTTCTGGGATGAAATCATTTATAAATCCCTTTTCTCTTTAAAATTATGTCACATCTCAAATTATTGTTATTTGTATTTCCAGTTAAATAAACTCCAAGATCAAGCGGCTAGTTTGAAAACTTCAAATGAACACCTACAGAAACAAAATGAGGACATGATCAGCAAACTGAAAGAAGTATGTATATTTCCATTTTATGTATTTTTGAATTTGATCGCAATGTTTTTGTTCATGAAATTACTGAATTACCAGTTTAGATGATATATTAGTTGTAAATGAGTAAAACTGATGAATTGAATTAAGTTGTGATGTTTATGTTTTGTTTTTTTCAGGCTAAGGAGCAACGGGCCAACATGGAGGAAAAGTTCAGAAATGAGCTCAATGCCAATATTAAGCTTTCCAATTTATACAAGGTGTGGATGTGTGAAAGCAAATAATGTTGTGTGTTGTTTTCTACCACCAGGACATCAACTCTCAGTTTTTATTAGTCATGGTTTAATACGTGAAGTATCACTGCTTTGCAGTTACAGAACATGCTGTTTGGACACTTTATGGGGCTTTAGCTTATTCCTTGGTTGAATTTTTAAGGGTAAAATTTTGCCACGTGTTCTTTCAGGGAGCAGCAGCAGATTCTGAGACGAAAAGTGAAGAGTTGGGTCATGCAGTGGAGGAGCTGCATAAGCTACTGAAAGATGCTGGAGAAGGTAAAAGGCTACTACCAAATAGTCTTTGTGACCATAAAATCTTTTTTGTCGGTCCTTGACAAAGAAAATTAGTATGATTTATATTTGTTTTAATTTGTGGGTCAATTTTGATTTAGGTTTAAGTTTTCCTCAAGAATTTGTCCATGTGATTCCTCAATTACAGCAAACAAGGTTCATGAAGAGAAACTGCAGGAAATAAACGGAGCCACAGAGAAATCTGTTAATGAGTTGAAGGATAGGATCAAGAACCTCGAGAAAGAGCTGGACAATGCCAATGAACTTCTGTCAAGTTCGAAGCTTAGAGGTCAGTTAATATTTATTCTAGTCCTTACCATCTTACATTATTTACATTACAAAGTAATTCTGTCAATGTTTTTTCTTGAATTCATTATAAGACGGCACCAGCTTTACTTAGGTTTTGTATAACTAAATGTCATATTATACCAAAAAAAAAACCTGCTACAACAATAATTTCCTTCTTCTAAGAGGGATAAATAAAGTATATTTGATTTAATTCATTTCATATGATCTACCACCTGTTTTTCCTGACCAGGCCCAGTTGGTACCTCTGTGTTGACAGAGGAGCAAATGACAACAATGTCTCCAACGGCAGTGGCTGTATCCAAAATAAAACCAGGCATGAAGCTGACTGAGGTATGTGAAAGCTTAGTTTTAACACTGAAAGTGAAGAATGTTTTTTACATTTTCTTACTAGTTGTTATGGTCTGGTTTGAAGTCTTGTCTCTACAGATTGATGTTGAAATAAGATTAAAACACTGTTGGTTTCTCCTGTATTTTAACAAAATCTGTTTTTAGCTCTACACAGCATATCTGGAGAGCCAGGAGCAGCTGCAGTTGGAGCGACTGGAGAATAAACGGGTCAATAAGTATCTGGATGACATTGTGCAGGAGGTAGAAGCAAAAGCCCCCATCCTCAAACGGCAAAGGGATGAGCATGAACGCATGCAGAAGTCTGTGGCCAGTCTTTCTGCCAAGCTGGAACAGGCTATCAAGGTGTGTAATGTAGAATTACATGTCTGTGGAATAGCTGCTTTGTTTTTTTCCTTTTCCTACAGTGGAGTGAGTGAAAATCAACTCCCTACAGTGAAAATACTGCTCTCTGTACAGTCTGATAGGTGTGTAGGAATTTAACTTTAAATGTGTTTGTGACAGGAGGTGCACCGTCTGCAGAATGAGGCTGATGAAGCCAACAAGCGCTCATCTGTCCTAGAAAGGGACAACCAAAGGTTTGAACTCCAGCTGGCTGATATGGCTCAACAGGTGGGTTTATTTACCTTGTCATACCTTTTATCATCTGTATTGTGATCTGTATTTATTGATGTGTGGCATCCTCTGCTCTCACTGCTAGGTTCGTGTGCTGCTGATTGAGCTGGAAGAAGCTCGAGGAAACTACGTTCTTCATGAAGAAGATGTTAGCTCAGCTGATGTCAGCAGTACATCAGAAGTGATCAGCCAGCACTTGGTGACCTTCCGTGGTGTAGAGGAGCTTCAGAAGCAAAACCAGCGTCTTCTTGTGGCCCTCAGGGACCTCAGTGATGCCCAAGAGAAAGAGGAGTTTGAGGCCACTGGCAATAAGTATGTGTGCTGATAATTGTTGGTTAGCTTGTTTACAAAGCAGGAAATGTGGTGTTATTCAATTTCAGTAGTCGTCATCACAATTGTGAAAGAACACAAGCTCTAAATATCAAAAAGGCTATTCCATCTTAAATTTAATATTTAGAAAATCTTACATTTGGTAGTATTTAAACTAGACTGATCCCAATTAATTGTCTTAGGCGTGGAGAGCTGGAGAAGAGTTTGGAGAAAGCTCAGACTGAGTTGGAGTCTCTGAAGGAGCAGCGAAGCCAGCAGATAAAGATGACAGAGTCTATCGTGAGGCAGAGGGACATGTACCGTGTGCTTCTGGCTCAGGCAACTGGAGTCAACTTCCCACAACAAGGTAATGTAGGTCAGAATGTTTGGTGTATTCATGTCTCCACCATATCAAGCTGCTGTTATTTCAGTTAGATCTGAACAGGTCTTTTAGTTTGTAGCCAAATATATTGGACAGTGTTGTTAATAGTTCCACTCATGTATAAAAGCTCCTGGTTGTTTGGCCTTAAGGTACCCCACCCGAAGAGTTCTCTCTGACCTCTACCCCCCGACGTTCACCAGCAGCCACTCCCACCACAGGGACACCTACGGCTCTCGTCACCATGGCTACAGATTCTGCTGAAGCATTGGAGGCCAAGGCAGCCTTGCGACAGGTGAGCATCACGTTTGTCATATAAGAATAAAACTCTAAGATGTTTCTTTTGTAACTTTTTTCTCTCTAAACCTCCAAGCAGTATCATGAGGAACGATGTGCATATGATCAGTACAACCCATGGTGTATGTGGAGTACTACCTGATATTATAAGTCTTTCCATTTTAGGCCTGATTTTTATCATTTTTGGATGATTTCCTGTTGAGCAAACTTTATAGCTTCAGCTGTCCAGATTTCTTATTACTCAAAGATGTAAAGCCAAATGTCTCAGATTGTGATTTTTTTTTTTTTTTGCTTGTGTCTGCCCCCAGATGGCATTGTATTTTATTTGAGAAAGCTGTCATATTTATAGATTTTAGTACCGTTACCATCCTTGTGTGGTGCAAAAACTTTTTTCTTATAATGTCAGGGTATTATACGGGGGGGGGATGGGGGATATATGTGGGAACATTTGTTTTTTAAAGAAGCATCTGTGCTGAAAGGAAACTGCAAAACCTTAGATCACAGAACTACAGCTGAAGTTCCAGGTTTCTCCAAATGCTCACAAATAGGGATTAACTTGTTATTTTATCAGTCTGGTATTGCCGGATCAAAGGAAGGTGTACACTGTTATTCATCTTCTAAAAATCTGACGGGACAAACGTAACTGCTGTTAAAGTAAATAAACTATTTGCATCTGCAGTTGCAGGAGGTGTTTTCCACTTATAAGAAGGAACGCATGGAGAGCGACAAGGCAATGACCGGGCAGAACGAAAAGCTCCAGGAGCAGCTTTCTGATCTTCATTCCCAAAATGCCAAGATATCTACCCAGCTAGAGTTTGCCTCTAAGAGGTAAATCTGAAAAACATCTGTCAGTCAGTTTGACAAAAGTAAGCTTAGTCATCCTTAAAAACAACAAAAGCCAACTTCCATCTCTACACTTATAGGTATGAGATGCTGCAGGACAACGTTGAGGGCTACAGGAAAGAGATTGCTTCCCTGAGAGAGAAAGGCCAGAAGATGTCTGCTGCCACACAGAAGCTTGAACACACCATTCTCACATTGAATGAGGATCTTAAAGCTGCCAAGGAGAAACTCACCATGGCTGAGGTTTGTCTTTTATCCATCATTCATTGTTGTGTTTCTGAGATTTTTTTTTTAAGATTATCACAGTTTGATGAAATGTTGACACATCTACTGCTACTTTATTTCATCTTGCCTTTTAGAGCCATGCTGAGAACCTGTGCAAGGAAAGAGATATGTTAAAGCTGGTAGAGTCCAAGCTGAACCAGGAGAAGCAGACGACCGTGAGCCAACAACAGAGCCAGAACCTGCTGCTGACCAATCTCCAGGCTATTCAGGTAATACAAGAGTTAACATGTTGAACCACAGAAACACACAAGTGATCAAACCAAATGTCTCAAAAATGTTTTTTTCTTCAGGCTACCCTTGAGCGTACAGAGACTGATACACGACAGCGTCTCAACAGCCAGCTAGAAAAGCAGGAGCGAGAGATTTCCCAGCTGCAGAAGAAACTAGGACAGGAAGTGGAACAGCGCCACCTGCTCAGCAGAAACCAAGAGGTACTCTTGGGGGAATTAATAACAAAAGGTTTTTTTTTTTTTTAAGCAAAAGAACTGTAGGTAATGTTATGTTGGGGGGTGTGGGCCGATTAGCTGCTGGTATACTTTAAGACTAAAGTTAACAGAAATGGATCAGAATGGCATCAACAAATACAGTATTCCCCAACTTTTTCATTTATAGGTCCAGCTGATGGATGTAAAAAGACAGTTGGAGACACAAGTGGCTTTACATCAGAAAACAAAGGAGTCACTGAATGCTGCTGAGCTGGAGCTCAACACCTTGAGGATGAAGCAAGGCAACATTGAAGCACGGCATACTCTGAGCTCTCCATCCACACCCATCATCAGAGGTTGGCATAGAAACATGTTTACAGACAGGAGTATGTGGGGTGTGGGGGGGGGACAGCACAGTGCTTTGAATATGCAGTGAAATCCATAATCATACCTGAGCTGAACAATTTAGTGCTTAACTTTCCATTTATTTGGATTCATATTATGAGGATGGCGATAAAAGAATAGAATTTCTCATTTTACAAATGTCTGTTTTCCTGTCCACTGACCCAGATTTGTAGTTGGCCTTTACGCTCGTAAGCTGTGGTCTCTAGTTGTTTGTGTGAGCTAACACGCAATAAAAGAGCTCCATTAAAGAGTCAAACCACACTTCCTTAAAAGACTTTTAACAGTGGAATGATAATTTCATTAGTCTACAATGCACGTCCCCATTTAAAATCCTAAATTGTTTGACCCAGTTGCAAGCCTGCAGGGTCCAGATCAAGACCGAGAGGACCTCCAAAGCCGCCTGCAACTGGCTGAAACCCGGGCAGAAGAGCTGGCTGAGAGCCTCCGGACTGCCACCTCCAGTATGGAGCAATACAGAGCCATGGCTCAGAGCCTGGAAGAGTCTCTGGACAAAGAGAAACAGGTTGGGGACACAGTTGTTAAACTAAAGCTTTTTGTGTTCGCTTGTAAACAATTAACAACTTCTCAGAAAAGTACAAAATGGAGAATTGGTTAAGTAATTGTATTGTAAAAAGATGTGTTGTCATTATATTTCTAAACACACACTTGTTCATATTGACACAAAAAGATTTAAGCATATCGTTGTAGTTTAGCAAATTACAAAAATACAGATGTGATATGAAAGCGTTTTCAGTCAATTAAGGGAAAACGCTCCAATACAATTTTGGCCATAGGAACCACCCTGCCATTACAAGAGTACTGTACATGGTATTTTAGTAAAAATATAATTTTTAAAACGGATTTTATGAAAGAAAACAAAAATGAAATCCCAAAAAACTTTGTTAGACATTTTGGACTCTTCTTTTCTATTAGTGTTTTGAGAGGTTCTTGCTCTTGGAAACTTGGTGGTGAGACTGATAACTTTTGTACTGACTTCATATTTATAAATGCCCACTGACCAGGTGACAGAGCAGGCTCGCGCAACCATTGAGGCCCGTTTGAAGGAAGCCGAGGAGCAGCACCGCCGGCTGGAAGAAAAGCTCCTGGAAGCAGTGAAAGAAAAGCAAGACTTGGAGGAGCAGAAGAGGAGAGTTGTGGCCTCTCTGGAGGAGCAGGTATGAAATCCTGAATTTCATGCCAATAAATATTGGTAGACATTTGTCTTTAACGAAAGCTGATACATTTGAAACCTTTTACTTTTACAGTAGGTCTCTTTTACCATGATTTCTTTTTATTCTTTTATTTTTAAAGTTAATTGATTGTTTTGTGGGGTGACTTTCTCAGATGAATAGTCTGCAGAGAAGTCTCACCAGCGCCCAGGCAGATCACCAGGCGGCGCTACAGCAAGTGGCCATTGCCAAGTCCCAGCAGCAGCAGGCTGTGCTGGACAGCCAGGAGCAGGTATGCAGCCATAGTAAACTTTGTGAAGGATGATGCAGTACAATACATGGATTTAGCAGGTGATTTGGTTTATAAAAAGTTATACTTTCTAAACATAAAGGCTCAGTAAGCTTATGGGGCTGAGATGTAATTTCTTCAATTTGTCTATTTACTGCCAAAGCAGCTTATAAGTAATGCAGGTAGCATAGAAAGAGATAAATGAGTTTTGTTGAAAGTCTATTGAAATGGAGAAAAGAAAAGCATTTCTGAAGCCTTGTGCAAAGTTTGTTAAAATGATATAAAATCTTCTTTTCCATCTCCAAGGCTAAGCTGGCAGCTGAAGCTCAAGATAAGTATGAGCGGGAGATGATGTTGCATGCCGCTGATGTGGAGGCCCTGCAGACCGCGAAGGCTCAAGTCCTGCAGGCTGTGGAGCTCAGACACCAGTTGGAAGAGAGGGGCCAAAGAGTCAGCGCTGAGTTACTGGAGGCCAGAGTCTCCTGGGAGGAGCAGGAGAAGATCCTCAAGGTTGGTTTTAGACCTTTACAAAAGAGGCATTTCATTAATAGACTGTAGTAGTATATAGGCACAAAGTAACAGCATTGGTTTTTGGAGTGCTGATAACATTCTTCATCTTACAGGAGGAGATGTCCAAGATGGAGAGCCGCTATGAAGACTTGCAGAGGCAGAACACCCTCCTGCATGAGCAGGTCCAGAAAATGAGCAGCAACATGGCTGCTAGCATGCAGCGTGCCAGTCAAAGTTCCTTGAATATGTCTCTGACTGAAGAGGGAAAATCTCAAGACCAGCTTCTTGAGATTCTGAGGTAACTAATTGATCTCTGATCCATGACAGTTGAGGAATCATGCACATCTAATCTATGTTTTTATGAATAAATTTAAAAAGGGAAACATTTGAAAGGTTCTATATAGATGCTAATGTTCTGTTTTTACTAATTATACTGTCTAAGGGGGTCCTATCCCTTCATACTCTAATTGTTTCCCAAACTTTGATTCCTGCCCTCCAACACAGGTTTGTGCGTCGGGAAAAGGAGATTGCAGAATCTCGTTTTGAGGTGGCTCAGGGTGACAGTTTACGTTACCGTCTGAGAGTGGAGCACTTGGAGCGAGAGCTCAAGGAGGCGCAGGACAGTTTGAGCTCTGCAAGAGAGAGAATGCAGGTCTGTTTTTATACTTATCGAGAGATCCCACAATTAACTGCAATAAAAGTTACATTTCTCTTTTATTGCTTACAGAAGTATGTACATTTCAGAGGGAAATGTCCTCTTTCACTTGAGTTGAAGAGCGTAAAAAAATATAGACAGAAATATGCAACTAATTAAAAATTTTCCAGTAGTTGGTGAACCTGCATAGAACTGTATCTGTCTGATGCCACAATGCTTCTTGGTCTTAGGTGACTGCAAAGACACTCGCTCAGCATGACGAGTTAATGAAGAAGACTGAAACAATGAGTATATTAGTGGAGACCAACAAGATACTGAGAGAGGAGAAGGACAAGATGGAGCAAGAACTGAAGCAAATTCAAGCGAAGGTGTCTGCCTCATTTTAATTTCCTTTCAAAATGGTTGTTGTAGTGGTTGAATTGACTTGTTATCCAAAAGTATGTAATTCCAGTGTGTATGTGTGTGAATATCTTACATCTTGTGTGTGTTTTAGGTGCAAAAAATGGAGTCTGACATCTTGCCGCTGCAGCAGGCTAACACTGAGCTGAGTGAAAGAAGTGGTATGCTGCAGACAGAGAAGATGATGCTGGATGAGGAAATCAAGCGTTGGAAAGCTCGAACTCAGGTCGGTTTAGAGACTGAAAGATAAATTTGTTATGTGTCTTATATGCAGAGGAGTACATTAAGAGAAGTTGTGAGACTACTTTATGTCTAAGGTTGAATGTATTCACACACCTTTTTTTCATGTTCCTCCAGCATTTGGTGAGTCAACAGAAAGATTCAGATCCTGAAGAGTACAAGCGTCTGCATATTGAAAAAGAGGCACATCTTAAACGTATCCAGCAACTCTCTGAGGAGTGCACCAAACTTAAAACGGATGTTTCTCGGTAAATGATTTTACTTGATAAATGGCTACATTAAACAGGATATTAGACATGAGCTTGCTTCTTTTTCTACCCACCTCACTATTTTCTTAATCTCTCCATGTCTCTGAATAGGACAAATAATCTAACGTCATCACTGCAGGGCCAAATACAGAACTTGCGTGATACTATGAGTAAATTAAATGATGAGAGGAGTATGCTTAGGAAGGAGTTAGAGACAAAGAACCAAGAACTCCAAGACAAGGTGCGAACCATCACCCAGGTTAAGAAGATTGGACGTCGCTACAAGACTCAGTATGATGAGCTCAAGGTGGAGCATGAAAAGGTAGTGGTTTCCAAACTACTTTAGTCTGTAATCAAAGGTTCTTGGTTTTATTGTATATTTCATTCTATCATGAAATGTATGGTTGGCAGGATCAGTATTATGCTTGTTTAGGTTCATATTTCATATTGCATATCTGACAGCTGGTAGCTGAGGCTGCAGCAGGCCCATCCCAAGATGAAGAAGCACGTCAAGCCTCCGTTCAGGAGCTGCAGAGCCTTAAAGATTCTCTGAGCCAGGCTGAAACCAGGACCAAAGAGCTGGAAGCACAGCTGGAGAACGTCAACAAAGTAAACATCACAAAACACACATGGTTTGGCTGGGACACTTAACTGAACATTACATTCTGTAGACACACTGCTGTTTTCAGCTATCTTAGGGAAAATGCATGTCTTGCACTGTTTTCAGCTAGTTCAAATAATTACTATTATATAGTTCCTCTTGGGGGGAGGGGGAGAATAATTTTAAAAAGCTGGAAGGAAAAAATGTATGTAGACAGTGCTTGATGTTTGTCACAGGTGGTCACAGAGCGAGAGACTGAGGTGCGTACTGCTCAGGAACAGTCTTCCAGGCTGCAGACAGAGCTGACCAGACTCAGGCAGGAGCTGCAGGACAAGGTGTCTCAGGAGGAAACTTTGAGACAGCAGATGGCTGAGAAGGAGGAGAAGACCAGGAAGGCCCTTGTTAGTGCCAAGCAAAAGATCAACCAGCTCACAAGTGAGACCCCCCGCCTTGCATTACATTACAAACGGTGGAACTGATATATTCCTATTGATATGTTTACATCTGGAGTTAATTATTCCCTTGTTTCATTTGTCATGTATTATTGCCTGTTGGATTTCATTAGTTTTTCTGACTTGAATCATTTATGTCCAGGCACCAAAGATCAGCTTCAGAAAGAAAGTGAAGAATTAAAGCAGCAGCGAGATGAATTGGAGGTGCGAGTGAGTGCTCTGAAGTCTCAGTATGAAGGCCGTCTCAATAGACAGGAGAGAGAACTCAGAGACCTGCGAGGTCAACAAGAGAGACAAGAGCAGAGAGATGAACCACCTGAGGCAGGTCCCAGCAAGGTGAGAATCTGCTACAGTTTAATTCATCTACATAAGCATTCAGTAGCATCAGTGTTTATTTAGATAATTTTACTCTTATTTAACAAAATACCCACGATGGGCTTCTAAATCTTAACTCTGTAATCAACCAAGTTGCAAAGATCGTCTGGTATTTTTTATGCTGTAACTGTTATGGCTGTATTCTCTGAACCATGGATGACTCTAGCTTAAAAAGTGGGTGGAGTTAAATTAGAAATTAAATCAACTGCATATTTTCCATTTTCTCAAAGTCTTACAAATGGCATCAACTTTCCTGCACTTTTTTGTTTTGTATGCTTTTTTTCTCTTTAAGATTTTTGGCATGTGATGGCTTTTTCCCATTTCTCACCCTGTAACCTTTTCCATAATTTCTGTTTAGAAAGCTGTCAGATGTTTGTGAAATGGCATTGTTTTTCTTTCTTTTGCTTTTTTTTTTTTTTTTTTTTACATTTTTATTTTCTAACTTTCCCTTTTTCGTTTAGACCCAAGAGCAGCAGAGGAGCACAGAGCAAAGACAGATCAGTCTGAAGACCACTCCAGCTGCAGACAGGGGCAGGTATGACTTTACATTCAAGCAACGTTCGATGTTTCATCACATAGAATTCGACTGACCACATGTACAGTGGTGAACAGCGAGCTTCTGCACTTTCTCTCAATATTGAATGCAAGTCCACAAAGATCAACAAAATGCTACCAGTCTGGAGTTTTTTACTCATTCTGAAATAAAGTTTTTTTTTCTAATAATCTACATTCATTCAGTTATGTCTCTATTTTACTCACAGTGCCACAATAGGAGATTTAGCTGCTACGTTTGTCTTGGTTTTGGGGGAAGGGAGCATTGTTTGAGATCTTTTTCTTTGCAAATCCCTGAAATATACTTTGATTCCAGTAGAATCATTCTTTATCCTCGCCCTTGTCTTTGTCAGTGCCAGCATCTCAGAGCCTCCAACTGCCAACATCAAGCCAACCCCTGTGGTCGCTACAGCCAGCAAACAGCCTGTCAACCCAGGGAACAAACCCACTCCAAGAGCAAGCATCAGACCCATGATCACCCCAGCCACTGTACCCACTCCCACACCCACTGCTACAGTCATGCCTACAACACAGGTTGAGACCCAGGAAGGTAGGTGCAAGGTGTAACTGCAAAGCTGTAATGTGGCTTTTCGTACTGCCTCTATATATAGTTTCAAAGCCTTTTACAAACTTCGAAGCCAGCGGTTTAGAGTTGGGTGAATTTGTTCACTAACTTTCTCACTGTTTTACAGCCATGCAGTCTTCTGAAGGCCCACCAGTGGAGCATGTGACTGTGTACGGCAGTGCCAGCGGTTCACTGCGCTCAGCCAGCCCCAATGTCCAGACCACCTTAGCTAGCCCCATGCTCACTGTTCAGCAGACCCAGACACAGGCCACAGCATTCGTTCAGCCAACACAACAACAGAGCGTGACCCACACAGAGCCAGCCAATCAGGAACCACCGCCTGTGATGATCGAGGCAACACCTAGCTCGCAGGTGGAGTGGCCCTCCACCTCCTCTGTGTTTGGCACTGGTGAGAAATTGTATTTTTGAAAAGCTGAAATAATTAAAGGTTCGGTTGTAATGGTGTTGATATTATCATCAGATAGTGTGGTTTATAAAGAGGGAGGCTACACAAGAGGGACTTGATGTCAAAAGTTACAGATGGAAATCTGAGGCTCCATTTTTTTTTCCCATTTTAAAAATGTAGAAGTGCATGCTATTACTACCACACTATACAGATTTTTGTCTTCCCAGTCCAAGCCCCAGATACTGTATTTTCATCCGTTCCTTCTTCCAGTTTCAGCAACACCAGGAACCTCTGCCATGTCCAAGAGGCCTCGTGAAGAAGAGGAGAGCAGCAATGTGGTCACTGACACTGAGGCAACCCAGGAAGACAACTCCAGGGCTCCAGTCCCAAAGAAGCTGCGCATCATCCAGAGAGTGGATCCAGAGGTGAGGAAAAGGAGCGCCACATTAAAATCTGTGAAAACATTAGTCTTTTTGTTGTTTTCAATTATTTAAAAAAAAAAAAGTTGGACCATTGATTCTTCTGTGGTCTTTTTAGGAGGAGATGCTGGCTGAGGACAGCGCTGAGGCTGAGGGAGTGGTACCGACAGACAGTCAGGATGGTGCTGAAGCAAGTCAGGTTAGTATAAAACCTGAGAAATTAGTATTGTAGTTTTTAAAGAAAACTGTTAAATATTTCTATTTCATTATCCTACTAAAATCCTTTTTCTACAAGTGTGACATTTCAGTATGAAAAAGCAAATGAAAAGTATAACTAGAAGCACTCGGAGAACGTAGACCTCCGCCAAGCCATTGCATTAAAAAAAGTTGCCAATGATTGTGGGCATTATTTTTTAGTTTGAAGCTCTAATGGCAAAATTATCTGTATCTCCCCACAGTAAAGACTCCTTTTTAAAAATTCCTGGATCCAGGCGTTGATCTGGATCACCCCCAAAATCTAATCACTTGTTCCTTATTCCATTTCTGGGATTTCCTGAAAATTGAATCAACTCAACTCAACTTTATTTATAAAGCGCTTTAAAACAACCTCAGTTGACACAAAGTGCTGTACAAAGTCAACAC
>JAOXYM010000015.1:7440955-7453784 GCA_028567055.1 Leptatherina wallacei | reverse complement strand
ATATTTAAAAAGTAATAATAAAGATAAATTTGCTAATTTATACTTTAATGAAATACTACATTATTTCTTAATTCAATTGAGTTGAAAAAATAATAAAAACAAACAAACTATACAGTCCTGGACTTGGGCCAGAATACCTGTAAACAGTGTCGTGGGGTGTTTAACTGAAGCGGAGAATGTCTACGGTGTGGTAGTTTTTCATGGTATCGAAAGAAGATACTCTTGCAATATCAAGGTAATGTGAGGAGGATGCCGCATCAATTCATTCAACACCACCAGTTTGATACATCATCTGAAAACCCACCAACCAGAGGTTCACAAACTTTGGCGGGAAGCTAACGCTGCTTTTATTTTGTACAGACTTTGATCTTAACTAAAAAAATTTTTTAAACGGTATCTGTAAATATCGGTTTTCGGCCATTGTAAAACATATTAACGTCGGATATCAGTATCGCCAAAATTTTCACATCATATATATATATATATATATATATATATGCATTTATTTCTAATTAGTGTACTTTCTTTCTACCTACTTAGACGTGCATCCAGAAGGTAAGACTATACAGTATTTACATGGAAAATATACTTCTGACATTAGTAACTGTCATTTGTTTTTCATCTCTACAAAAATGGGACATTTTGTGACATTTTCTTTCCACCATTTTATTCTGAATGTGCAGACATGAGCAGCAGGATCTCTGTTCACCATCCAGCAGGCTAACAGGCCCATAAAGGCAGTAATATCAAGATATAATACATATTAACCACTGATGGATGTCATACACACTTGATCTCCCAAGGTGATTTGAGTACCACTGATGAGAAATCGGGCTTGCTTTCAAGGATCCAGAATTGTGTCTGTGCTTTGTGAGCAGTTGAGGCCAATCTTCTGTCTTGGCAGCTTTAATCAGCCAGCCTGTACAAGCAGGAGCTAAGCTCATTTGTAAGAGCCTGTTGAGAGGCAGAAACAGGGAAACACATAGGAAGAGAGGTGATGCAGAGCATGTGGGAGTGCATGCTGGGCTTCATTCAGTAGATAATTTTACCAAAATCCCAGAAAAAAGAAAGTCTGATGAGAAAAGCTCTGCAACATCCTGGCTGTGTGTAACATGTTTCTGCAAAAGGAACAAACTGAGATTCATCTCAAAAACAGGAAATTGATGTATAAGCATGGAGCTTTGTTTAGTAAAAATTCCTATATCTTTTCAATCCTCTCTCAGTTTTAATAAAAGTTTAGTAAACTGACCAAAAATGTCAGAAAGCTATTCATCGGATGCCTTCAAAATCAAGCTGAAACGATAAAAGTGCCTGTCAGAAGGTGTTTGTTTACAGTGGCTATTATGATGAATGAAAATGTGATCAGAAAAAGCCTTTAGAGGAAGACAAATGAGTGTATCAGATGGTGTCAAAGGCGACACTCAAGTAGGATAAGAATAGAAATTGCCAACAGGTGGCAGGGACTGATGATGCATAATTAAAATCAAGAGCTCCTATCATTTTTGTTTCTGAGATTTGACTGTGGATTAAAAGCTCAAATAATTATCCATCATTTCATTTGTGTATGAGGATAAAAGGAAGAGACCCTGCAAGCCACACCGGAAAAGAGGAGCTCAAGCATGATAAAATAAGTTCCATTTCAGCCCCTATGTATTGTCTTACATTCTGCATGATCTAGATTTTGTTTATGTGCCAATCCAATCTTAATTTAAACCCTAATATATAACCTATCTTAAGATATTCTACTTCTTGACTTTGTGGTCAAATGCTCTCTTCATGCCTGTAGCTCATAGCAAAACTAAAGGAGGAAGTGATGATGATCTAATCTAACCATTTCCATCACTGCACAGGAAATGTACACCAGCCTTAACTCTCTACAAAGCAATACTTCACTGTCTGACATTATGTTCAGCTGCACAGTGTGTTGCTTTCAAAATTGCACCACTGAGGATCAAATCAGGCTTCAGTACCCCCAGCAGAGGACTCTTGCTGCTCATGTCTTTGATGCTTAACAGCACATGAAAGGACAAATAAAGTCATACTGGGCTCTTAGAATCAAAACACACAAGGCTTGAAAACAGCCTCATTTATATATGAAATAATCAGGACAAGCAACCTTGTTCTAAAAGACATTAATCTGTCAGTTTTTACACTAATAACAATAATGATTAAGTTCTTCAATGTTATAGCTCTCATACTTGTTCAGATTTGAATTATTTTTCCTGTTTAACATTCACCATATAAGGCCTTTATGTGAGAAACGTGGCTCTGGGCATTGTCAACAATCAGCTGAAAAGCTCTGCAGCTGTGGCATGATAATCAGACTCCATTGTTGTTTGTTATTCTCATCAATACAGTCACTAATTTAATTGCAGATTAGCATACTGCAAGCGCTGTCTGGAATGAAGATAGTGCAGCAGTGTTGAGATGAGTTAAAGACATGCAGCTCTTCACACGTTTTCTTCAGAGAGTCTAAGCATCAGCATAGAATCTGTGTTAACTCTCTATTGCTGAAAAGGACTTTTCTCACAGTCATTCAACCTGCCACCTTCACCTCTTGAAAGTCTGATAGCATTACCTTTCAGTCTTCACTCTCATCACATGCCCACACTTGTTGGTTTTCAAGACTGGAGTTAGATTAATACTATGATGAAAATCCATCTATTTACATATGAACACCTTTGTTAACAGATAATCTATACCGGCCGTTTGTGAGACTCAGGTGACCAAGTTGCATGTAGAAGTAAATACAAACATAGATGACAAGTAACTGAAAAGGACTGATGACACTCACCTCAATTCGACTGAAGAATGTAGTGTTGACATTTTGTACGTTTTCATTATAAGAATTCATTGCAACAGATGCCATACTATTCTTTTTTTAATTTCTTTTCTATTGTTACCCAATTAGGGAGTTAAATGTAGGAATAGATATTTATAGAAGCAAATACTGTATGAAGTAGATTGAGTACATGTTGTATGCATGTATAATTGCTATCGCTGATGCTTTAGAAAACCGAACAAAAATCCTGAACAGATCTGGATTGCTGCTGACATCAGAATGTCTTGTGGCATAATGAAGGAACAGTTATCTAATCTTGAATGTGAAGTAAACAAAAGGAATAACAATAAGAGGACAACGAATAAGTCAAAAGCTACTTTCAACGTGGGATAAAAGGTAGAGGTAAGGGAGGATTAAAAGATATTTCAGCATCAATCACCTGGACAACAAACTGCACTGGAAATGTAAACCTGACACTGTCAGCAAGAAGGCACAGAACAGACTCTACTATTCTAATAAGTCTGTGGTGCAGACTTCAGTTTTCTTTCCACTCATCTTTGGGGCAGTTTGTTACTTAAAGAAACTCAGCAAACTGATGAAGAAGGGTGGTTCTGGTCTGGGGACTGATCTGGAACCCTTGAAGCTAGTTGTGCAAAGAGGGATGTTGCATGAGATGCTCAACATAGACAACACAACTCTTCCGCTACAGAACACTCTGATTAAACAACAAGTGTCTTTGAAGCTTATTCAACTCATCCATAATAAAGACTAGGACAGGAGGCGATTCCTACCCACTGCAGTATAGGTCAGGAGAGAGGATCCTTTCTCTAAGTTACTGCAGTGCATAAATATGTATCTGTCTCTTATCTATCTTATTCTGAATTGGGCAAATAGTAGATTTATCTAAAGTAATAACTCTGAAACAGTATCATTCCTGTGGGGGTTTGACAAAGGGTTCTATTCTATTCTATTCTATTCTATTCTATTCTATTCTATTCTATTCTATTCTATTCTATTCTATTCTATTATAATGAGAACAACTCAAAATAAAACCGGAAAATATTAACTATTATTATTATATTAATTATCTCTGAATGATAAAAAAAAAATGGTAACCGTTGTTTTTGTTTGTTTGTTTTGTTTCTTTTATGACTTAAATGTTTGACTTATCTCTCTGTTTAAAATGGGTGTCCGTATCATTTATTCATTTATTTATTTATTCATTTTTTTATTTGACTGAATTACAGAGGTAATAAATGCGTTTTCCCCCCTCACCTTTATAAATATCTTGCAGAAGTTACCGGGGTGAGAAATATCCAATAAGATTCTGTCATATACTCTTAGACCCGCCCTTATGTGGTTGCTATGTCTACTACTCGTTGCGCTCCGATTGACGGATCAATCAGCCAATCAACGTTGAGATGGGCTGGCGTATGTGCATACACTGGAAGCTGCCTTGTGAATTTGTACTACGATAATCAAACCCGCTCAGGGTGCGTACAAGTGCGGGACCGAAGCAGGAGAAAGCACGGGGATGGAAAATGTACGCTGCATTGTCTGAAAACTCTGTCCAGGTACTGAATTGTTCCTTTTCTTTCCACTATCCTCTGCAACGTGAATGTAATTCAGAAGTAGATTTGAAAGACTACGGTTAATAATGCTAGGCTATTAAATATAGCGAGCACTGGTAGACACACTTGTTTGACATTTGAACGGAGGGAAATTTGGCCAAGGTTGGAGGAGAAAACTTAAGGGCAATTAAGGACTTATACGGCTGTGAAATATGATATTACACCAGGATATCAGGTTTATCTCAGCGTATGTGTAGCAGTTTTTAAAATGAGTACAACCTGTGAACGTGGGTCACAGTTTTGTTGTGTGGCTTCCTCTCAGTGGTTATTCTAAATATCTGTTACGTTGCAGTTATTTCTAGTACCCATGTGGATTTCCAACAATTCATCTGGCTCGTTTGCTGCAGAAATTCAACTGGTTAAAGATATGTTTCATTTCAACTTGAGAAAGGCTGCCATTAATTAGTAAGAACTCTCTTTAAAAAAAAAAAAAAAAAAAAAGTGCACATAACATGAACATAAGATTAGAGCCTTACCAATACAAGTCATTTGAGTTTTTTTTTTAAAAAAAATACTTTTGTGTAACTTTTAACCATTTAAGCGCATCTAAGAAGACGATAGGTATTTGATGGGCATTGCAGCTGATAGAAACATGAATATTTGAAAGCACTTGCAGTATAGCTGTCATAATCTGAAATTGACTTACAATGTCAGCCATGCAAAATTAATGGTCAGTCTTACCTGAGGGACATGATGCTTAAGGTTTACATAGCAAATACTAACTGAACAACCTACAGAAAATAGGTGAGGACAATATCACAGGTGAGAGAAGCCTGTGACAGGATGAAGAGAGATGCCTACAAACATTTATATATGTGAGTTATAGAGGTGTGCTACATATTAGCTTGCCACCTCAGTCTGGGACAAGAGATTGGGGGGGGATTTTTGTTTATGTTTTAACTTCACTTTATCATCACTTGAAGTTGCTCTCAAGTATTTGCTATTAAAGATGGTAGAATGGGATCAAATCCACTGTTAAGTGCAATCTGTCCATCTTTTTTTGTCAGCTAAACTGTCATTTAACTTTGTTATAGTCTAACTTCTTCAGACTTGAGTGATTTTTGGTTTTTAGGTTTCATTACATCACTTTTTAAGGCAGCCCGTGTCTGCACTGAAGAAAGCTGGGTGGAATTCCCCTTTGGCTGCTGGTTAGTTTAGTTTCTCACTTTGACATTCACTTAATTAGCAAACAGCTAGAGTGTTTTCATCATCAAACTATGGCACAGCTACCTTCTCGTGTCACAGTCGTCTGTTTCGTGGTGTTCTTGTTCTCCCTCTCTCTCTTAAAGCAAATGGCAGGAGTTAAGGGCTGGGTCCTTTTGATATCAAAGAGATAAACAACACTCTCCCACGTGCCTTAACTTTAATGTGACATAAATCCTTTCCCTCCCGAACCTTTAGAAAGTGAGTCAGGGTGAGTGGGATGAAGAAAAAATTAATGAAAGGAGGAGGTTTACTGTCATAACCAAAGAGAAAATATACCAGTGCAAATGAATCTTTTCTCTGCTTGCCTCACTTTACAGGCAGAAACTTGGAAAATCACATTTGATTGTGGTTATTCACTACCAAGGGGCATATTCCATGGCTGTTGAGTAATGCCTGTCTAAAAATACATTTGGACCACTAATTTAATCCCAGATTAGAAGACAATGTGTATTGATCTAAAGATAGATGGATGTTTTCTCTAATTTAACTGTCATTTAATCACTGATTTTTACTTCATTTGTGACTTATTGATTGTAGCTTTCGATGGAGTACCTGTAGGCTGATATCTTGCAACACAGTATTATGTATCTAGATACTCAGCTTAGAAGGGAAAAGGTTTGCTGTTGGCAATGGGGCATCTATAAACACAATTATGACTAATATTACATTAGCTCAGCTGTATTTAAACAATGATTAACACTACTTGATATTGTTAGGAGCACTACAAAGATGATCACCACATAATACTTTGTTTTCTTAGTTGAAGCTTCTTAGCTTTTAGGATCTTAACTAAAACAGGTGATAAATTAAAAGGAAATTCTAGGGAAAGGTAATTTTAAAGTTTAAGGCGGTGGGTTGTGCCATGTTGCCGTAACTGTTTCAGTGGACCTCTTTGTGGATGCTGAAAATGTCTAAATCTCTGCTTGATTATTAGGATAATTGTAGTGGAGAGAGCGCTCAACGTGTGTTCTAACAGGTTCCACTAGATTTAGATCTTTTGTTATAAATGTAATACAACATACTATATTATTATTATTAATTCTCGTTCTTGTCAGACTGTTCAGTGACCCCTCTTTAACTCTGGAGGAAACATCATGTCATTGAAGTATGATCACTAACTACAATTTTGAGTCCATTTGCACATATTTTTCCTTTATAAGAGGAAAAGTGAACATATAACAAGGTCACAAGATGCCTTAACCCTAGGAATTAAGGATTAGGTTTCCTTTCATTTGTTACCCATCTATATAATTGAGGGTTAATGATATTTCACAGCATTTCTTTTAATCTTGTTTTCATCTTGGTAAAATGATGGTGTCACTCAAGCTTTTGCTGACTGGGGGTTTCCTCTCAGCTGTGCAGGACATAGCCAATTGCTAAACCACAAACACCCTTGCAAAGCTGGATTTTCCCCTCTGCAGACTTCAGCAATGGAAGCTGGCAGAAAGAAGGATGATATATGGAGCAGGTGAAGGAGAAGCGCTCCCTGTTTTGCATTTTGATTTGAATGTGATAAATATCTGTTCTGAGCGGATGCTTTATGACGGCAGATTACTGAACAGTCCTGTTGCTTGATTATTCAAACACCCAAGAAGGCTCATGTACATACTGTTGCAGTCTTCAGCAGGACTTTTTGACCTCCCTGATGACTCCTCTTTCACTCTGTTTATCCATAAAGATGTTACTACTATTTGTTTTAGTGGTCCTAACTTTCTTTGTTCCCACTGGCTTTCCTACAACACATTGTAGGGTGACCATGACAACTATGAATTAAACATGTAGCCTCTCATATGTAGGCTAGGGTGCTGTAAGGCCTCCTCTTGTGTTTGCCAAGCAGGGCAGCACCCAGAGGCAGGAAACAGTAAAGCTGATGTTTTACGGGATGAAAACATAGACTGAAAGCCATGATTTACAGTGCAATATATTTCAGTATACATTGAGTACAGTTGTGATTATGTGTCATGAATTCAGACGAGAACAGGTGACAGCCTGCGAGGAAACCTCGTACTGTACAAGCCCTCTGAGTAAATCGTGACCTGCAACTAAAGTTGTGAATGAGTCCACCCAAGGCTCTTGTGTAGCAGATGGGAGGATCCTGGGGCAGGATGGAGAGTGGGTTTACCCCTCCGGCTCTGGTCCTGGCTTGATCTGCTTCTGGGTTACTGATGTATTTTATGCTGAGAGGTGGATTATGAAGAAAATTGGGTTGATTTCAGTTTGCTGAGTTAAACCAGAGCTATTCCTAAGGAGAGTAATCTGGTTTCTGTGTGTGTAAGCAGTTTTTCTTTATTTTCAGTATTTATGTACCGATCAGATAACTAGAGTGAAAACAATTGGATAATTAATCAAACTACAGAAGTTAATATGCAAGTCTTTATAGGCATATTAAGTAATTAATCAAGCTGAAGTATCAATGGGTTGGTTTCAGGTTTGCAGGTGAAGCTTAATGAGTAGCGAATGTTTACTTTCCCAATACTGCTCACTCTTCAATATGAAGGAGGGAGGATGCCATAAACTAGCTTTCCAACAAGCTGTGAAAAGAAATATGTCTTTTTTTTTAATGATCTTTACATATAAACAAAGATGGAAACCATAATGATGAAGATAGAATTTGTTAAATGATTAATAAAAACCTATAAAAGGAATTTAACCTCAGTTTTTTTCTTATACACTGTCTGGTTTAGTGTGACAGGAGATTTAATTCACAGCTGAGCCGCTACAAACAGCCTCATAACCTTCCATGTTTGGATCTCGACTGGTGCCCTCTGCGCTCACACAGCTGGCTATGCCAGGGCTTAGAAGAGATGCTCGCCTGGCCCGTTGTCATAGACGGGCCTGGACTGGAGCTGTATGCTGCGCTGACAAAAGCACATTCAGGCTGGGACAATGGGGAGCTGACAGCCTGGGTTGTGTTTATCACTCAGCTTTCTCTTTCTCTCACGCTGCCTCCTCCTGTTTATTGTGTTTGCTGTCGCACTGCTTCTCTGTCTGTCTCAGTCACAAGACAGCCAATTTATCGCCTCAAGAGAATAGCTTTGCTCTATGTTACTTAGTCATTAAATACAGGGTTTAATCCTGTCATCGTTCTGGTGGGTGTGTGATTGTTGGTTTCAGTGCATCATCAGTAAAGTATGGGTTCTGTTTTCATGTGCTTTTGTTAACGAATTCGTATTTGTGTGTTGTGCTGACAATCTGGGGGTGCAGAATACGTTACTTATGATTGCAGCAGTATTCATATTTTAATTATCATTGACAAACACTGAGTCACTAACAGGATCAATAAAAGGATTTGTTTTGTTTTCTGTATATATACACTTTGTATGAATACAGAAGTTCTGAATAAATCACACATCTTAACAGTAATACCCATAAAATTGGATTAGAAATCAAAGAAAATAAACAAATGGATGTTTTTAAAACTGAGATTAGACATGTTTTAGCTATCAAGAGTACACTGCTTGATAAATGACCTGTATGATTAACTAATTGTTCTGATTGATTATAGATGAAATGATTGGTCCAGTTATTAACAATAAGCTTATCATTCCAGTATTTCTTTAAGCAAAAGCTATACATTGTAGATGTTCTTCATTATATGGTAGTGAACTTCATACTAGTCACTGATCTAAGAGTGTAGTTAGCAAATTATTTGATGATAAAGATAACAACAGTTTGTAAGGAGCTAAAATCACTCTCGTGTGTGACTAAAGGTGCATATCAGCATCCAGTTTGTTGCCAAAGTTCAGCAGTAAACTGCATGCATTGCATACACTAATGTTCAGCAAGTAATCCATGCACGCAAAATGTTCATCCATCCTGTCTTTATCTTGTTTTTCTGTCAGGTGTGAGATACAAGATTTAATACAATGGATAAAGGAAAAAAAGATAAACTGACATAATAAAAATATTCATGTTTCTGTCAGCTCCATTGCCCATCAAATACATATCTTCTTTTTAGATGCACTTTTATGGTTAAAATTTAGAAAAAAGTATTAAAAACACCCTCAATGAAAACAAAATTATCTCAATATATGTTTGTACAGAAATGTTAATGACGACGAACTTCAGTGGCATGTGAGAGCAGTGAAGTCTTGCTTGAAATTACCAGCCGCAGCTGTGAGTCATCGCTGGCCAGCAGATGTGGCCGAGGAGAGCAGAAGACTATCGGAGACGATGGACGGGAAATTGGACCCGACACAAAGTGATCTCCCTTCCCTGCTTCACCAAATTAGATTTAAAACTAATACAGAAGGACAGAGGAGTTGATCTCCTTCACAGACTCAAGCTGCTCCTTAAATGAAGTCTGTTTGTCCTCATCCTATATCTGTGTCCTACATCTGCACTCAACTAACCCTGGATATCAAACGGCATTGCTGGTATCGCAGGTTAAAATGAATCAGAATATATTCTTTAAACAAGTCATAAGGCTTCAGCAAAAAAAATTTTTTTGATTGACCCCTATATATATATATAACAGAGATTTTTCTCAAATTGCTTGTTTTTTCCAGCCAATAAACCAAAGATGGGGAAAAAATACAACATGCAAACCCTCAAAATTTAGAAGCTGGAACCAAGAACAGTCTGAAGTCGAGCATCACTGTGATACGTCTGGTTAGCTAGCTTTAGCCGCAGTCATGGAGACACAAATGAACTTGAATGATTATAGCAGGACTTAATAAAGGCAGATAAGTCTCACATGTGGACTTTTTCCCCCCAATATGTTAAATGGAAAACGAGACAAGAAGAATTTATGAATAGTCAGAATTTTTGGGAGCAGGTAGTAATAATTCAATGAGATGGGATTGAAGTTGGTTCCCACTTGATTATCAGTTTCTAAACTAACTTTATTTATTTAAAGCACTTTAAAAAAAAGTAGGTACTGATCAAAGTGCTAAATAGTAAGAATACATAAAACATTAAGACACAAAAGTAAAACATTTTAAAGTTGCTGTGCAATCAGAGCTGACAAAATGATTATATAGTTTTCTTCTGTTGTCGGTACCAGATGTGCTTAGGTAGTCAGATCTGCTCCGGGCCTTGCTCCTGCTGACCATGTCACACTTAAATACCCGAGCACATCTTGTACCTTCACTGTCCATTGTTTATATTTGACTTTGCTCCGCCCCCTCCAGCGCATATTTGTGATGTCTGCCTCACTTCACATGACGTTTTAGACTGAGGATCGCTTTGAAAAAGATCAGATTTGTATTCAATTTAGTGCCACAAATGAAAGTGACCTGAGTCGGATTTGAAAAAATCTGATTTGTGGGTTACATATCTGGGTTACATATGGACAAAAAGTCAGATTTGAGTCACTTTTGCCTGCAATGTGAACGGAGCCTTTGTCCCTCAGGTTATTCCATTATGTTGGTTTGCTATGTCCAAGCACTCACTGATGCTGCGCTGAGCCGCCTCTGTCTGTGTGAGTTACTGAAGGGGAGCAGTGTCGGCTCAAGGAGAATGCCTTTGCTTCTTTTTTTGGATTGGGCACTATGTTAAAAGGGCTAACGGGTCACGTAATGTTGAAAACTGTTGGCTTGTGGTATGTTTTCGCAAGACTGCTCTGCAAATTTGTGACATCTGGTCCTTGACTTTTTTTGGCCCCATCCTCATGAATTTGTATGTGATTCCAGTCCATAGACTTTCCACAGATGCTTGCTTTATTTATTCATGATTCATTGTGTATATTTTACTTCTGTAATTGTAACTTGTATTGTACCATTGTGGTTGAAAGCTGAATTCTCTTTAGCTTCCAAGCAGATACCAAGAGCAGCCAAAAAGAAAGTATTGGTGTATTATTAAAAATCAGATGTTGGATATTAAGAAGTCGGTTGTCACAGGTGAGAATTTGTTTGGTTTTTTTAAGACTAGAGGATCTGATTGTCAGTCACATTTGTTTCCCCCTGATAAACATCATCTTGAAACTGTTGCTGCATGTTTTTATTTTCTCATGTTCTTAAACTATTTGGAGGATTATCTTGGCTTAACCATGTGATTTATACAATATATAGCGGTTTGCTGTATTTTTCAGGCTCTCCCCCCATCCACCCACCTTTCCTCACATTTGCTTTTCACCTCTACTTGCCCTTTTTCCTTCATTCCTCCTTTCCTTTGCATCATTTACTTTCTCCCCTCAGCTTTGCTCCCCGAGCTCCTGACAAATGTGCCTGTTCGTAGGTTGTCGGAGCTTCATCATCCCACACTTGGCTGTGCCATTGTATTTAACTAGATTCCGTTTTCATTCAGCTCCTTAAAGCAGAGAAAAATAGCTGTTTTTTCTGGAGTTTGCAGTTGAATATCGAGGAGACGAATGAGGAGTAATTCTTGTACAAACTTGCTTCTCTTTTTTATTTTCTCACCCAGTGGAGGGAGAAAAAGCAGGTGGAGGTGGTGAGGAGGAGGAGGAGGGAATTTGTGCTGACCTTCCTTTCTGCCTTCAGAGAGACATCTGCCAGTAAACCCAACTCTGGCAGAAGCATGAGGAAAGGAAGTGAAAACAGAAATGCTCAGTATGGGCGGACAGGATGCATCATTTATTTCCTGCAGGAATGAAATGATTTGTGGATGGTTTTTGTTGGTGTGTGAAAATTTCTTTCACTCCTCCTCAATTGCTTTTTTTAACGTCTTAATTTTTCTTGGCAGCCATCTGTTGTGTCAGGCAGTGCGTGGATAGTAGGAGAGGAGGTCAATGTGTTTTCATTGATAAGGCTGGTTGCATGCTCATTCTGTCTGCTAGTGATTGTGAGCTTAGTCTCTGGCATTGTGTGACTGTGCTGCTGCTAAGTCTGACAAAACAATAGTTAGAATTGTTTGCATGTTTTTTTCCAGTATTTTTATGTTTTCTAATAATCAGAGGAACACCACGTAAAAGATGTTAATGTGCATTTTCTTTTACTTCAGTGGTTGCAGACTTTCTTTTTCTGTCTTCAGTAGCAGCTTAACGTTCACTGAATTTACTGCACAGAGACACGTCTGCTTCTTCTCGTATTTGGCTTCTTGTCTTGGAATTATCTGCGAGATAATAAAAAAGCTGAGGAAGTGTTTTGGAAAGGTAATGAAAAATAGATGATATTGAGAATATTAAGTTTTGTCCTGGATATTGATGTGTTGCAAGCCAATAACACCTTTAGTTTGTGTTCTGACTCCTGTGAGTCTTCAAACAATGTGACGGCCCTCTGGTGGTGACTTGTGTCATTGCACCTTGGAGGAC
>JAOXYM010000015.1:7428508-7440855 GCA_028567055.1 Leptatherina wallacei | reverse complement strand
ATTTTAATATATTGTATATTTGATTTTGTATTGCAGTTTTACAACTTGTGGAAGAACTCAGTAAATAAGCTCATCCTAGAGTCAAGCTTGCTGAGTCTTTTATGTTCGCTATCTGTCTACCAATACCAGTAATGTATCTGCCAGGACAGAATAGTTTGGTTTTATTATTACTGATGCAGTAGTAAAATTTCCTGATGATTCTCATTCACTTGAAAGGACCCACATTTAAGTAACCCTAACCATAGCCATTAGTTCCATGTATTGTTTTTATTATTTATTTTGAGAAGATGTAAATTGATGAGGATCCAACATTAAGTAACACAACATGTTGTGTTTATCTGCTGCAATTTGTGTAAAGCTTTCTTTTTAAAATGTCATTTTTCCCCTATTGATTTTCAACAGATTGGATTGATACTGATGGTAACTCAGGTCTGTACCAGTCATGTGATTTAATAAGCAATATTTTTCAGGAAAAACCTGCATCTATTGTTGGTAAATTATTCCATTATAGAAACTTTTCCATGCATGTTTTAGTAATAAATAAACAAAAACAGACCCCAACACTTTGTACATCTCGTAGCAGACACCATGGTGACTGAGGCAAGTCCGAATGAATCCCATTTTTTAAATGTCAAGCCTTAAATAGTCTCCTCGCTGTGTATGTGGAGTGTTTACAGTTATGTGTATCAACCATATCTGCAGTGTCTGACATTGCATGCAAAGCAAACCCAAGATTTATTCTGACAATTTCTGGATTAAATATGAATCTGAGCGAGAATGACAAATCAAGGTCACACCGTGTCCCACTTCTTCTCTGGGGGTTGTTTGCTTCAGAGCTGATTTCAGCTGAATGTCGAGTTGGAACCAGATGGAGAATGCTAGATGTCAGCTGCTTCTATACATCCCACCATAGTGGGTATCCACATGGGGTCTTGGTATACACGCCCCTCTCTTTTGTGTGTATGGATTGTACTGTGTCAAAACTGTAAGGATTAAAACAAAATGGCTAATTAGCTCAGGTGTTCGGGACGTTGCAGTATGGCACACCAGGCTGTGATGAGGAGAAAACGAGGGGTGTGTTATCTCTTTCATCATTACGGTGTGTCTGTTTTCTCATGTTCTACCACTGCCCCCCTTTTTGGTTGTTGAAAACCATCTGGTAGTTTGGCAGGATCACAGTCCCCCTGCATGGGTATTTTGCCATGAAAATCTGTCCAGATATTATTAACTAGTGGGTTATAAATCTTTTGAAATGATTTTGACGGTGTTTGGTCTATGGAGTTTCAAATCGTCTCCAAATTATTAAGATGAAATACAAACTGATGCTATTTTATCATTCCATTTAGTGAATGTTTAAACAAATTGCCTGATACGCCACTGATGACAACCAGTCCCTCGGGTCTTTATCGAGGCCAAAAATGGCGAGTGTTGTAGCGTTAATGACTAAATGTTAATTTACTCAGCAGAGTAAATGTTTAAAATTCACCATTACAAAGCTGTAGTGTCTACAGCTATTTTCACAAGCAGATCGTATTCTAAAGAGAAAAAAAAACACCAAAGTGTTTCTTCTTATCTTTGCTCAGTCACTGAGCAGTTAGAGGTTGCTTACCATATTTTAGTGTGTGTGCTTTCAAATAGCATGCAAATAAGATATGTGACAGGCTCATCGATGGCCTTTTTCCACATAATAGTCATGTAGTTGAATTTTAACTTGAAGTGCTGTAGTTACTAAGCTGATTGCATGATACAGTATCGGCGTGTGTGGCTACACCACCTCTGTGTTCCCTTTAAATGACCTAACAGGAGTAGTGGTGGATTAATGAAGTAGTCTGTTGTGCCAATATGCCCTCGTTGCTGTTTGAAAAAGGGTTAAACCCTGTTATGACCTGTTACACATTGCCAGCTCTCACTTACAGGAGTATTGTACCTGTTTGAGCTTACGAGGGTGTGGTCCATAAATATTGTCATCAGATTGTATTTTTCCCACATTAATTTCTGCAGAATACCTTTTTCATTAAATTCTCATTTGCCAGCACCCAGTCAGAGTTGAGAAGATGGGGATGGTTATGGGCCTCTGGTGTACACATTCATAATCAAATGTCATTGGGCCTTTAAACATGCATGCACGCTTCAGTTTGGTTCAGTGGGGATTTCTGCTCTGATCAGAGGTGCAAAAGCCCCAACCCCTTTCAAACAGAACAACATGGTGCAGCAGCTCTACCTTGATCAGACTGAAAAAATAAAAAGGGCTCAATGCTAAGCATCTTGTGTACCTTGTTTTTGCACAGTTGTGCTCCTATAATCTGACAAGTCCATTCACACAAGGAAACCAACCCTCTGATAATTATAATTTTTTTTGTTTTTAAATGATAGTTTATTTAATCTATAATGGGACATAAATTCATTCTCTTAATGAAACAACTGAACTGGAAACTGATTAGAGGTAATACTAACTCATTATGTGTCCTTGCTCTTGTATTTCTGTGCATCCTCCCCTCCTGGGCTGGACTGTCCTGATCTGCCAAGAAGAAAGCTGTCTGCAGGGCCTCCAGTCCCACTGCTGAGCTAATTAACAAGGTGTGAGGTGTGTGTTTGTGCTGCAAATGTTGCTGTGTTTGTTTCTGTGTGTGCTGCTGCCTCTTGATGCCAGATCACCTGGCCTGAGCCGAGTCCATGCCAATACAGGGGAAAGGCTGTTGTCAGCACACGCACACACACACACACACACACTCACAAGCGCACGCAGTCAGCAGAATAACAGATAGCAGGAACCCTCTATGGGGCAGCCCTGGGGAAACACTTAACCACATTATGGATTCTCTTGGAAAGAGCAGGACCTGATTCTAGTCCTGCATTCTTTGATGTTTTTGTGTTTCTTTTACATATGGGGGTCAAAAGGTGTCTGCTCAGTTGCTGTTACATTGAGATTGCCCCTGCTAGAAATTTAAATGGCCTCATTCATTAAAACGATAAAACTTCAAATGCTGAGAAGTTTGTTTTTAGTTATTTTTTCTAATTACTGAATGCTCTGTGTTACTGTGTGTGAGTTTTCCTGATCCTTTTATAAAGTCCTTGTTATAATCATCACAGCGTGATTCTTCCCACAAAGCCTCTGTGGGTTTCAGGTCAGGGGAAGACAAAGAAAAGTACAGGAGACAACTGCAAGTTGATAAACTTTTTAATGTAAACAAATTCAGTTTGAGGTAGTTAAAAATATGATTTCTTGGTTCATCAACACCAGGAAAATTGCGTGAGCGACCCAGCTGCAGTGATGAAGTATATTGAATTGCATATCAGAATCATGAAAAAAAACAAACATGCTTGGCTGTGAAATACTAGAATGTGTTTCATTGAAGATGATGTTGTTCAGTAAAAGTACTAGCAGGAGTGATGTTATTCAACCATCACATACGAAAACCTGCAGCTACGCTGAGCTATTTAACAGCAGCATCTTACTGAGCCAATAGGATTCTATCTACTATCTTATCATCTCCTTGGTGGTTACAAACATCCCTTCTACCTCATTCCCTCCATTTTGTCTTTTCCCCTGGTCTTTCCTCTATCCGCCCCCATCTCTTGTCGCTCTTTCCTGCTCTCTTCATCAGCATCCTCCATCCTGAGTTTCTTCTTTGAAGTCACTTGTTAAGATCCTCTCATGTCTCCCTCAGGAGTTCCCACACTGAAGGTGTCTGAGGAGGTTTTTATGTTCAACCGCAGGAATTTCAGGAAGCTCATTATGTACAATTTGTTGAGACTTTGATACTGCAATTTATTTTCAGAAGGTTGAGACAATAAACACATTTTATAGACTAATACAGAAACCCAAAATATATTCCTGAATGAGAGATGATGGAGGTTCAACTGAACAGGAAATGTCCTGATGTTTGTTTTTTGTCCTTTTTTTACAGATGCTGTGAACCTCTGAGTGAAAATGGCCTTCTTTCAGAACAACTTCTGGGTGAGTGTCTTAAACACCTGTAACAGAGTAGTGCCTGATCTTTAATCACCTCTCATAATTTATTCATATATTAAAAGCCTAATCACAGCTATGAGTCACTGAGCTTTTCATTTACATTCTCAGAGGGCAGCCATGCTTCTAGCCTCAGCTACTTGTCAGGTACACTCAGGAGCTGCTGACAGTAGAGATCAATCTTGTATTCAGACCTTTGTGTATTTTCTGCTTCATTAAGGCAATATTGATCAGATTATTACAGTGGACTGAAATGATGTCTGCAGTGGTAAGGATAGAGGTGAGATAGAAACTTGCTAGCACTGCTTCTTACTTGAAGGAATGATGGATGATTAAGTTCTTTTTACTGGATGTATTTTTTGTCATGCAGTTTTTCAGGATTTTGCATCATTACACTAAAGCAGTGTGTCTGAAAAACAGCGAAGAGGAGATCCTACATGAAAGTTTCAGCTGTAATTCAAAGACGATTGAAAATATGGCATCAACTGTGTAGGAATTGTCCGATTTCCCTATGGTCCTCCTGTTTTCATTGGCTTAAAACTAACTAACTAGATTTACTGGAAAGGAGAGTCAAAGCCAGGTTCCTGGTTTGTTTTTATGACAAATTTAGGAAATATAATTCCCTTTCAGCAGTTGTTGGGAACCAGTGACTAATGTTGAACCATTTATTTGCTTTCTGGCCAGAAAAATCTTTCCTAGAGTAGCACCAAGTCTGTGTCAGAGGCATATGTACAGTACCAGAATGATGCACTTCTCTGGTGATCCTCTAACCAAACTCATTACAGTCTCTCCTCAGCATGTTTACAAATCATATTCCCAGAATTTCGCAATGTGTACAAATGACAAGTCATTATACGTCACAACAAAAATCTAATCTATCGAAGGTTTCCTGTATACGGACAGGATTTATGACTTGTGATTTATGCAATAGTTTGCCGTAGATTCTGTAAGTGAAGCGAAAACTAGCAAATAACACGGTGTCGTGACTTGATTAGATGTTAATTTGCTTAAGTGTTTACATCAATTAAAGGTCTCGGTGTGTTTGCACAGATGTGTAAAGTGTCTGTGTGAGACGCTTTCTCCTTCCTACACTGCTAACAGGCCACCTTCTCTCTCCGTCTGCCTCATTTTTTACTGTAACCTCACGTTCATTGCTTTCCTCTGTCCCTAAACGCCTGCTACATCTATTTCAGGTGTGTCCTATTTCTCCTACTCTGCCTCCTTACACTTTGACAAGTCCACAGTAATGGTTTTTCTACATGTTTAAATTAAATTGGTTTTTAGTTTTACTGCAAAAATGAGATGACAGAACATTTTATGGTTCTTGCATCAAATCATCTTTAAGCTTTTCATGGCATTTCCAGATGTGAAGCTTAGGGAGTGGTGAGGAGCTGCTGGCTTTAAGGCCAAATCTGAATATTAAACAAACAAATAAATAGATAAATGATAATAAAAAGCTAAATCATTGAACATCTATGCATAAAAGTCTTAAGATTGTGGATGTGTACAGTAAATTTCTATTCAAGAGTAATGATAATAATGATATAATAATAATTGTGTCCTTTCTTTGCAGTGATGGTTGTTTTTTAATCGGTTAAGGCTTTTTTTTCCCCCTCTGAGATTAGTTTTCATGTTGTAACGGTAAAAGGAGTGATGCAGAAGTTAAAGCAAGACAATAATATTACCTCGGGGAGTTGGTTCTGAAATACAAAACTAAGTTAACATCATGTGTTATTTACAACCCTGCTGTTTACATATATATTAAACTATTTTCCTCCCAGGCATTTTTTTTTTCGACCCAAAAACAGATGCAATACACAAACCTCCCCTTCCGTTAATGATCCAACACAGCCGCCTGGGACGAGTCGCACACAGAGACTCATCTTGTTTGGCTCGAGAACATTCACAGCCTCCTCATAGCACGCTGTCCTTTTCCATTAAGTACATAAGAAAGGGTGCTTGCAGCTAACAAATGGAAGTCATCGGTGTTAAATAGGCTCATCCTTAGGAAATTGAGGATTTGTGCCGCTTGATTATTTCAAGATTTTGGATCAAAACAAAATTCTTCAATGTCTTTTCTTCATGAATATATGAAGGACTTTAATTTATCTCCCTTTTGTTTTTGAACACTTTCTCATTTCTGAGAATATTCTACCTCATGGGGTATGCATCACATCGGCTACATCTTCCCAGAAACGCATCCATAGGTCTCTTTTCCTTTTCAACACGGCAAAGTAAAGCATCTTCAGCTTGAAGAGGGGGAGTTTTTTCAGGCTGCCCTTAACAAATTGATCATTTGAGATGTTGGGTTGTAGCTACCTGCTCCTGATGCTGCTGACACCCTCGGCTGTGGGAGCGCTCATTCTGCTCAGCTACCCTGTCAGCAGAAAAGGTTTCTGTGAGTCAGCAAAACTAACGGCAGCACTGACAGACGGGTCAGTTGGCTGACTCAATGGTTTCATCATTTAGTGTCTGAAGCACTGGGCTGCTTTACATCTGGAAGCAGCTCAATATCGTGCAGGCTCTTGAGCTTGCAGGGTGTGTTTTAATGATCCACTTGTGCCTTGTCAAAAAATTAGTTGTGACAGAAAGTTGTTCATCTTAAAATTTTGTCCATGACAAAGTCCTGTCAGCTCAGAGCCATGAGGATTCCTGACATAAAACTCAGGCATGCAAAAATTTAAGGGATGATGAGAATTTGTTTTGTTTTTGGGGTTTTTTTGGGAAAAGGGTTTTTCACGTAGGCCTTCTTGGAAAAAGCTTTCATTTAGCAGGTGTCGCATTAAGCGGCTGTAGCTACAGATAGACTCTCTAGTTGGCGGACCTGGTTTATTAATACAAATGTAGACTAAAAACATCAGTTAATAACAAAGCAAAGATACAGCGAGTAAATAACACAAATAAAGTTGATGTAAAAAGTTTTTTATGTGATGAGATAGTTTTGAATGTAGGATGTTGAATGAGGATATTAAGTTTATTGCTGCTTGAATTGAAAGACCTCACAAAGTCGTAATTATATGTACTATATTCTTTTTTTATCTAGTAGAACCTGGGCAGTCTTGGTTCTCCTGCTTTTTTTGGTCAAATCTGTGCTGTTTTGAACCTTTTTTAGGTTTCATATCACTGAAGGACTTTTATTCCAGAGCAGGGATGTACTCGGACATCAGATCCTCTCAGAAAGGCTGTAAAGCCAGAGGGGACTTCATCCAAAACAAAAGGCACAACTCAAAACGTGGCCAAAGAAAGAAGCACCTCATCGTGAGCCAATCAGGACAACTCTTCACATTTCTGGTCTTATATGAAAAATCTCTAAATACTGACAGTGTAAGGGTGTATTACACTGGGAAAGATGGAAATGAGATACGCTTTTAAGCACTGAAATCTTCGTGTTTTCCATCTTCAATAAACTACAACAACAAAACTTTTTCTTGGTGCCATGATGACACTTTGACAAATATTTACTGTATCAGTAATTCAAAGTCAAGAATTGGTACACTGCTTGTTCTGCTACAGCCTTTTCTACATGTAGCCCTTTGAAATGTTACTCATTATGGTTTGTAAAAAAAAAAATGTTTTAACAGTCTCAAGTCTAACACTATTTCAGTATTTGGATACCTCTTTAAGCCTAAAGTTTTTATATATGTATATATTTATTTTCATTAATATTGATTGATTGATTGATTGATTGATTGATTGATTTATTTAAAAAGCCACTCAGAATATTATTATAGTAGTATAACACAGAGCAGGATCGTAAGCTGTGTGGCTATGGAGACGGGGCACGCTTAGATTTGGAGAGATGGTCAAACGATGAAAAGACTTGCGCCTAAGAGTGATTACACATAGTTATTTTATTTTGAGTTTTCCCAAATGTTCTCCCACAATTCTTGTGAGATCTTCACGTCCAGTTCTCTCCCTCAGGTCTGCCTCAATTTCTCAGTATCAAGAACGACATTCCCCGAGGGTGTCGTAGACGGCACTGATGGATGCGACTTCCTTTTGAACAGAAAAAAAAAAGATTTTCAATGAGAGACTTGAAAATCTGCTAGTACATAGATGTTTTTGTATCTTGTTTTAATGGTCTCCATATCTGAAAGAAAGAAAAATGATCATTTTTCAAAAAACTTTTTAAAATAAAATTTGATCAAAGGTCTTTATTGATCTTGTTTTCAAACATGTCCCCCAGTCAGGAGATTCCTTTTCAATGATGAAGCCAGACGATGTGAAAGTAGATGTTTCCCAGATCTTTCTTTCATCTCCCCTCACTGCTAAAACAATTTACTGTTGTTGCATTTCTGCAAGAACACTGAAATGATTTCAGGCCCCCTTCAAAAAACAAAAAAAACAAAACAAAAAAGCAATTCCGGCTGTGAGGCTTCATTATCAAGCCAGAAGATGGTGGTGGTCCGGTCCCTTTTTATCCCTCGTTGCAAGGTACTTGAAGTTTGAATATTATAAGCATAGCTGGCTGTAATTAGTCTGCAGTACCTAATCTGATCATTAATGATGATGATTAATCAGGTCAAGACAAGTTTTATGTTGATATTTTAAGAAAAGAAAAAGCTGTTAGTGATATTTTATGCAGCCATTCTGGGATATATATTGTAATATATCCTAATGAGAGAATCTTAAGTTATTTAGGTGTAAATGAGACAATCTTCTTTGCCTGCAGCTTGATTTTATTGTTTGTAAAAGCTCATTTGTGTTCTTTTGGGATGTCTTGGCTTTTTCTGTCCCTCTGCAATCTGCGGCATAGCACAGACAATTAAGATGAAGATAAAGATCTATTAGTTGTTGCAGTGGACACCTGTGAAGAAGACCTTGCAGCCCAGAGACGAGCTCGGCTCAATTTGTTTCGCTGCCTGTAATTAGTTTCATACAGGCCTGAGGGGAAGTCTTGCGATGTGTCTAATTAGAATCAAGTGAGTGCAGTTAAGAAAAAAAAAGTTACATATCTTTGTTTCTTTTACGAGTATGTAACATAAAACTTTTAAAATGTTATTCCCAAGAAATATGTCCAATCACAAAGCTCATCAGAGGATTGTCTTGTCTAAACCTGTAAAGATCTTTAGAGGAACTGTAGTTTTCATGTTTTTCTGAGCAACTTTTCAACAACAAATGACCATCGGATCAAAAACTGTAGTAAATCCGTTCCTCAGTCATTATCAGGTTTGCTCGACGGTGAACTTTTCAGCTGCAGGAAGACTGTTCTGCCGTGTAAATCTCATTCATATCCCAATGAAAATGTCATGAATATTCATCAGTAACCCTGTCTGGACATATGCGGAGTATTTAATGGGTCATCCTATGATAACTGTTGGCAGTAAGGAAGTATTGATGCTATAAAACTGCAACAATATACTTTTTTGTCAGTTATCAGCTTACTTTCTATTGAGAAAAGACTGAATCAGTTCTTATAACGTGTTGTGAGAAGTGTCCGTAACATCCTTGTTGGTGTAGAAGGAATGATGAGAATAACTGGGTTGCACCAAAGCTTTGCAACGAGCATCCATATCAACAAGTTGAATAAGATTCTTATTATAAGTAGAGTGAAATAGAATAAATTTGCTTTTTCACATTCATGCAAGACTGGGTTGTCTCTCCTCCACTCAGCTGATCTGACCCCTATCTGAACCTACTGTCAATACATCTACTTTTTAAGTCTCAAAGACCAGACAGAGAGACGCTATCCACTTAACAGTTTAGCTGTAGCATCTGATTCACGAAGATAAGATCATTTCTCCGCAGACCCATCCTCCCTGAACAAATTAAAGAAAATCTCTGGCCATCCTTAGAGGCCCACTAAAGTCCTCATGAGAAACTTATCCACACAGAGATTTTACACCTCCCCTTAAACATCCCCCTCAAGTTCCTCCCATCTCCTCTCCCGTCGTTGTCCTCATTGTCATGGTAATGGATTTCATCATGCATGACCAAAACGGTCAACTTAATTGATGAAAAAGAGATCAGCAAGAGGGCAAAGAAGAGGGGGTTTGCATATATCAGACATGAAGGATTTTCATTCATTAAAGCTTTCTGGAATACATCATGGGACTTGAGGACTGCCGGTCGGTTTTGGGCTCTCGAGTAATGTGGAATGAGATTTCTTGGCACGAATCATTTCCTACAAACTCCATCGTTCATCCACTTGATCAATCAAAAACCTGCACACTCAAACACTCACACAGGGCTGTTTTGCATCTGTCTCTTGATGAACTAGATGAACAATTTAATGGACTTGTAGACTGTATATTCTATGTTGTGAAAGAATTGTACTGTGTAGTTTTGCTGCTGTCAAATAGGAAGGCACCAAAAGCAAATATGTTAATCTGTACTTCAGTACTTTAAGGTTTTTCTCCCTATTGTACATCGAAACCCATTTATACCAAAAACACAAGTCTTGATATTTAGGAAAAGGAAGATTAATAACAAGAGAATGAGCATTTTATGGCTTACAGTTCATGAAATACCCCTTTTTAGCATCAGTATGTTCATCATGTTTGATCGTTTCTTGTTGGCTGTGAGGAAACCTAGAATATCAGCAGGCTCACTTGAAGAATTTCCCATTGCAAACAGTTGTTACTACACTTAGGAATAGAAATAGCAGAGGAACACTTGAAGTTCAGTCGGTGTCATTACTTTATTTTACATATACTATGTGATAGTGGTACAAACAGGAACAGCCTCAAACTGTATAACGAAGGGGAAAGACATCGAAGTGAGAACCTGAAACATGAAGACTATGATTTTATCAGTCCCCCACTGACAGGGTGATTGTCAAAACTGACCCCCCCCCCATACACTGACAGGGCTGCAGATAGGAGTTCTTTATTATGAACCTTGTCAATGAGATTCTCCCATTTTCTTTTGAAGGCTATAAAAAATCAAGAGGAAACCAGCCGATTCAAACCTAATTCCCAAAAAGTTTGGATGTGTAAATAAAAACAAGATTCATTGATTTGCAAATATCATACACCCATATTTTATTAATAGGGCAAAAACTATATATTGGATGTTGAAACATTTTCTGTGGTTAATGGGACAACATTCCTCTCCTAAAACTCCAACAACTGGTTACACAGTTGTTAAAATAAGAGAGGATGCTGCACTTCATCCTCTTCTGTATTTTTTTAGATGTGTTTCTGCTGTCAAATTCAAAATAAGCTAATATTTTCCATGAAATGGTAAAATGTCTCTGTTTCTACATCTGTTGGGAATAAAATATGGGTTGATGAGATTTGCAAATCGTTGCATGTTGTTTTCATTTACGTTTTACATAGTGTCCAAATGTTTTTGAAAATTGAGGTTGTTTATAAAGATGAATGGATGAACGAAAAGTGGAAATAATAAAATTAAACTATTGTGCATGTAAGACCTGTGTTGTCCATGTATAGCAGTGCATACAACACATTGACCAGCCTGCTTTAAGATGATGCTCATGAAGAAGCTATATTAGAAATCACATTTACGCTGCATCTACACACTTGATACGTGTGAAGTAAAAAGTGGGAAAATTATGGTTTTAAAAAAGGCATTTCTGATGCTTACAAAGCTTCTTTCCCATCCAGATATCACACTGACTGACCACTTTTAAATATACAAAACCTTCCTAAATTTGTCATAGACGTAAGCCGGCGCTAATGATGGTCATTTTAAAGCAACTTTTTCTCCATCTCTTTATTTTATGATGGAATCTTAGTGGGCAGCTGTCTGAACAAGATAATTGGTAAAGCCTGGGTTAGATCATTTGCAGAAGTAAATGTTTTACACAATATAATGTGCTTTGCTGTTGAAATGCTTTTCCAATGAACTTGCACATAGCTCTCATTGCAGTGTTTATATTTGCCTTTGCAAATAATCCAAACCTCTTTATTGAGTGTTATCATGATCAAACGCTTCGTGCAAACCCTTTTTAGGACTATAACAGACGAGCTCTTTGTATGCTGCCGGCAGACTGGTCTGCCAGAGAGGCGGACAGGTACTGCGTTTTAGCTCTGAAGAGGCAGGAGTGTGTGCTTTGAAGTATAACCTGTCAGCTCACCTGTCAGGTGAGGGTAGGATTTCGACAGAATGCATCCACCAGCTGGAATGAGGTTTCTGAACCAAGAGAGTTATGGTGACCAATTTCTGAAAAAGCAAACTCCTGATAATAAACAGCCTGCAGTAGCCCCGATAAACTGTTGATGAATGAGAAGAAGGAAGATGTATTCAGTTATAATTGTGACTATTAAAAGTAACACCAGTGAGAAATGTATTTCTGGCTCATAAAACTAAATTGCAACATTATTTCCTATGTCGCAATGGATGGATGGATGGATGGATGGATGGATGGATGGATGATGGATGGATGGATGGATGGATGGATGGATGGATAGAT
>JAOXYM010000015.1:7410509-7427226 GCA_028567055.1 Leptatherina wallacei | reverse complement strand
GGTGGATGATGGATGGATGGATGGATGGATGGATGGATGGATGATGGATGGATGGATGGATGGATGGATGGATGGATAGATAGATAGATACTTTTATTGATCCCAAGGGAAATTGTAAAATATCCTCACTTTGATACACTTTTAAAGGGTTGTTTGAGGGTTAAGACTTGGTTTTGAGTTTTAAGTGAAACTCAGATTTAATGTCAGTCAGGGAAAGTTTTATAGCAGTGAAAGTTGTCCAAAACAGCCATGTTTGTTGGTATTGTTTAGAAGAACTGCCCTTTGGCATCAAAAGTTGCAAATATTGACTCCCAACATTTTTGTTTTTCCACCATTCATCATGAAAAAAATAATTTGCTGACTGAATTAGATTATTTTCTCAGATCAGAATTATTCAAGTTAATTTAATCTAATTGACCCAATAAATCTAAGAAACATCTTTAAACGCCACACAACTCAACTAAAACTCAAATATCTTCTGTTAATAATCAGAAAGAGCTAATGCAATGATTGATTGATTATTAGTGCTTAATAAACCATTTTTATTTATCATTTCAAAACTTATCCTCTTATACGATTACAATTCCCCTAACATGAACCCAAAAGGCCAAAACTTTAAGACATCTTCTCTCATACTCAGTGAGGTAAAGATATTGTCACAATTCAGAATTTTCAGTCTACAAAAGTTGAACTATTGCAGTTTTAATTCTGTTGACAGGTGCTTCCTCTCACTCTTTATTCCTGTCATCGTGAAAGAAAGAAGCTCAGGGAAAGTGATTGTCAGCATGTTGCTTCATTGATGGACATGCTTGATGTCAGATCTCCCCATCAACCCGAGATGCCTTCCATAATGACTTCTTCTCTTCCTGACCGCTGCGAGTCAATTTCTCGGTCTAGATGTCTACCTCTGCTTTGTTTGCTTACTGTGCAGAGTGTGAGTGAGTGTGTGTGTTTGTGGTTATAAGCAACCCTTCCTTGGCATTCCAGCCATTCCCCTGGTACCTGGGAAAGGGTCTGTTCTCCTTCAGTGGGGTATTTTTAGTTCCTGAGAAGCAGCTGTCTGTGTTTCTGTCTGCACAAGCAGCCCAGCCGTCTGTTGGCAGCAGAATGTGGCGTGGCTGAAGATGTGACACAAGTTGCTGCTTTCTCAGCCGCACATTTTCAGATTAAAGCGACTTATGCAAAGTCGGGTGTCGGTTTGTGTGATCGCAGCAGTGACCGATGTAAGGTGATGTAGTCTGTGTTAAATCTGTTCGGCTGCAAGGTAAGCATCTTGTCCCAGGGCCAACCTCCTGTGGTTCTCTCACATTTTGACCGGCCGAGTGACGTTGGCCCTAAAGGTTTGTTTTCGACAAATGATCATCAGACTGCAGTGAAGAAGCAGTTCAAAGCCTGCTGAATCTAAAGTTATATGGAAAATCTAGGATTTGTTGAGTTCTTCCCCCAAAGTGTTTACACAACTCTTTAACAAAATCAATAAAATGCTCAAGAGAAACAAGAACTTTACCTGCTAACCGATTCAACATTTGTCCCAGCTGACAAATGTTTGAACTAATTGAAGTTAGTCTTTCATATCAAATGTCCAACCTGAGCTAGTGACCATGCGAACACTGAGCATGGCCATCAAAGGCCAAACCCCAATTGCTGCCCTACTCTGGTTTACAGGGGTAAGATGCCCCATTTTCCTCTAGGGATCAAGCAGTAGTGGTCATCTAACCATTCAAATGGCCCCCCCAACGCTCTCCTCAAAAAGCCAGATGACCACAACTCCTTGATCCCGTGCAGCACTTGAGTTCTTTGAGAAACAATAACCGAGCAGTTACATGCATATTTGGCAGCAAAAAAGTCGGTAATAGAAGAAATAGCTTCATCTCTCAGTTTTACATATTTTTTTTTTTGCCGAAACTAGAAAAAAAAGATCAAATGTGATGCTGAATCACCAGCTGAGATCACTCTGAAGTGTTAACATGTCGGTTTGCCATTTCTGGATTTGGAGCTGACGGAGGGTTTGTGTGTTTTGTTTGTTTTGCTGCAGGGGGAGAAGAATGCCGGCTTTGACGTGCTTTACCACAACATGAAGCATGGCCAGCTGGCAACCAAGGAGCTAGCCGAGTTTGTCCGAGAGAGGTAAGGTTTGTGTGTGTTTGTGAATAGTTGTGTGGGAGGCGTTGATGGAGAGAAAGATGCAGGATTGGGCCAAGGATGGGTAAAATATTCGGGTTATAAATGAAGTTCATCAATCACAAACCTGTACACTGTATTAAGATGAGACTTCTACAGTATGTACATTTTTCATTTGCCAACTACTGGGTTTAAATAATCTTGAACATCATTTTCAGCTCATTTACATGTTATTAAATAAATACCAAGATAAATATGAAGTGTATGCATGGGGCTACATGTATGTGTTAAACTACCTTGGTTCTTTTTGTGATCTTGCAAATTATTACACACATTTTCCTTGAATTGACAGTTGTCTGAAAATTAAAGTTCAAACTTTAATTTTCCTTGATTTTTTTTTTCTTCCCTTTTTAAACACAGATGAGCTTCAACAACTTTTTTCCTGTTTTCAGTTGTTGTCTTTGTTCGTGCCATGTAGCATGTCCACAGATATGTTGTGAGCAACAGACTTTGATAAATTCCTGTTCTGTTGATATAATGAGGTACCCACACACACCTGATTGTGCTGTCGATTGAAAACGCCTGATACTAATTCAGCCTTCTAATGAACTTCTAAATTCATATGCTTTAAGTGGATTATTCTTAAATCAATGAACCAGTATATTTTTGTCTCATTCATATGCTTGAGTTGTCTTTTATCTACTCTAAGAACTTGTGCTTGCAATCTGATCTTGTTTTTGTACCTTTTTAGGCAGAAATAAAGAGAGATTTCACCCTTTTATTTCTTTTTTAACTAGTGTATCTAAGAACCTTTTACATACATGGATAAAATGTGTTTGCAGTTTTGTTTTCTGATTGGGAAATCAAAATTAGAATTTTTTTCTTAATTGCTTATGCTACTAGCACAGTAAGATGTATATTCTCCATGTAAGAACGTTGACTTTGACAGATACTTCTGTAACACACAAACGCAGCGCTCGGTTACACAATCTGACGTCCGCTTTAAGGTACAGTGTATAAGAATTAAAGACATCTAGTTGTTAAAATGGGCATAGAAATGATTTCAAATGCCAAGCAAAGTTGTGATTGGATGCTGGTCATCAGTGACCACTGGGAGTGGATCCAGTGGCCTCAGGTGCAACTCCCTGGCGGAGGCCAGTGGGCTGAAACGTATTGGTGTTTTTAAGGTAACTAGGACTATGCCATAGTAATAAAGGTATTTTAGTTATTTTTAAAGGAAGGTGCCTTTGGAATTTTTTTGTGCTATCTAGTCTTCTTTACCCTTTCCAAACAGCACCTCGGACAAGAAAGGATGATTACAGGAAGCTAAAGCTCAGAGGGTTCTCACTTCACACACAGTTTGTCCATTCAGAGACACCGTTGTAAAAATCCTGACACAAATATGGCAACTGCCATGAATGTGGACCCACAGAAAGTAGATATAAATGGCTCATTCTAAGAGAATAAAAACTTGAGTTAAGTAAATAAATCCCTCTAGAAACACAGTTTATAATGAAGTATTTAATGGTTCTGTTATTGATCTTTTGATTTTGTTACATGTTCCACCTTTAAGTGAATACTTTGTTATATTGAAAACTCTATCTCTACACTGAGGGGAGCTTCCCACGGGGGTTTGTACTCTCAGTGCTGGGAGTCAACACACAGAGAGCACACTGTTAGCCCGCTGATATAATCCTGACATTGATTCAGAGAGCTTGCGTGCATTCCTCATAGGGGAAATACACTTATCTGCTCGGACAGCAGTGGACAACAAATCAGCAGTCAGGAAATGAAATAGAAGCACTGTGGGTAAAACGTGTGATCCAGCAGGACGAAGGAAAAGCAGCTGTGCTGCTAAATTTCCTGCATGTCTCTTTCTCTCTCTACGCTTTTTAAAAGGTTGTTTTGAAATATAAAATTATGTATGAAACACTTGGATTTAACATTTAGATGTATCAATTTGCTTCATGTATCAATGAGTCAATTTATGATTAAACATTGAGTTACTCATGCAAGTTAACTTACCAACTTACTGTTCATTGGTCCTGGTTTGTCTGGGTTTTTTTTAATGTTAAATGATATAGTTGCACTCCTTCACCTTCCCGCAGAAAGTGAATGAATAGGTGCCAAGATCAACAGAATCTCTATTGTCTGGGAATTCAGTCTGTCTTGTTTGGGTCTCCCTCGAGGCGAGATGGTGTCAGGGTGAAAGGTTGGGTTTGTCTTTGGCTTGAGACGGGTAGACTGGGTGCTGAGGTTTAGATGCTTAAAATGATGAGGACCACTGTAGAAAAAAAAAAGGAGACTTCAGCTTCCAGAGTCTTAAAATTCACCCTTGTGAGCGAGCACGTGTTGAGCAGCTGTGAGCAGGTAGGAAAGGTTTTCGTCACTGTCCCGCGCACAGGAAGGCTACATTTGTGCACACATTGGACACAAGGGAGCATGGTACTTTTACTTATGAATGTTTGTGTGTCTAATGTGGCAGAAATGCATTTTTAAAAGATTTGTTTACCACTTGCAGATACTTTCCTGCAAGGTCTATTGCACAGGCCTGGTTTCCACGTGCCCGGCTCTTGAGGTTAATTAAACATCATCCGAATGGAACTTTGGGGTTAGGGCATGAAATCCATTACCCTCCACTGTTTCTGTGTTACTGGTCACACTCAGTCCAGGTTATTAAAGATGTGCAAACTTACAGTGATTGGTCTGTCCATCAGTGCTTGACAGGATGTTGCAGCCTGAACTCTTCTCCTTCACTAAAGTCGAATTATATATTTTATGGGCTGCTTTTTGGACCAAAACTTTAAATATTTTGATCTTAAGAATCAATTGTGTACAGTGTTTGGTCTTCCTGTGCTTATCAGTGGGGTGGGATATACAATTGCATTATAGCTACAGCTATGCAACATCAGTAAACAGTAAACCCTTTAATGGTAGTAAAGTCTAAGTTGACAAAAATAAACCCAATATATTGAATAAGAATATTTGAACCCTTATTTGTGGCACTTTAACTTTCAACACAACCGTTTCTGATCTATATAAATAATGAGTTTGTCAGTATGTTTATGGCTCTCTGTTCTGAGGGGCAAGTTTCTCTGGTTACCCTCCGGGACATTTGGATCAGTGCTCCTCCTCTCTTTCTCTTCAGGGTCTGCAGATGGTTATCAAAGTTTTATTACCAGCCTCGTGAAACTCGTCTGTTTGGCATTTAAATGGAGTTCATTGCAACATTTACCCAACTCTGATTAAATTAATCCCTATCCCACAGAGACTCTGGTTTGGGTAGTGGAAGCCTGCGTCGTGTTTGTGAAGCTCAGTATAGGGAACATAATATATGAGGCCATTAACAGAAGCAATGATGCTGTGAGGATTTGATATTGGAGTAACATTATGTTACCGGTCTGAAGGCTTTTTCAGATTCACACATTAGTCTTCCTGTCGTTTTATTGGCAGCTTCGGTGTTGTCAAGCAAACAATAAGTGCAAGATGTGCATCTTTTAGCCTCATCTATTCTGCATATGCGTCACTGTGGTTTGAAATCAGTTTATTCATATTGCTGTTTTGTCTCTGTTCTTGCAGGTCTGCCATTGAAGAAACTTACTCCAAATCAATGAGCAAACTGTCTAAAATAGCCAGCAATGGAAGTCCACAGGGGTGAGTGCCCCCATGTAAACACCGTCCACTACAGCCAACAATTTAATGTTGCTATCCATCATCTGTCATGTTCCTCTTTAAGTGTATTACAGTAGAATTAATTCCCCAGGAGGGGTTGTTTTGGTAATTTATACATGTTATGATCATATGGCTGCATATGAGATATGGATGAGTACCATCTGCATCACCAAATGTCCATATTTATGATTGAAATAACGCCTTCGTATTCAGCATATAGGTTGCATGAGTTATCTGTGTACATACATAAAGATGAAAAGCAGGACTAAAGCAACATATCGGGCTACTTGATTTTGACTCTTTTTACATTTTATTTCCCTCCTTTTCTGCTCCTTTTTTTTTCTTTTGTAAGAAACCAGATCGGCTTTTCTAATTGGCTTTTAGAGATGATTGATCAAACTGTTATTTATGGATGTTGGTTGAGGACTGTCAGTAGTCTGTGGAAGACAAAGAGACAGGCTTGTCTGCAAAAAACAACATAATTTCTGTTGTAATGAACATTATAAACCAGAACAAATATCACAATATTAAAGTAATTGTCTAATCATGCTAACATCTTGGGTTTTTAGTTCTTGGATACAATTTTATCTAGTCTCAGTTGCTCATCTGTGTATTTTTCAGGACTTTTGCACCCATGTGGGATGTGTTCAGGGTGTCCTCTGACAAACTGGCCCTCTGCCACCTCGAGCTGATGAAAAAGATGAACGATCTCATCCGTGACATCAACAAATACACAGATGAGCAGGTTAAAATTCACCGTAAGGTAAGTATATGAGAAGAAAACAAACTGTTCTTACAGAAAACAGCTGGCTGTTGTGTGTGAATCTATGTGAGGATGCAGTATGTGATCCCATTACTGCCCTGCATCAAGCCTTCCTCTTTATGATCTAATTTATTGTACAGAAAAGCTAATTACTGTCTATTGCTGCATGTGCCCCTAAAGTATCAAATACAATGATGATCTGCACGGTATGTCCATGTGACCTCTTGGTCCGTATCATCACCCAGACGAAGGAGGAGATGGTGGGGACGGTCGAGGCAGTGCAGGCGCTGCAGGTTCAGAGCGGTCACCTCCAGAAGTCAAAGGACGGTTACCATGCCAAATGTCTGGAGCTGGATCGGCTCAGGAAAGAGGGGGCACCACAGAAAGAACAGGAGAAGGTTCCTTTTATTTACAATTTCACATGAAACTGAAGTGTACCATAAAACAGAAGCAAACATGGTTTTAGAGAAAACAGAAAACCAAGACATAAAAAATAATTAAAGACAGGCTATTTATTCCAGATGTATTAAGTATATATTTCTGTCTAGAGATGATCTGTAGCTCATGGTCATGTTTGAAATGATCAATTAGATTGTTAAACCTCTTCGCCCCTATATCAACCCTGAAGAAGTGATTTGAAATAAATCAATCAATAATAATGCTCTCAGGTTCTCTCAAGTCAAAGTTGATTGCATCAAATTTTTTAATTTTTTTTATCATTTTTATGATAAAAATTGTAAGTTTGGAGGATGTAAACAGGAAAGCTGAGAATTGAGCATGAATCAGAATTTTCTCTAATATCCAGTATCTTATTGGCTGTGTACGTAATACGTAAGCGCACTGGAACGTAGTTTGCACTGCGCACTTGCTCCACACTTTCGTGGATAAGTGTTGACCCAAATGGAGCACTGATGTTTTGCACTTACCGGTAGTGACGAACCGTCATTTGACCGCTCGTCAAAAATATCCGCCAAATGAACGTCTGCGAACTATAACATTAACCATTTGTAGCATGTATAACCTATATACGTCTGCTAAACCGGCTAAAAACTGCTAACATTTATTGTCCTAACTGTACTACGTCAATTTAAGTCCCGCCCCCTCTTCTATGTCGGCAATATGGCGTCTGTTTAGTGCGAGTAGTGTGCATCGTTCTACATGGGATTTTTGGCCGTTTTTAGGGCAGCATCCGGGTACTTCTAGTGCACTGAGTTTTAGCTTAAAAGTGCATGTGAACGCACTTTGCACTTAAATGTAGTGCTCCAAAGTGCGCTAGTGCGCTGATTGAGACACCCATTGTTTTTTGGTATATATTGTTTTCTCCACAGACACAGTATTTTTCTTTTGTTTGGGTTTTATATTTACCTGGTTTGTAACGGCTTGTTCAGTATCGATGACGGCATTAGTGCGGACTTGATGCTAAATTTAGACTAGTTGTAATTAATGTTCAGACATTCTCATTCATTCTTATTTCAGTTTTGTGAATGAGAGTCAGTTGATCGAAAGCAGTAATTTTCTTTTTCCTTTTCTTCTCACTAGGCGGAGCTGAAGTCTAAGAAAGCTGCCGAGTCATTTGCGTTGTGCATCGAGAAGTACAACCGCGTGGGAGGAGAGTTTGAGCAGAAGATGAGCGAGTCCGCCCAGGTCAGCTCCAGCTGGGCCAAGAGCCACTTTATATCTGTCGCTCCGACCTTCTGATGTGGTGTTGTATTTATTCCTCCTTCTTACAGTCTTTTTATTCCTCAGAATTTCCCTGACTTGCCCTGTCACACAAGAACTTCATGTTTTTCTATCATTTTATATCGTACATCTTAAAATCCCCCCAAAAAAGGACACCTCAACCCCCGACTTCTGAACACCCACTTGCTCACATTCATTACCTTTAATCAGTGCCTCCATGCTTCCATGGCGACTGCTGCTGTTTCCATGGAAATCTTCCCCAAACCCAATGAGCACTTCTGTGTTTTACATTTGAAATAATGAATGAAATCCTCGTGACCAATTATCTCCTTTTAATAGCTCTGAAGGAGGAGGTCTGACCATAATTATGCAGGAGTTTGTAGTACCCGGGAGATTGTAATGGAGCCATAAGGTTGAAGGCTAAATAAAATAGTAGGTATCAGAACAAGGCGTTCTTCATTTGACTAAAAGAGATCAAATTAATTAGATCCATAGATGAGCTCTTTTGAGAGAAATAAAACTTGTATTGCTGCTTTTCTAGTTTGGTTGATGATCAGACTGCCCCTTTACAACCAAACCAACAGCTATAAACGTGTAACGATACCATCAATAGCGTTTTGCAGAGATGTTCTGCAGAGTGAGCGGACAATTTAGTCAAATTCTTTGTTTCCAGAGTTGCTGTTAAGGCAAGCAAATCACAAGGACATTTATGCTGGAGAAGCACTTTCATAGCAAGTAAATTGAGGGATTAACTGCAAACAAACATCTGTCTAGAGCAGGAAAGTCCAATTCTGGTTCTTGAGGGCCACTATCCTTCAGGTTTTAGATGTTTTTTGCTCCAAGACATCTAATTTATATTTAGTGGATCTCCAACAGCTTGTGAAGCTTGGCACAAGCCTGTTCATGATTAATTAATTTGAGTCAGGTGCAGGATAGTGGCCCTCAAGGACCAGATTTGGACATCTCTGGTCTAGAGCATAGAGGAGAAAATATGATGCAAAACGTATACCAGTACTATAAAAATTGCTGTTTTCTTCACAGCTTGTCAAAAATAGCCGGTGATGCTCCTTTATGACTGTTGTATAACAACTCTTAACATTCAGGTCTCTTGCTGGGATAATGTGGCACATTAATAAGCATGAACACACATTCAAAAGCTAATTTTCCTGCTCTGTCGCTCCACATCCAGGATACAACTCAAGTTTTAATTGCTAGATTAAGCAGAGCAGCTGGCTCTGGATTTTTACACATGGTGGTCCCAGTGTTGTTCTGGCTGGTCTCCATATGCCCCTAGCCCGTGATGCAAGTGGTTCTTTGCTCTGGTTTTGGTTATATTGTAGAGCAGTTTTTTTAGGGCTTCAGCCTGAGGGTTGGTTGTTGAAGCAGAAAGAAATGGCTCTAACTTAAGCTGCACTCCAAGCCCTCACTAAAACCACTTTTTTGGAAAAACACCCATCTAAAGCTCTGGTTGCCATAAAAGCACTTCACTTGAATCCATTGGAAAGCCAACTCTCCTTATCAGTCAGTGTTAATGTGGCATTTACTCTAGCTCAATAAACAATTAACAAACCTGAACTAAAAAGGGTCCAATTTACTACATTGGTTCAAACTCCATCAGATCAGTCAGGTGTAAAAAGCATCTTTGGATCCGGCTTGTAGCGCAGAATAAAGCTGTTTACTTGTACAGGTTGCAGTGACACATGAAGCAATAGTTGTGGGGCAGATTGAAATGAGGAATACTGGTACATATTAATAGAGCAGACAGCATTTTATATTTGTTCTCGATGCTCTTATTTGACTGAATAAATGGAGAAAAAGATGGTTAAAGCTTCTACTCAATGGCTGACTTCCCCAACAAAAGCCAGTAACACTATATCAAGACAGTTCTTCCTAAAGCAGACAGCGACAAATGAGCAGGAGTGAAAAGTGGGATCAAACTGAAATACTAAATCCTCTCAAATTATTACTGGTTTAACGACCTGGCAGTTCAGTTCCTCTGCTGGCTCAAGGCCTCTCTGCAGCTTAACTCTCTTCTCTCTTTCAAAGGCTATTCTCCTTTTTTTTTCTCTTCCGTGCTGCTTATAGGTGGAGTATAAAGTTTCAGTTTCGTTGGACTCTGGTTGCTTGAGTTCATCAGCCCATGGCACATCCAGAAGCAAACATAGAACCAAGTCTAAATTAAAAAAAGAAAACAGGAATATTTCTAAGAACTCAACTCTACTAAAACAGCCGGTTTTATAGCAGACCATTAAAAAGGTTTTAAAAGGTTTGTTCGTCACAAAAGCTCAGTGAATGTCTGTCTATGGCGGGATGCAGCTTTTACAGGGATGTTTTGAAGTGACATCTCTATGAATACAAGTGAATAAGAAGACTATTGTTTTACAGCAGCTTACATTCTAAAGACGGTTTTCTACTTTCTGTGTGAATGTGCTTGTCTGAGCAGAAGTTTCAGGAGATCGAGGAGGCTCATCTGCGGCAGATGAAACAGCTGATCAAAGGGTATTCTCACTCCATAGAGGACACCCACGTCCAGGTGGGACAGGTACGTTGCAGCTGATCTCCAGTCTCCAGAGGAAAATATTCATCCAGAATTGTGTTCATCCTACTATTCTTTCACTTTGGTGTTATTTTTAGTCAACACTGAATAGGATGACTTGCAACAACTGCGACACCCTCGTCATATAAGAAGTTGTAGTTTAGGATATACTGTTGCATGTATTGTATTTATGAAAAACAATATGCTTTTTCCCCGACATGTGACATACTCTTAAAGTCCAGATACAATGATCTGTTCTCTTTGGCTGCAGGTCCACGAAGAATTCAAGCAGAATGTGGAGAACATCGGCGTCGATAACCTCATTCAGAAATTTGCTGAACTGAAGGGGACGGGCAAAGACAGGCCAGGTACAGCGAGCGCTTCATGTCCTGTTGGAAGGAAATAAAAGAATAAACACACATCAATGCACATTGTGTAACAGCGAAAACACGTGCACGTCCACATTCAAAACAGCAGTTTACAGGGTGAATGATTTATAATGGTAAAGTGTGCTGGTGTCTGCAGCTCTGGTTGGATTTGAGGACTACATGACAGCTTTGGCTCCTGAAGGAGGGAAAAAAAGTCGAGCAAAAGCCTTCAGGATCCCCGGCCTTGGCAAGAGGGACAAGGAGCCAGACTCGACGTGAGTTTGTGCATCAACACTAAAACTGCTCCTTGATACTGGCGTCAATCTAAGTGCTGAATGATGAAAATGATTTGGGTTCTTTTCTCTACTGCAGAGATTCAGCTGTGATGGAGACACTGGTGAGTATTTGACATATTCACACTCAAAATGCTGCATCTCAGAAACCACAGACTCAATTATCAGCCCTGTCCTTGTCCTAAATTTCCAGATAGCCCTGCAGAACACTTGGAATTTGAAAGCTTCTACTCGATGAAAACAGTGTGTTTTTGTGTGTTGGGGTAGGCGAGGGATCATGAGTGTGTGATAATGACGTTACAGAGGGTGTGGGGTTTCCCAAGTTTATTTCTGTACTTCTGAGAAAAGGTTTCTAGGATTATCTTGCTGGCACAGCGGACATGCATAGCTACACGTGAGGGAGAGAGAGAGAGTGTGTGTGTGTCTGTGTGTGTGTATGTGTCACTTTGTCGTAACGATGTAAGTGAAAGATGTGTGTTTGTGTGTGAAAGGGCTTCGGATGCTTCCAGAACGCCATCTAACACGTTGATGAGGAGTCAAAGAGTAAACAGAAGATCACACAGACACTCCTGTCTCTACTTTACACTTTCACAGGCTTTAAGTTTCTCAGTGCAATGTGGCTTTTTTTCTTTTCTTTCAGTGTCTAAATGATCAATGGGGACAACATTTTTGGAATCAGTCCAGCTCTGAACAAGAATGATAAAACGTGTAACTGTGAAATGGCTGCAAGGCAATCCATTGAGCAGTAGTTCATGTCATTGTGAGAACTTTAGATTTCTTTGCTGTATTTTTCTTTATTGCCATTCCTTTGTGTTCACTGATGCATGGTAACTTTAGCTCATGAGATTGCTTTCATTCAGAATCCTGCAACAGTGTTTATTCTTCTTCAGGAAATGTTGCTTCAGTTCTGAAGCTCTTCTCTTATTTCTTTTTTTTACTACTAGTCGTCATCCCAGTCAAAATAGTCTCTGCAAGCCCGCTGGTCTGCAAGGTTCAGCGTGCAGACAGGATTGTTTTTGTTCAGTTGCAATGCAAGTATACTCCATGTCGGTGTGTCCCAGTTACCTAAATATAGCTTGTGAAAGTTTCAAAGGACAAAAACATCCCTTTGTTCCTACTGTTAGTAAATGCACAATCATGAAAAACAGTTTTATGCTCCATCTCTGTAAAGGTCGATTTCACTTCTCTGGACTTTATTTCACAATTGCCTTGATGTCATCCTGTAAGATTTCAGAACGAGACTCCTTAAGTAAAACTTGTGCTTGTTTAAAGTGGAACTGTTGTTTATGATACAGAGGCAGAATTTAGAGTTGTAGTCATTGATGCTTGTGTAAGACGAGGCAAGTTTATTTGTATAGCACGTTTCATGTACAAGACAATTCAAAGTGCTTTACATAAAACATTAAAAGGGTAACGGAAGGCTGCACAGGAAGCATTAAAAAGTACACTAAAAACAAACTTTGAATAGAAATAAAAGTAATTAGATAAAGACAAAAATGCTAAAATGAAATAAGATAAAATGGAAGTTACAGTGTGAGGAATTAATAGTGTAGCAGCAGAATGACAGCTGCAATGACATAGTACACCTGCTTAGACACCGATTCTCTGATTTCCAATCCAAGCAAAGATGTGCAGCTAGATGTTGAGAACAGTAGTTTTGTGAATTCGGATCTGAAAGATAGCACATGTAATCCAAGTGTCCCGGTAATTTGCAAATTGTCCACATCCTGCTTCAAAATGAATGTCAGTTTATATCATGTATATCATCACATCTATATCATGCACCATGTTAAGCCCGTCTTCAATTGTAGGAAACTCCTTGTTTCTTACTAGCTATCAGTAAAACACTGAACAAATGTTTATTGGTAATCCCTTTCACTGTCTGTGGCCTCAAGCCCAAATATAGTGTCAAAAGAGTTACCTTCAGTGCCTCTCCTTTCATTCTCCAGATTCCAATACTGCTGAATTAACAGACCAAATCAAAATACATGGAAATAATTAGCAATTTGTTCTCCACAGCATCTCACACCCATGCTGTTCCACCGTTGTTTATTTTTTTTCCTATGCTACCAATCAGAGAATTAAGATTCCTGTTATATTAACACAACAACAATCAGAGTCCATCAGTGGCAGAAAAAAGTAGTTTCACTTTGATACTTAAGATTTTATGGTAGTTGTTTATCAGTAACTAGTTAAACTCATAAAATACCCATGATTAAACTTATGCTCACAAATAAATGTATCCCGGACTAATATCGGATAATCTCTGAACATTTTTATCCCTCTTCATCATTTTAGACCACGAAAGATGGAGAAATGAGGCCAGATGTTTAAATAAAAGTATCCGATGTTGGTTTAGTTATTTTCGTCTTATGCAGCCAGACGTGACTTTTTCATAAAGTTGTGAACTTTATCTGTGTAACATTTTCTACTGAGCCTGTAACATGTAGCATGGTAACTGCTGCTGCAGATGAAAAAGGGAAGATGGAACAACAGATGATGCTTGTTGTGAAACAAAAAGTTTAAAGGTGGACCAAACTTGAGCTGGACATGTGTTTTACAACACCGATGTTGGAACTGCATCTGCAATTGTATTTATCATGTTTGTTTGACATTTACAACGTCATCTCTTTCATGAACGAGGCTATAAATGTTTTGATCGGATTTATCAATCTGAATTCAGATTCTGTGCCACAGTAATCGCATTAGAAATACATCTGTGGAAATATACAGATGTATTTGTTTCTAAAAAGGAAATATGAAGAAATGTTCTGTTCTTAAAGTAGCAAATTAGATCCATATCAGTTTGATTTTATCCTGGTTCTTGTTATCTTTAATGTTTAACTACAGCAGCTGAGATCATGGTTTGTCTGAGATGTTATCAAAACCATGTTTATAGTGAAAACAGTCATAGAAGTTGGTCACTGAGTCACACTCATGATGAGCAGTGTGTTGTAGGATGGAAAGCTAGCAGAAAGCTAGAGTCCTGAGTTACACAGTATGACAGAACACTTGTGTGTGTCACATATGCAGCATTTGTCTCTGTGTTGCTGACACAGCCGCTGTCTGAATCCCTCTCGTTCTCCTGTTCCCGTTCGTACAGAGCTCACCGCTGGAAGTGGACGATGAAGGTTTCGTCATCCGAGCCGACAGCACTCAGAATGATATCCTTTTCCTGCTGCTGCGTGTTCACTTTGCACATTCAAGAAAAAACATTGAACTCCAGCAGTCCTCAATGGAGAGTTTCTGTTTGACCTATCCTCTCCCCCATGTGATATTTGGATGACCTGCCATCAGTCTTGACCTGAATTAAGAGCATGTGATTGTGGTTTAAAGATGGAGAGCAAAGATGCTTTTATAAAGGGGCTTCGTGGTAGCATCTACCCTCATAGTCTTTCTGCTTTTCAGCCAGGCTTTTCCTTTGGTTTGTCACCCATCTGCAGTACCTGTTAACTAGGATCTGTACTGAGGTAAATAAACAATTTGCAGGAGGAAAAGGAGGCAGGGTCAAAACATCTGTGATAGTAATTATAATAGTTGCCTTTATATTCATTGCATCTTTTTTCCTGTAACAGCTGCAAACTTAAGATATAAATAAAGATTTTATAAAAGTGAGTCAGTCATGTGACAGATTGTGTGAAATATTACATTTCAGGTGAGAGGTGTAGTTTAGTCTACTCGCTTTATTTCCTATATTCTAAAGTTCATTAATTATAGAGGCAGGCTGTGAAGATCTCGTTTGTGTTTGCTAGTGCAAGTCTCTAAATAAATTTCCCTCATTAATTGAAGTCGAGGTAAAGTCTGACTGAAGTAAACTGCCTGCAGTCCAGCAGCTTTGGATATAAATGAATTGTCCTACTAAGTTGATACCTGAATACACTGTCCTAACTCTGCAGCTCTGAATCATTTGTCAGTGTTGGCACGCTCCCCTGAGAGATGCACGACTCTTCCTGCCTTTGTCATCCTCTCATGGAGCTCCCAGCCTTTTCAGGCAGGGCACATTCATCAAACAACCTCAAAATGCATGAATGTGCTGCTGAGTAAGTCCAAGAAAAAGAGGAAGGAGTTAATCACTTTCTTCTTTTTTTTTCTTTTTTCTTTATGGGTGAATGCAGCCGGAAGTAACAACTCAACGGCTCTGCGATACTTAGCAGGAAACTGTGCATCGTCTCTGCCTGTACTCACGCGTGAAGTCTGTATCACTGCTTTCTTCTTCCTGTTTCTTTGCTGCCTTGATTAGATCAACACAATGATTAAAGTTAATTTATTGAGTTGTTTTTTTCACAGAATTTTCTGTTTCTTTAAAAAAATATGTATTTATTGAAAGTCTCAAGTAGAATTCATCCGTCTGATTTTGGATGCACAAAAAGCATCTTTTTGTCTCTTCCTCGTTTACCAAACACCATCATTTCTCAGCTCCACTGTTCTACTTAACCCGCCTTTTCCATGTACGCTGCTCTGAGAAGGAGAACAACTTTTACTCCAGTGATTCAGACTTTGATGACGAGGAGCCCAAAAAGTTCCACATCCAGATCCGACCGGTAGCCAGCAGCAATCGCAGCAGTTCGGTCGCCACGGAGAAGGAGCTGAAGGCCACTGTGGGGGCGCTCACTCTGCCGCCCAACAGAGTTCGGCAACAGGTTGATCCACTTTGTTTTGCATCCATTTGCATTTATACATTATACAGAGCATCTTTATAACATGTCATAAAAAGACAGTGAGGTCCCACGATTCAGATTCCTTATGTCATTATCAGTGGGATGGTTGGATATCACTAAGAGACGAACGTATGCTTGATTGGTTTTTTCTGTGAGAAGTTATTGTGTTGGATTAAGAAATACGGAATTAATCCCACTTTATCTCATTGTTTTGATTTTCAGGTAACAGCAAAGCGGCATCTCTCCAGTAAGTTCCGTTCAGTCATCTCTGTTAATGTAATAATATTCAGTCTTTTACTGATGTGCAGAAAATGTCCCATCTGTGACACAACACAAGCCAGTGGGAAATGATGCATAATACTGTAATCGGTGCACTGCTTTTCTGACTTCACTCCCCTTCTCTTGTCTCTGTAGGAAACTCCAGTACTGCAGGAGGTCTGTCAGAAGACAGTGAGGCTGCCTCTCACAGAGGTGAGTTATTCATCTCTAGCCACTTTCGGACTTGCAGTGCGGAATATTGAGTTTCTAACTTATTTACACTCAACTTATAACAAGATTTTAATAACTGGTGATTTTAATTTACATATTTATAACAGCGCTGACTCTTATGGAAGAGAGTTTTTAAA
>JAOXYM010000015.1:7385082-7410409 GCA_028567055.1 Leptatherina wallacei | reverse complement strand
GAAGCACTTTGAGATGCGCAATGTAGGAAAAGGTGCTATATAAATAAAGTTTGATTTGATTTGATTTGAATATTTGCGGTAAAGTCTGTCAGCTCTTTACCGGAGTTGTCTTTTCAAACAACTTTAAAATATCATCACAGTACCTGTGACAACAATTACTTTCCTGTACATCCAGGACTAAAAATATATATATTTAAATATCAGACATCTGGCTTTGACTCCAGTTGGGAGGTGTGTAATGCACATTCAGCCCTGCATCAAGTGGTTCTGCAGTATTTACGGGTGTTTACCAGCTTCAGCTCTGATTAGCATTGATGAAAACACAATTTCAATGGGTGCACTCTTTCATTTTTAACAAGGTTGCAAGAATGTGGACAGCCGACATGAGAATTGTTCCCTTTCACCTCAGTGTTGGTAACAGAAATGTTTTTATCCCTATTTCTTCCATGATTTACTCTCTGCACCTCGGATCATTTTGAGATGCACAGTTTCAATCATCAGACCAGCTGTATAAAGATGAGCCGCTTTTGACCGGCTTGTAACAAAAAAGCTGTGGGACGAAGGTCCTGAAAGTACTAATCAGAAACTAATAGTAGCTTAAATGAGCAAAAACAGTATATGACACACATTAGTATGACAATTAATCGTTAATTAAAATGATCGAAGTTGTTTCAAGTTGCTAACCTTCATGGGAAATAGTTTGTTGCCTAATAAGAGTGAAAGCCGATCCTCAGTGATGACCTCGTGCCTCCAGGCTGCTCAGCCCCCATGTTTCCCCTCTGCATATCACATTTCCACAATGGCTGACCTTGCATGAACAGTCGACCCTCTGCTCGTGGAGTTGGTGATTCATCACCAACACATGTTAGGTGTCAGCAGCCCGGGCTGGAGTGGGAAGCTACAACCTACTGCAGTCTGGCAGCAGGGAGTCTCTCCCTCTTAAATCCAGAGGCAGCAGGATTAATGTGCAGCATCTGATTAAAGCGGTTAGTTTGCACTGACAGAAGCGGTCGCAGGAGCTCAGTGAGATCTGGCTAATTGCTGGTATTTATCACAGAGAAGGTATTGGCTGATGGGTTTTCCCTAATGTCATCTTACCTCACCCCATCCTGCCTCCTCTCAGCTCTCTGATGAAGAACACTGTGCTACTGATTAGTCCTGATTAGAGAATATCTTCTGCAGTGAGTCACTGTATCTCACTGGGAATGTGTGTTGTCTCTTTACAGATGGCGAGCAGGAGGGCCTACGTAGGTCCACCTCCAGCCCCGATCACAGCAGGTGAGATGAATTTGCTTTTCCCTTCACTACTTTCCTCGCTTTTCAAATCTGTCTCTGAGGTGGGAGGAAACCGACTAAGCAGCTAAACTGTCTTTAGAGGTTTTTTCAACAGTTTGAAGCCCTTAAGGTTTTTTTTTCTTTTCTTCAACTGTCAGCATGCTTGACTTATTTAGAATAACCCAGTTATTTTGCCCTTTTGCATTTCCTTTTGTGGGTCAAACAACTACCAGCTTTGTTCGTTTGATTTGAGCTGATGTCAAGGAGCAAATTAGATTACCAGCAGTGACACTTCAACTATGTGGACAAAAAGTCATGGACACTAATCAGAGCAAAAGTACTCAGAGTCCATGAAACATTCCTTTCTATACAAAGCACATTAGTCTCATTTAAATACAAATGCAGGGCTTCACCAGCATAATACTGCAAAAAGTTTGACTAATAGAGGTCACATTAGGTCACTTCTGACCACATGAATTACAAATGCATAATCCTATGCAAATGAAACACATGAGTACAACACATAAACAGTTAAATGCTTTCTTACTTTTATATAGAGATACTCCACAGGAACAAGAAGAAAATCAGTGTCACAGTCCCTCAGTTTCTTCTTCTCTCAGTAACGCCAGTTCTTGCTTTTCTTCTTTTCCTTCTGCCATCTGTCTTTCTTGGCTTTCTTTGTCGTTTCTTTGTCAGGTTGAGTTCGACAGCATCGGGTTCAGACAGTCTGTTCGGACCACCGCTGGAGTCGGCCTTCAAGTCCAAAAGTTTTGACAGCCGAGAACAGCTCCGAGAGAAGAACACTTTTGGTGCTTCTGAATGTAAGAAAGATTTTTAAACCTTTTTTATTTCCCCCTCATATCATCATGAATAAGACCCCCCCCCCCCTTCCGCCCACAAGAAGTTTTTGTCACAGTGGAGATTTTTACTCATCACAGCAATGGGAGTAAATGTGGAATTGATGAGAGCTCAGTTCCATTAAGTATCCCTGGAAGTCATTATAATGGTTCAATATGCAGAGGTGCAATTTCTCTCCTTAGTGGAATGCAGCCAGCCATCATTAACACACCTGCATTTTCCCAGTAGAATCTCGTAGAAGGGGATTTAATCTCGGCCAACAGCTGCTTTTCTTAAGATTTCATTAACTAAATGGCATCTGTTTTTAAGTAATCCTGAGATAAGGTAGTTCATTTTCTTGTAAAAATTAAACATCAAAACTCTCCAGTACTAATAAAAACATGAGTCACACATTTCTGTGGCTCAAATAGGCGTGTGCTCACCTGATTACAAATGTTGTTTGGCACAGAAGTCTCCAACCCATTACACCCACAAACAGAACAAAGACTGGCAGAAATGTCTTTGAATGTCCAAATATGTTGCATGTCCCCTGTCGATAACATAGATGCCCCAAAATCTTGTGGTTGGGACAGTTTGGAAACCTACAATGAGCCCAAATATAAAGAAGAGACCAAATAAATAACAAATTATGACAATTTGTACAATGTTCTCCACAATATTTGAAGTAGAAATTTTTTTAGATGACATAAACCTGTGTTTTTGTTTCAAATCATTCTAGTTTCCAAAATATTTTCTCATTTTAAACTGTTTTGAGACACTTAAAACAGATTAAATCATTTTCTGACTCAAATATTAACTCAAAGACCCGAATAATATCTGCAAGGTTTCATTTACCCTCACCTACAGCCTGAGAGGCAAGAAGCAGGGCTAACAAAGCAATGCTGAGTGCTCTGTAAGAACGGGTGAAACAGATGAGCTGTCAATATTTTTATGTTGATTGTAACAGGTAGACATAAAGATGTTTAGAGATATAAAATGCTACATTTAGTAAAACACTAAGACGTGCCTGCTCAATGCCAGGGAAACGGCATTGGCTTTATACAGAATAGCAAATATTTCCCATTAATGGTTTTACTTCAGTACAAGGGCAGAAAAAGATTAATCTACTTGTCTATTTATGTAGAAAGCAGAAACTAATTGGGAAGTTAGTGTTAAGTCTTAAGATTGAAAACCGAATGGGATACTCAGACCATTCAAGCTGAGGTCCTGCATTGATGGAAAAGCCTTTGATCCTTTTCATCCCAAAGCTCATCATATTTCTACAAGTGAATCTATTCACTCTGAGCTTTGTGGCGAAATTGATGTCTCTGCTAAAGTGTCCACAAATTGGGTTATTAGATGTTCAGAGAGAGAGAGAGGACCTTGAACAAAGTCATCACAGCCAGAGGCAGACAGGGCTTAGACTTGTTGATGAGGTGGGCTCTGATTGTGAGTAGGATCTAATGAGACTCGCTTAGTTCAAAGAGAAATACCACCTCTTTCTTTTTCTCTCTCTCACCTGGACAGAAATGTGTCCTGAAACTTTGCAGGTGTTTTGATTCTTCTCATGTTGACCACATAATTTACTTTGCTGGTTTTGTCTGATGTGTGCCAGATGCTGCCTTCTCGTCCGATTCCTCATCACCCGAGAACGTTGAAGACTCCGGCCTGGACTCACCTTCCCATCAGCCTTTTGGGCCGTCTCCCGAGCCAGTGGGTTGGGCAGCTTGGCCTCCTGTGTCACAGAGTAAAGAACAGACACAAACACTGGGCCGACCAGTGGACCCTTTCCTCTCCGTTTTCCATGACCCTCCCCCTGGACGCAGCCCTAACCCGCAGGGGGACCCCACCAACATCTGGTCTGTCGCCTCATCTCGTCCATCGCGCGTCCCCCCAGACATGGACACATCATCGGTACGGTTCCCTGCTTTCTCTCAGTCCCTCCAGCCACGTGAGATGGAGTCAACAGTGTGGAACTGCAAACACATCCCACCTGAAGACCCCTTCCTTGCTGCCTTTGAGAGGACAGTCACCCAGGAGACGCTAAATCTGTCTGATGCCTGGACACGCCCGCCGCCTCGCCCATCCCAGGAGGGCAGGGGAAAGGAAGTACGCGGGGACCCGTTTTCTGTCTCCCTCGTAGACAACAAAACACTTCCACCCCCTTCCTCTTCTTCCTCATCCTCCTCCTCCAGTCGTAAAGATAGAGATAGGAAACGAGACCGTAGCCTCCCGCCTCCTGTCATTTCAGATGACCCATTTGCGATCACAATGATTGGCAGTCCGACACACCAGTCGTCACTGGCTGCAGCAGCTGGGATGATGCCACCACACAGCGGAAGCAGCTCCACCAACAGCAGCAGACTGGGTTTCGATGCCAGTTCGAGCTCTTTACCGTCATCTCAGCCAAAGAGGGAGATGACGCACTGGAACTCTGTCCACAATCCTTTTAGTGAAGGTGTCGGCTCCAGATCACAGGAAGGAGGGGGAAAAGGTGAAGGGGGAGAGAGGAGAAAACATCGATCATCAGAGAGCGAGCCACGCAGGAACGCCCCTCCCCTTACCAGGCACTCGGGACCTCAGGAGGATCTGTGTTTCTCAACAGACAAAGATCAGGACTGTCTGGATCTGAACACTCAGATAACCTCCTGCAACATCAGCTCCAACAAGGGTACAACATTAACTCCCCTCCTGTCTGTTGGGTATTAAGCTGATTTATTCTCATTTCAAGGCTGGCTGTACATACCGCACTGCTGCTCCAGCTCCGGTTTCTGTTTGTGCCTCTCATGTAGAGTCGGGTCACAGAAGCACCTGTGACAAAAACAAACCTTGAGACAGACAAATTCTGGTTGTTAAAAGCCTTTTGGTCTGGTCTACGTTTATGGTATAAAGACTAAGGTGAAAGAAGGGGGCTTGTCATTTTAGATGCACGCTTGGCTATTTCTTCTATTTTACACCAGATTGAGAAAAAGTGGATCATCCATTCCTCACTTATGATGCTTTTCCATGACATGGTACCGTACCATAGCACACCGTACAACTCCCCTGCTTTGTTTTACATTTCACTCGGTACCATGTCACTGTGGCAGGATCAGCTGTTTTTTTAGCAGCGTGTTCGAAGCTGTGGCAGCACAGATGCGATCCATAACGTCCCTGTGTGTTTATTATTGATTCAACAGATGCTTGCAAGCGAGGAGCACGGAGTGGTTGTTGCACTGAATGACTTTGTGATTGGCTTTTAGTTCAGAGTTTAAATATCTGCAATGATCAGTAAGATGCTCATGTTTTCATTAGTCATGCTCACAGCCTGCGATCCATGTGCTCAGATATCCATCATTCATTTTTTTATATTTTACCAGCGGACTTTTAAACAACTTCACGAAACAAGGAATCGTGTCAGGTTGTGCAGCTGGGGAGACTTCTTTCCGACTCTCCCACCAATCAATCTCCGGCACTGTGACAACATCACCCTGTCGGCTTCGCTCGCTTGGAACCGCAGCTCAGCTAGTACTAAGAAGAATAGGATAGGATCGTATTGGTTTCATATCATGGAAAAACACCAAGCATGCTGAGCCGAAACCATCCAGTGCAGAACCATGTTATGGAAAAAGCATCATTAGCAGCAGAAGTGGTCCACAGGCAGCAGAATAAACATAGAGCAGCACAATTCACCACTTATCATACCCAGTTTTCTTACGGTCTTCATCAGATAAAACTAGTCCATTATGTGATGTGATGAGGACAGACTGTGTATAAGGGATAAAACCTGAGATTTGTTCAGTTCTTCCTCACTAGAGAGGAAAATCTCTTTAAACAAATTCAAACACCAACAGAAAGTTTCATCTTTAGTTAAATCGATACAGATGAAAAACCCACCAGTGAACACAACTTCTGGACTTCTGTCCAGTGTGATTCAGATTGAGTGACTTTGTTTGTGTCTCTGTAAGGTTCCAAACATAACTTCAGACAGGACACAGCTGAAGTGGTCGCAGCTGCTCCTCAGAGAGCAACCCGGGCCAAGAGGTGTTCAGGTCAGCTCAGCGGCTGTGAGAGGGTGAGTATTCTTCAATTAGCTCCTACACAGTGTGAGCAAGTGATTGAGTAGGGACATCATCTTGACAGTAGTCACATCATCATCATCATCATCATCTCTGTCTCACTCCTGTGTTTCAGTCCCGGTCACTGTGTTCCTCCCCGATGCTTGAGCCCTGCCCTTCCCTCACCTCCTCTTCCTCCTCCAGCCCCAGTGAGTGGGGGCCGCAGGCAAAAGACGGTGAGTGGGTTGTGAAAAACCGAGCAGCCAGTCCTGCCAGAGTGGGACAAGCCTCACCACTGCCCTTCCAGCACCAGGACCTCCAACAGAGACCGAGTAAGCCACATGAACACAAATCTATGATTTAGATGTGAAGTACAGGCCTGATATCCTGGAGTGGAGCTGGAGAGTAATACCCGAAACCTGATGGGACAAAAATACATATTTATACCGTGTTATTTTTAAAAAGATCCCACTGAATATAAGTTATAAATAAACTCATTAAGCTCTGGTCATATTATAAGAAAAAAGACACATCCAGAGTAAATGAAGCTCCACAATGTTAAGGTTTATATGCATGTTATTGGTGTCTACAGACATGTACGGACCTCTGAGAAAGTAGTCCCAGTCTGAAATCACTACACCTGAGTAAATTCCTATTATTGTCTGTTTCTTTTTTTTCTTTTCTTTTTTTCCCCCCCATTTGGCAGAGGATGACATCATGCCTAACATGCACACAGACGCCATTTATCACCTTCAACAACAAAATCATTTTAAACATTGTTTGCACCAACAGTTGAAAATAAACACCATTGTCCTGTGTTGTTATTTTCTTATAGTAGGTGATTAAGTGTGTAAGTTTTAAGCCTCATTTGGGGTTCTAATCATTTTTAAATGAAGCTGAGAAATATGCAGGTTTACATTGTTGGACAATGATCAGTGAAAACAACTGCTTAATGAAGTGAAATAATATGAAATCACCATCTTGTATGAGTGTGAATATTTAATATGTACTAGAGATAATTCCCATAATAAGAGCTCACCCGTGTCTTTAAATAGGTCTTAGAGCCAGAGATAGAACCGGCTTGTAGTTGGTTTTGAGTTGTATTTCCCTTTAAGACACTTCTTGATGGCTTTACATTTCAGAGCTGGAAGCTCTTTCTCATATACATATACATATACATATACATATACATATACATATACATAGCCTCCTCCAAAACGTAGTTTGCTGTTTTTTACTAATTGAACATCTCTAAGAGCTGAAAAACCTGGATTTTTTTATTCATTTATTTTTCTTACCTTTGCACATTCAGGCTAACTTTTCCTCTTGTGTGATAAGCAAAGTGAAGTAGCTCTAGATGGAAGGTCTGTATTTACTGTACTTAAGTAAATACTTAACTAATCCTCACTGAGGCAAGAAAGTACATTACAGTGTATTATTGAGTTTTTAAAGTGCGTAAAGAGCATACTTTCCAAAACAAGTTCTTTAAATATGACTTAGAAGAACATGAATCAGTGTTTCTGTGTTTTTCCTCCACAGTGCACCTGTCCAGAGGTCCCAGCCCCATTTCCCTCAGCACGCAGGAGGCCTGGCCAGTAGCAACGGCCATAACAGAATATATCAATGCTTACTTCAAAGGTGGACAGCACAACCGGTGAGTATGCTGCTTCCTGTTCCCCTAAACATTCTGTGTTGTTGATTGACATTGAATGAATTAAAAACTGAATTAGTCATATTGTTTGTTTGCTCTTTTTCTTTTTTTTTTAGCTGTCTTGTGAAGATCACAGGCGATCTGACGATGTCCTTCCCAGCAGGAATAACTCGGATTTTCACCGGGAATCCCAACGTTCCCGTGCTCAGCTTCAGGCTGGTCAACATCTCAAGGATCGATCACTTCCTGCCCAATCAGAAGCTGCTGTACAGGTCAGCTGCCCTCTGTTGATGCGTCACAAACCTCCAGTATTGAATCGTTCTCATTCTGTCGTGCCTGCATCCCCCTCAGTGATCCGTCTCAGAGCGACCCGGACACCAGAGATTTCTGGTTCAACATGCAGGCCCTGCAGCTCTACCTGCAGAGAGAGGCTGAACTCAACCCCCAGGCTTCGTACTACAACGTAGCCCTGCTCAAGTATCAGGTCAGAATTTAGGGTTCTCATCCTGTCCATTAATTATTGCAGCTGTTTTTGCCCCGGACTGATACGTTGTCAGAGAAAACACCTTCACATTGTGCGTCTCTCGTCTCCTCAGGTATCATCTCAGGACCCGGGTCGGGCTCCCCTCCTGCTGTCGGCCGAGTGTCAGCGGAGCGGCACGGTGACCCGAGTCTCCCTGGATTACCACTGCTGCCCGGCCACCGCGCCCTCCACCCAGCTTACCGCTGTCCAGGTGCTGCTGCCTCTGGACCACACTGCCACAGATCTGCAGTGCCAGCCACCCGCTTCCTGGTGAGCAGCAGTGATGTAATGGTGAAAGGATAATGAGTAGTTTGTCATGAAGGAGGGAGGTTGGCAGGAGAACGACCTGTTATTTTCCTGATGAATATTATTAACGGGATTATTGCAACACACACTCAATCATAAATAAAACCTTTACTCACAGAGCAGAAGCACAGCTTATGAGAAGGCGAAGGCCGAGCTTGAATGGGATTTTTAAAGAAACTGACTTAAAGATTTACTAAAAAATAAAGTCAGCCTGAGATCAGCGGTTCCTGCACAGTGTAGAAATGTTACTATTTACTAGGTCTAAATAATTATGGAGACTGTTTTCTCTTTTTTGTTTTCTTGAAATGAACGCGTGAAAAGGCAGCGTGCTTTTCACATAGATGATTTTTAAAAAGAGGAATGTAGACACCACGATGTCCCCTCTTGCTTAATCTACTCTTTTCAAGTCTATCCAGAGTTTCGCCTTTTCTCTACTGTCATCTTGGTTTTTTGAGACACATTATAAGTTACTGCCAAAGTTGCACTCATGTATATAACAAACAGTGAAACTAGTTAACCCCTGATGGTGAGGTCTGACATTCAGTCTTAGCTAAGGTATAAATGCCATATAAGTGTCAGTCATTTACATGCTAAGCACTAGATAGCCTAGCCTCAAAGCCTAATCATGTTGTTTTATTCTAAATGGAGCCACAGATTTACTAAATACAGATGCATTAAAGAAGATTAAATCCAGTAATTAGGAGAATGAAGTCATTAGACTGGATCATTTCTTTTTAGGAAATGGATTCATGCTTGTTATATCCAGCGGTGTTGCCCTCTACTGCCCACCAGGAGGAATAAGCATCAAAGCACTTCAACAAGTTCCCTTTTCAGATCTGGAGGCAACTTCCATCCTTTCATTACAGTCTGGTTTATGCATTGGTTTGATTAAAGAAAAGAGGAAAAACAAACAGAGTAATAAGGAAATTTGAGTCTGGGAAAGTACGTAAGGATGACCTGGAAAGGATGTCCAAGTAAACTATTTTATTTGGCTTTCACTCAGTAACATCTACATGAGGTCAATCAAAAGGGGAATGTTTGCTCACTATTTCAGCCTTTTTTCATTGTGTGAAACCAGAAATGAAAACTAAAATGTAAATAAAGGCCTCTTCATTGAGAAATCAGATGTATTTAACTGCAAAGTGTGTGAGTGTGCATTAGCCATGCCTAGGAAAACAGGGATGTTTCTGGGGTTCAAATAGTGACAGCTAATATTGGTGTTGATTGTGCTGGCGTGGAGGGGAAAGGCTGCAGGGTGCGTGTAATCTCTCCTCTCCAGGTCTGGCGTTAGTTAGAGAGTTACAGAAACACCACCCACCGACACCATGGCAGCTGCAAGTTCGGGTGGAACACCTGCACCACTGGAATGTTTAATCGGAATAAGTTGATGAGTAGTTTTAATAATTAAATACAGTATGTTGGTTTGGCAGAGATGTGCAGGAGACAGCTTCGTTCAGCCCATGTGTGTCGGCTTGCTAACCTTTGGTTAAATCTCTGGATTTGTGATTCATTTCCAAAGGCCAGTTGTTGCTGCTGCGTAAGACGTCATAATATGGAAACTAGATTCTGCTGTAACGGGGTGCGAGGTTCAAATTCATGAGCTGTGGGATGCACAAGCACATACCACGGACATGCTCGCAGATCTGCAACACACAGCGGCTAAACTTAGCTTTAGCACACCTCTGCCAAACCAACATCCTAAACTGTTCAAACTAAACGTAGTTCATACTTTATCCCGTTAGAGAGCAAAACACAGACATGTGGATGAGGTTAGAACTCTTGTGAACGCCAGGTCTGGAGAATATGGAAACGTCTCCTACAAAAGCTTGAGATTAAGAAGTAAGTCGGGGCCCCTCTAAGTATTCTTTTACTCGTGCAGGAACGCTGAGGAGCAACGGCTGCTGTGGAAACTTCCCAACCTTTCCCCGACCAACCACAGTAAAGGTAAAAGCTCTGCTACCCTTCTTCATACCTCCATCTGCATGCTCTCTTTATACTATATGCATCGTGAATTCTTTCACAGAAGCATTAGCATTTCAACATGGAAGCTGCTCTCCTCGGCCCCGAGAGCAAAAATCCGAAATCGAGGAAGTGAATGCTGAATATTCACGTCTCATGTGTCAAACTGAGTGTGTTTAAATGTTTAATGAACATTCTGGTAGTCAAATGAGAGCCAGCATATGGTATGCCTCTGATTTAAGTTACAGGCAAGTCTTAAAATGAAATAATGTTCTTATGTCTTCCAGCACCACCCACAGTTCTGCCATTTACTGTTATTATTACCTCTGCGTGAAGCTTTAGTCTCTCACATCGTAGAGGAAACTTATCATTCCATCCTGCACCAGATAAAGTTAGAAGCCTCCTCTGGTTAATGAAGCAAGGCCACCATAACTCCTTCCTCCCCCTTTAGATACTGTTTTCCTGAACAAGGCCTCTTTCTTTGTGGTCAGTGTTCAAAGTGCAGCTTTATATTAATTCTGTCTGGCAGTTTTAAACATTATTTATAAGTTTTACACGACATTTTGTGGAGAACCATCCGAATGAAAAACACTACATGGTATCTCATCCTGTTTATCGGTCTTCATTCACTCGCTATGAATTTTCGAACATGCGTAAACATGTAAATGTTTGAGCCAGCGTCTCGTTGACATTCTGCAACACGCATTTTTACAATTTCTTCTTTTATCCAAAATCTAAAAGGCTTGATTACAACTCCCATTTATTATCAAGCATCACAAAGATTTTCTGACTGTAAGAATTAGGAATGACATCTTTTTATGTGTAAGTTCAATGTTTTCTGGCAGTTTGTGCATCTCTTAACTAAAATGAACTCTTAAATATTTGAAGTGCAATTAATATTTGTGCCAAAAGCGCTTCTCAGAGTATCTCAAGTTTCCTTGTTTTTGCTTTTTTTTTTTCCCCTTTTACCAGAAGCTCCCAGATACTTTTCTCTCGTCTCGTCTGATGGATTTATTTCATTACAGTCCTTGAAGACACATGTTTGCTTTATGGGGCTGGTATTTCACTTTTTCTTTTCTTTTTTTTTTAAAGGGGGGGGGGGGGGGGTGATTGTGGATCAGTTTTCCATATGAGCTTTATTTTCCTTCATTGTGCAGCTGGATTTACTATGACAATAAAATACCCCAAGAACATGAATAAAGGCAACTTCTTTTTCCTTTTTGGTTCAGTTCAGGACTGAAGAAGTTTTAACCAAAAAAGGCAAAAGAAGTCCGGTTCGAGCTCTAATGATCCCCGTGTCCCGACTGACTGAGAAACTACATAAACATACTTGAAATATGTTTATTATCCTTTACAGTATGTGTCCTCTTACATGCAGATATTGGAATCTCGGCCACTTCTGCAGAGCTGGCAGCTGTAGAAGTCCTGTTTGGGATTTACTGATTCAGATGTGATGTCATCACCATTTTTTGTCTTTTCACTGCTTCAACAGCCTGAACGTTTGAAGTGATGGTCAAATGCAAGCGCAGGGTGTTTAGCTTGTCTGTCTACCCTCTGACCTCGCTGATCATTTAGTCTGATTTGTTGAAAAAAAAATGAAATGCAGCACTTCTGCCACCAGAGAAACTAAACTGTATCCATGCTGTGCACTTTTACACATGGTTTAATGATGAAGTTCGAATGAGTCGGATAAATGATTCCTGAATGATTCACATTATTAAATTGACATCTTTTGATCTGCTACTGCTGTCCGTTTACATCGGGGTGTGTGTGTATATGTGTGTGTCAGGCTCGGGGACTCTTTGTGCCAGCTGGCAGTGCCTGGAGGCTCCCCGCGGCCCTCCTCCCAGTCTGGCTGTTCAGTTTGTGGGCTCTGGGACCTCGCTGTCGGGCATGGATGTGGAGCTGGTGGGCAGCCGCTACCGCATGTCGCTGGTCAAGAAGAGATTTGCAACAGGTGACACTTTTGAATATCTACAAATATGTGTCCGACATTAACTGTGAAGTGAAAGTGAGATAAACCTTTTATTTATAGATCTACATTTATAACCACATTTTTACAAAATTGAGGATTTTTTTGTTTGGTCTTAAGCATCATCACTGATAGTTTTTACATAATTGATTCTTTACTTATTTATAAAGCACAAGTAAATAAAAAATGTTTACAACCCTCTTAACAAGAAGAAATCCTTAATTGTTTGATGTGTTAACACAGTAATGAAGACATATTCACAAATTGCCTTCTTACTAAAGCTTAGACCAGAAGTCTTTTACCACCCCTGTGCATGCTTCAGTAGTTTATATTGTAAAGCTGCAGCTAATTAGCTTAGCGCAATATTAAGTTTGTCTTTTCTTAACAATGTCAAAATCCATTTATACCTGTAAGAAGCCCTAATTACCTCATTAGAGGTATTTCTGAGCTGGATGCAGGGAAACCTGCAACCTTGCTGCCATGGTGAAAGTTGCCAGGAAACGAAGCTGAGACAAACAGTCTGGCATGTGACTCGCTCCGTATGTTGAAGAAGCCATTTGTGCATTTTTCCCTATTTAAACAAAAGGTGTAGATTGAAAGGAATCCACTATAATCTGTGTTAAGAAGTAAATGTAGTCTCTGGGAGAAGTATTGTGTATTGATTGGGTGGGTATTTTTTATTTTTTTATTTTGTTTTGTTTTTCTTTTCTTACAGGTTAAAAAGAAAATGGGAATACTGACATAAATTTCTCACATGCATGTAATAATGTCTCTGTTCTCAATAAAAATATATTTTAAAAAAAAAGAAGTAAATGTAATTAAAAGTTGCACATTTCTTTCTTCGGACTGTTTTCATTAACGCTTTTTATCTCTTGTGTTTGACAGGGAAGTACATGGCGGGCTGCTCTTTGTGAAACGTGCAACAGACTGATCCTACAGATGCTCCGGCTGGAGGAAAAACTTTGCACTTTTCCAGCGTTTGAGTGAAGAGGTCGCCCTCGGTAAGACGAGGCTGCTCAGCCACGGAGGACAACGTGCACTTACTTCTGACTGTCCTGCTACTTTAGGACCAAGCCTTTTCTTTCTTTTCTTCTAACTTGTGTGTTATTTGTTAGTTTTTTCTTCCTGGAAAAGGCAGGAAAAAAACGATTGAATCTTCTCCGTTCACATTGTGTTCTGTGTGCCTTTGTATCAAGAAACTGCAAACTAAGCTAATGTCTGATCATTTCTTAAATTATAGAGGAAAGGAAAAAAATGTAAGTTATAAACAAAGCATATTACAGTCTGGAGGTGAGTTGCCATGGAAACTAGGAATTTTTAAATTATGTAAATATTGTATCTCTATATCATCCTAAAGGATCAAAAATAGTCATTTGTGAGCAAAGATCTTCTACCGAACTGTGGGAAAAGAAATGGTTGTAAATCTGAATTTGTTCCTGATGGAGGTTTTGTGATGTTGATTTTTGATTAAAAATAAATAAACGTGCTCAAATATTTCGGTCTACACCAGTTTATTACACATTGTGACCAAGTACAAAATACAGCTGAACTATGCAGTTTATTACAGACCATCATCTGTCCTTAGGCCAGTTAAAGTGTAGTCAAGAACAGGTTTAAAAATACACAAAAATAAGGGTTCAGTATACTTGTAAGAAGAACCTAGTTCAATAAAAAATAATCCTCCGCCAAAAACTCTAAAACAGCCTTACAAAACATTACAAAGTACACATACAAATGATTTTTGTCCAAAACACTTTAAGGCAAATTACTGTGACAGGCACAAGTTACAAAAAGCCTTAAAATAACTCAAACTCGAGGACTCTCATTGCTACAACAAAATCATTTTAGGGGGAAACAGCGAGGGAAGAATCAAAAACAACCAAACATTTTTCTCAACACAAAGCTGAAGTTCATTAAATCAGATTAGTTCATATAAATAAGTTTTTTTTTTTTTTTGTGACTGACCGGGTGCAGCAGCACCTCAGTTGTAACTCATTGTCTTTACATTGAACAGCTGAGATTGGAAACAAATTTGTTACGCACGCCAGTTTAATCAATTACAGATCAAAGCAGTTTTTCTGATGTAATATGACTAGACAAGTACAGCATCAGAAAAGAGATTATAAGGCATAGGCCACAGAGCACGCACTTTCTACATCATATAAAGATATATATATATAATCTATTATGGACAAGTTCCCCAAATAACACACTGTGTTTTCCATCTAATTCAAACAGAAAATAAGACTTCAGCTGAGTAACAGCATGAGGTCAAAGTATCTGAAGTCTGGGGCTTGTGTGCTGGCTCAGACACCTTTCTCTGTAAGGGTTTTGGTTTACCGGTCCATAACTTTTACCTGCATTGTATTTAACATCCTGTCTCCATTTAACCGATTACTCTGGATATGTGCCAGCTCTGAAGTAAACAGCCACAAGTCTGTGCATCTATCCTTACAGCTTTTAGAGCCGTCGCAGGTTTGAGACCAACGTGTAGAACTATTTACATGAAAAGGAAACGAAACCAGAACAGTGGCTACATTTATCTTTTTAAATTCTTCCCTCATGTAATCTGAACCAAACTGAGCATAGCATAGAAATCTTTTGAGGTAAACAAACTAACATCTAACACACCCAAGATCCCCGCCTTCCTGACTACAGCCACATGATGAGGTCCTACTGCCTAACACAGAGCCGGCATTTGACTTGAGCTGGTGGGAATAACTGGAGGGGGAAAGTCCTTTGAGTCAGTAGGCCGCTTGTTCTCAATTTCTTTTGCCTTTTTTTCGTGTGTGTGTGTGTGTTAGGTACGAGCTGCAGCAGAGCAAACGAGAAGAGCACATCGATACGTAGCCGTCGTTAAAGGTGCTTTGAATGTTTTGAGGTTTGGAAACGATACATTCATACTGCGGTAGAGGCACAGCTGAGGAACAGACATCTGCAGTGGTGGTTTCAAAGTTAGAGATCTAAGGCACTCAAATGACACTATGGCACAACTAATTCCATTGTTTAAAAATAAAAAAAAAAGAAAGAAAATGAATCACAAATACCACCACTCAAAGTTATACATCCAATAAAGTACTGCACAACATTATTCACAGTTGCAAAAACAAAACAAAAAATAACAAATCAGACATGTGTTACACCCTTGTGAGGTTAAAAAGAAGAAAAAAAGTCCTTAAAAACACTAGTCAGGGGAGGACCGATGCTGCTACACTCTTTAAGAATCTACATTGTACACTGTCTGCAGAGGGAAGGGACCGTTGTGCTCCGAAAGGCTCCCAGAGCTACTCCTCACAGAGATGCTGTGGCTTTCAGGAAGGACTCACATCTCCTGCAGAGGGTGGCTCATTTCAATCCTCTCTCTCTTTACAGCCGGTTCAGAAGGTCCTCTGGCTGCTTCCGTATCGCTGCCCAAATTACTCATCTCATCAGAGAAAGCTGTATCTGGTGGCACAGAGGGGGATAATAGATTTGTGACCATGAAGTCAAACGGTGCTGAGGTTGCTGGATACAAGAAGCAAAGGGACATGATTACAGGCAGAAAGAAGATGGTTTAAAAAGATAAGCATAGCATTATTAATTCTGTTACTGTCTGCAAATCCCAGTTCCCTGCCCCATCTCTGTATCTCCTCTGAGCCCCCTGGCTGCTGGAAACGCATCATAAAAAAGCTTTTATAATTTCCTAATACAGCTGGACAGTTGAAGTGGGGAAAAATGTATTTTCTTGGAACTATTTTCTCTGATTCATAGATGTTTGGTGCTCTGATGCACAATGACACAAAGTCATCAGTACTGACAGGTGGATAAGGATCAATTTGCCTGGTTTTGATAGAGAATCAGTCATTCCTGTTAAAGTGGGATGAAGTTTTGAATTAAAATATATAAAAAAAATCATTTAAACCTAATTTCAGAACCATTGTTTCTATAGAAAATATTTCCATTAAAAAATTAGCAAAAAGTCAATATATCTCAAACCCTTTATGGTGAGTATTTCTTCAAGAAGATGATGTTTGTGGGTTTAATTAAAAATAAAAAAGCAAAATCCCCCCCAAAAAAAGTTGCTGTACATTATATTTACTCACTTTTATAACTAAAACCCAGAGCTAGCTGATGTTATTACTGGATTTGTATCAAAAGTAACAAAGACTCACCCTTTTCCATCAGAGACGGCATCATGGAGCTCAGGTCACTGAACTGTAATTGAAGTATTGAGAGTATTTGTCAGACATGCAAGCATAACATGATGTGCAGGTCTCCTCATCAGAACAAAGACCGTCTCATTTACCTCTCCCATAACAGCAATCGGAGTTTCTCCGGTGGCCTGAGCCACACGATGTTCCACGAGGTAAAACATGTACTCGTCATACAGCAGGCGGATCAAGTGGAAGGAGCCGAAACTAGCAGCGCTGCGCAGAGTTAGATCTCTGATCACCATTGAGCTGCAGGTGGGAAGAAAATAATGACATGAAGACATCAACATCTTTTTTTTTTTTTAAAGTTGAAGTAAGTATACCCCTCTTGTACCTGTAGAAGGACCACTTTAGCAGAAACTGGCGAGCGGCTTTGGGGAAGCTGGGGCTCCCCTGGTGAGGTTTCAGAACCTGAGAGACCACATTATCCAGCCAGGTAGCCCACTGGTCCAGAGAGCTCTGCTGCTGCAGGGTGACCTTAAAGTCCTGCTCAAGGCGCTGAACCACACTCTCGTCACACTGACACACCCATGACGCCTGCTCCTGTTAAGACACGATCCACAGCAGACGTGTGAGCTGCAAGCCGGCATTTAAACTTGAGGTTGTTTTTTTTTTAGTGTGAATAACCTAGAACTTGATGCTACCTGGACGTTGGCAAAGTCCACCCTGTTGAGGTCAGAGAGCATCTGGTTGATCTGGGAGGTGTTCTGAAGGACGGCCCGCGCCGCCTGGGCCAGGTGGTTCAGACTGGTGTAACGCCTCAAAGTCTGAGCAAACGCACTGACCACCGCCACCTGCACCACACACCGGAGTAAAATTACTCATCAGTCCTGCAAGACTAGCACGAGTCAATACGGAATAACATTATGGACACCTCTTTCAAATAAGTCAAAATGAACTGCAAATTGAGCTCACACCGTGTAATAAACAGAAAAAGACATATTTTCTTGTTACCTTAGTGCGAACAATCTCCTGAGGGAAGTTGTTCATGGCGTTAGTCAGCCAGCCCTCCAGACTCTTGGCAAAGTTTCGGATGGCCTGAGTGAGAGTGCCTGAAGAAACAGAACAGCCTGGATTATAAAGTGTCTTCACAAAATCTCAGAAAGCATCGTCAGATAGAAATGTGGAGCAGAGAGGGGACACCGCCGCACTCAGACTAAACCCCTGTATTTATTGGAAACGACGTGACTCTACGACATCCACATGTAAATTCAGCTTCATTGGAAGTTAAATCTATTTGAGATCAGCTTCATATAAGTTAAATGTTAAGATATTGGGGCAAATATGTTGACATGATCAATGGGAAAAGTAACTGACATAATTCATATCACAAAAACAACAAAAGGTACTTACTAGGAACAGGACGTAAAACATCAGGGATGAGGATCTCCACCAGGGCCTGGTAGAGGATGTGATCACAGCTCCTCATCCATATTCTGACAGGTTCATATTTGCACAGAGCCACCAGCTTCTCTCTGGGAATCGCACCTTCCAGGTCGTCATCACTACTCAGAAAAACACACAAATCCAAACTTAGATTTTTTTTTTTCCTGCCCTACACTCAGATATAGAATAATCCTGAGCTGTAAACACAGAAGTCTTTTCCCGTCTGTGTGATCCGACCTGTTGGGGATGGTGGTGCTTCCGTCACTAGATGGCGATGTTGAATACCAAAATGTCTGCCAGAGTTTCTCAATATAGTGGAACTGGAGATTCATCACCACATCCAAAGTAGCCTGCAGGAGAGAGAGAAGCAAAGGAGGGAGGAAGAGGATAAAGGGGAGGGAGTGGAGGAGGGGGGAAACAGGGGAGGACAAAACACACAGAGCTGAACCATGGCAACCAGACACACAACAAAGTTTCTACAGGCAGGCGGGCAGGCAGCCTCTCGCTCACCCTCGGCCCTCCCGGTTAGACAACGAGCCAGCTTAAACACAGCACTCTGCACATTAATCATCAGGAGGATCCTACAGGCCACGTTTATGCTTCGGCTCAAGTTTTTCCCTTGTTTTTTTTTTAACTCACATTACTTTAAATCTCACAAAGCAGTCCGGTCTTGTAAATGTGTGCATGTTTTCGTCTAATTTGAGTGACCTGAACTAACCCAAGAGGCTTCCTCTTTCCTGTTCATATGCATTCATTTCTTTGAATTCTGCATGTAAGTAAACTCGAAGGAAGCAGTGGTCAGCTACTGATATGAAAATGATAATCTGGCTCTAAAAAAAGTTCACAGAGCCCTTAACCTCAACCCGTTTATTCACAAGTTCACGGTGGTTCATCAGACCAGCAGACTCCACTGAAAGAAAAGAACGATCTGTCCATTTCTGTCTCAAACAAGAAGAGTAAATCTCTGGCGTATGAAGCGAACGATTCACTCGGTGCCCAGACAATCTCTCTCTCTCTCTCTCTCTCTCTCCGCTCTCGATCTGGCAGGACGTGCACTTGCTGCTGGATCCTGTTACACAGCAGCGTAAGATTCAATCACATGATATGTTTTTGCTTCCTCACTTGTTGTTGCCATGACAACCATGTTTACGGTTGCCCCCAGCAACAGGTCAAACATAGAACTCCAAAACAAAAAGGGAGAATTCCCCCTTCCCTTTAAACAAGATCGTTTTGCATCTTTCTTTCTTTTTTTTTTTTTGTTTGGCCCACACAGGGGAAAAATGCTTTTGAAAAAAAAAAAAAAGTGAACGAGAAATAACACGTGTTCACGTGCAGTATATATCACAGATGAGCAGCCTGCGGCAGAGCTTCCCAAACTAAACCTGCATCCCACAAACTCCTGTGGTTTACAGTGTGATTTATTACTCTGGATGTTTTAATAAACATCTAATCATTTACCCTAAAACATTAGCTTAATGGAGCCCCGAATATCTGTTGTGGCATCAGGCGTTACCATGACATCACTGGAGTAAACATACTCCACGGTTGATACAAATCTATTAACAGCCCTTTCAAAGAAAAGTGAAACATTAAAGTGAAGTTAAAGACTAAAATTAAAATGTGGGCTAATAAAACTATTAACAGGACACTTGCAGAAGAAAATTTGAGAAAAAAAAAAAGAGAGAAGTGAAATGCATCAACATTAAACACGTTGCGGCAGTGCGAGCTGTAAGAGTGACAGAATTGCGCTGGCAGACAAAGACAGGAGCCCATGTGCCTGTCCACAGACAAGGCAACACAAAGGCCCGAGGGGAGGCCACCACAAAGACACCGAGATGTCCACCCAGCACGCTGAAAGGTTAATTGGCATGTCTTGAAAGCTGCACAGAGATGAAAAGACGGCTGGAACAAAGGGAGTGTGGAGAAGCTGGACAAGGGGAGGGCAGGGATAATATGATGAAGCCAGAGCTTTGCTGCTTTAATCGCAGCTTCTCTCCTGCATGTAAAGCCGCAAACTCTGATGTTCGGTTTTATTTCTACTCCAGAGTTTCTTCTTCTGCCAACTCAGATTTACTATCCTGTCAAAAGGCTGTGACTTATGCTTTGATTAGAACTGAAATGCTGTTAGGTAATACACCCGCTCTCCACAACTCTTTCCTCATGCACCGCAGATTTTCTGTTTAGAAACACCTGTTGACTCGTTTGGTTTCCAAATGAGTCTTAAAAGATCAGGCTAGCATTGCAACATTATAAAAGAACTAATGATGTATTTATTAGTCAGACTTATTAACTTTTCTTTAAATAAATGAATAAATTATCTCTAAGGGAGTATTTTCAACAATGGATTAACACATACTTTATGTGTTAATGTGGAACTTTTAGCTGTCACTGTACTTTTTACAGTCAACAGACACTGTGGTCTGCAGCGTGGTTCTATACGCATTTAATACAACTAGTCTAAATTGTATTTGCTAAACTGAACTCAGCTAAACTTGTTAGGCAAGTATAATTATATCGTGTAATTCCCTTTTCCCTCACATGAAGCACAATATTTACCAACAAGCAGGATTTTTGCATCAGCCACCTGCAGCTATTAATCTACTGTCTCCTTAACCTTTAAGTATGTCAGAAACTGGATAAATCCTGTGAGCCTCGGGCAGCGTGTGGAGCTCTGTTACAGCCCTGAACATTAACTACAAAACTCAACATGTAGCGAACACAACCACCGTTCGTTTGGGTTGTTGCATGAAATGTAAAGAAAAGCAGAATGCAATCATATGCAAATTTTATAAACCAATAGTTAATATCACAAGAAAACAGAAATTAAATCTAAAAAGTCAGACATTTTACTATTTCACGAAAAAATATTAGCTTATTTTTAATTTGATGGCAACATTTCAACAGGGGGACACAGAAGACTAGAAAATAAGTGTTACTGTAGCAACAGTGGAGACAGATAAAGATGCTGCAACTAATTAAGTTAACTGGTGACAGGCCAGTAACATGATTGGGTTTAAAAATGAAGCAGAAAAAAAAGCACCTTAGAGAGGCAGAGACTCTCAAAAGTTAAGATGGCCAGTAGTTTAGCAAGTTGTAAAAAAAAACTGCATTTGCAAATTGTGAAGCGATTAAAACATCCTCGGTGTTAAAAGGTGATAACTTTCATTATTCCATAAATATTATTAAAGGATTCACAATATCTAGAGAGATCCTCGTGCTCAGGAACACTCTGAAATAAAATAAAATAAAGCTCTATCATGAAAAGAAGAAGCCATATGTGAACATGATCCAGCTACCGGATGCAGAAACGCCCTGGTCTCCTCTGGTCCAAACATCATTCAAGATGGACGGAGACAAAGTGGGAAAATGTTCTGATGTCAGACAGAAATGAAGAGAAGGCTTCCACATCAGCTCTAAAATCTACCTTTTATCAATGCTAAAAGATAAATACAACTTTTAAAGCATATGCTCCCATCCAGATGTCTTTTTCAGGGAAGCTCTGCATATTTCAGCAATACAATGCCAACCCACATACAGCATCTGCAACAACATGGCTTCATAGCATCAGAGTCCAGGTCCTCTGGTACATTATAAAATGCTAAATATGACAAAGGTGACTCAGAACCATTGAGAAAATAGAAACCTATAATCAGAGAACAACGGGACATTCTGCGAGGTTTGTGGTAAACATGGTCCTGTCCCAACTGTTTGGAAACTGCCATCAAATTCAAGACAAGCTAATATTTTCCATGGAATGATCAAATCTCTCACATTCAACGTAGGATGTTTTATTTGCTCTGCTGGAAATAAAATATTGGTTTAAGATTTTTGTTTTTAACTTTACATTTCACACACTGTCCCAACTTGTTTAACAGGAGACGAAGTTGTAAAAACAAGTCCTTCTGAGATCACACCCACCTCACAGTGGTTTCTGTAGAGTGTTTGAAACTTCTTGATATCATTCACGTTGATGCGCTCAGGCAGAGGCTGGGTGCCCAAGTCAGGAGACGGAAATGGAGGCAAGGTGTGAGATGTATCTGTATGATTAAAAAAAATGAAGAAAAGGCAGCTGTCAACCTCACAGCCACAAAAGAACGAGAGACAAATTTAAATAAAGTATATGAAATTCAGTGTGATGATAGCTCACGAAGTCTGCCACATAAACAACTTCTGACTCGGCCAGTCTGGTATTGGTACATATGTTTTACAAAATATGCTGGAGCAATGAAACAAAATTGGCAGTGCCAAAAGATGCAAAAGAGAAGTCGTGACAGTTGGTGTCCTTACCGATGTACTGCTGGTGGTGTTGGCTTTGAGCAGCCACCGACTGCTCCGGAGTGTTGCTGCAATGCTGAGAGCTCCCACACAGGCTGTCAGACATGCTATCCACCTTCTGTAGAGGCTTGAACCTGTGCAGACAAATGAGGGCAAGACATGCATGTTAGCCAGGTATGTAGGTTTATGAGAAAGAAAGTGAAACCCAAATCGAAAATTAACTTAAGAAAGGAACGTTGAGATTTGTAATTTATGTATCTACTGTTATACACAGATTTTACTTTATGAACACATCTTGTTTAGAAAAGAAAAGAAAAGCATACAATACACTGTAATACACTGCAGCTGTCATAAGACTAATGGCTCAGGGATCATATTAAGAGTAACTGTTGCTTTTTAGAAAAATAAATGAATAAGCCAAAAGGTGAACAGAAGAACAAATCTAGAGACAAAATCTATCACAGAACACAAACATTACATAAGAAGAGGACTGAATCTGGCATTAAAGGCCCACAGGGAAGAAGAGCTGACCTCTGTTTCTGGTGGACAGGCTGCTGTCTCATGGCCATGTACTGGGTGTCCTCCTGCAGCCGATTGAGCGGTGAGTCTGGCTTCACCCGGATGCCATAGTAATGATACTTGGAGTTGCCTCTGGTGGATGCAGCGGGAGAAAAGCCAGAAACCAGTGAGGAGAAGCCTTGCTGTCAGTGTAATCACTATCATTATCCTCTCCCACCAGCATGTCTCCGATGTCTATGAGGATCATCATACTCGTCACATCTATAATGGTTGCGTGATTACTGTTATCAGCATCTGCAACAACCTCTTCCTACCTGGTGCCAAGGCGGCGGGTCCTCAGGCCCATGAAGACCGAGCGGATGAGTTTGCCGAAGGAGGCTGCGTTGACCGGATCCAGTTTCTGTTCCTGACAGTGCCGCAGGTAATGGTTATAGAGGGAACACCGGGGCAGGCTCACTCCTTCTGCCGTCTCATAGTTGTCCAACAGCCACTGGAGCTAAAAATACACAGAAGAAGACACAGTCGCACAATCAGCATCCCCCAGGGGGACAAACTCGGACATGTGATAGCCACCTGGCCAGCAATGGAGAGGACTACCAATACTTATTAGCACATCAAAAGACGGATAACACACACACACACTAACACGTCACACAACCTCCTATTTTTAAGCACTACAGAGACGACAGCACCTCTTCTGTGACTATGTTTAAGTTTTTATTTCTTCACTAAAGCTGTAAGTTACTAAAGGATTAGGAACTACTGACAGTGAAAATTCAAACATCATCAGTGCTCATTATTCCGTCAGACAAATTTCCAAGACGATGCTGTAGAGGACAGGATCAGCGTGCCGCCTGCAACAGCACAAAGAATTTACAAGGCTCCAACTCTAATCTGCAAATTAGCTATAAACAAATTTCTCCCAACACGATGTGGACAAACGATGTTGAGAGTGTGACACTAACTGGTAAGAAAAAAAAAAGTGGAAGGGGAAACTCTTAAATCACAAGTTTCCCTAAGCAAGCATAAATCTGTACGGAAATATGGCATCAATCTTATTGAAATTTCATTACAACTCAGTGACAGCCTCCTGGGAAGAGCAGAATAGCTACTGCTGAGCGTGTCTTTATGTTTCTGAAAGTGAAAACGACAAAGTTTGGAAAAGAAGGAAGAAAAAAAAAATGAAGCGGCATTAGATCATGCACCGTATCAAAGCAAACATTCAAGATCTGAGGAAAAGTGATGGTAAACCAGTTGATATCCAGGACCAAAATTGACTAAGACAATTTTGCATGTCAGTGGGACAGTGCAAAGTAAGTGAGTAAGCTAGCAGTAGACAGCGTGTTCAATTGAGCGGAGCACAAGTAGAACACAGAGCCTACAGATTCAGCCACAGCTTTCTTTTTTCTCCCCCCTCCCATTTCCTCTCCAAAGAAAGTTTCGCGTTGACTTACATGGCTGTTGAGCAGGCTGCTTTTGTGACTCGCAATTCCTTCAGACTTTTGGAGGTTTTCAATCGCCATTTCAAGCTAAAGAAAGAAGAAGCATGCAAAATAGAAAAAAAAAATAGAGTGGACACAGAAGGGGGAGGAAGCAGGAGAGTGAGAAGGATAGGAAAGGGGAAGGGGACAGAAATAAGCAGGGGTATAATGAGGGGGAGAAATAAAAAAGATAAAGGAAATAAGACTGTTAGCAGGCAGCCAGATCTCTGCATTTCCATTAAAATCAGTCAGTGTTGCAGCCAAATCCATTATTGGCTGACAAAAGCATGCAAATCAAAGGACTCATAGGGTTAAGCTGCTCTCTGAAGGCTTAAGGTCAGACACTCTAATGTATGCAAATAGGAACCACAAACAGGAGCACAGGTCAACTCAAAATTTAGGACAGAGGGTCAACAATGCCACGCATACCAGAGTTTTCTAAAACTAAAATATATATTTCTTTAAAAATGTAAAAAGTAGATTGCGTAAAATGTTACTATGACATAAGAAAGCGTAACAAAAGAACATTTGATGACGTTCGATTTTTATCATTGGACAACAAATAAATACAAAAGCAAGGAGATGTAGAATAAAATCAAGTCGGAAAAGAAAAAGTTACGTGGTACTTTAGCCAAACTGGAGACAGACGAAAAGGAAAAAGAAGCAGGCAACGTTCCAAGCCTTAAGAAGGCTCCCGAGGGCTCTTGGCCAAATGGTAATGAGCCCCAGGGGTTGCTTTGTTTCGCGGGGCGCTCAAGTGCCTGTGAAAACCTCTGAAACAAGGCAGTGCTGAATTATTTAAGCCAATGTCCTGGTTCTGCAGGCTCATGGCCTTGCACCACTCTGTGTGTGTGTGTGTGTGTGTGTGTGTGTGTGTGTGTGTGTGTGTGTGTGTGTGTGTGTGTGTGTGTGTGTG
>JAOXYM010000015.1:7366748-7382746 GCA_028567055.1 Leptatherina wallacei | reverse complement strand
AGATGTAATTTCTTCTTTTTCTCCCCGACAACCCGGCCATGACTCCAACCAATATCGTGTTTGACCCACCGCATCTACATAATGCCGGGAGTGTGGAGAGGGGATGGGGGAAGTCACGTCGCCTGCGTCTGAGCAGGGCGACGCACAGCCGAGGAAACAGAAAACAATCATAAAGAGACTAAACATTACAGCGTTTTTTCGTCTCGTCTTGTTTCAGTCAACGAAAATGAAGAGACATTTTAGCTGAGTTTTTATTTAGTGAACTACATTTAGTCTCGTTTTTATTCGTCAACGATATTGCATTATATATCTAATCATAGTTATCGTCACAAGACGAACATTTACGTTTCCTCTCATCTCGTCTCGTTTTAGTCACGTGATAAGGGTTCGTGCATATAAGCTCTGGGGGTTGCTTATAGCTCCCTTAAGTTCTGAAATGCATGATATCTATATATACAGGCAGGGAGCCAGGCCAAGCCAGAGAAAGAATCTTTTCACCCTCTTAAGGGTTACAGTAAGTAGGAAAAACATTTTGGATCTGGATGTACCACTTTTGGTGGAATGAATGGGGTGCAATGTTTGGGATCTTCATCAAGTATTTGAAACAAACCAGGTTTGGTGACTGTTTCACTTGTTTACTTTGTAATGAGTTCATCTAAAGCCAAACAGCCAGCCCCACAGACCGACTGTTATTTAATCTTGAGGTAAATTGTCAACCGAGTGTGACAAGTTGATGAAAATTTGTAAATGACATAAATAAGTCACAGTTAAGTGGGTAGTATGTCTGTTTTGACAACCTTCTTCATATGATTCGAATCCTATTCTTACTTTAATGTAAAAGAACACATTGTACATCTCTGTGGCCACAATAAGAATTAAAGTCGAAGGGTGTACACATATATTTTCAGAGCACTGTCCCAGTATGTACAGTACTGTGTACCTGCTGAGGGACCTGTTGGACCCTGGGTACTGAAAGCTGCTGTACTTGTCCTCCCTTCTGAGCTGAGCCTGTGGCTTGAACCAGCACCCTCTGTGTGGACAAGACATAACTCAATTACATAGGTATGCTTGTACAATCACACACAAACACACCAGTCTTAGCATATGGCAGTCAGCACAACATGGGTAAACACACAGAAAAATGCCTTCAGTAAGCAAATGTTAGCCATTTTCATTTATTTAGCAAATATATAGCAGAGGAGAAAAACACATTCTTTACGGCAGATGTTTTGGCTGTTCTACATTCTACGAGACAGGAAACTTGGGGAAAGACACCATGGCGATGACATGAAATGTAGGTCCTGCCACCCAATAGAACAGGGGACTCGCTGCTGACAACATTTGCTCCTATGTGGTATGCACCCTAACCTCTCAGCTAACATGGAGCCCCTTCATATGGTAAACTGATACAAGAGGCATCTGTTGGCAGAGTTGACGGTTGCAGCTTTAGTTTCTGATGAGATACATATCTGAATTATATACAGTATATTTTTTTTTTAATGCAACGCTTATGATATTGAGTGACTGAGTTGTTAGTAAATCAACTTGTGAAAACGCTGCACTGTCTTCAGTCTGGACACGATGAACTACAACTAATGTGACAAAGAGCTCCTGATTTGGTTTCTAAAATAACTTATTTTATAATTAACATCTGAGAAGCCATGGGATGGAGGCGTTAAGTCATTACAAACTTGGTCCTGTCATTACAACAGCAGCAGGGTGTTTTGCTACCTGCTGGGAGGCTGGGACAGGCTGTACCACAGGAGCCTGGGCTGATGAGGATGTCCGCAGCGCGGTCACGCTGGTAGTGGTGTCTGACCCTCCCTCAGAGTTCTGCATGCTAGGAGGCATAAAGAAAGAGAAAAAATACAAGGGGGGAGATTATATAGCATGCTAAAAAAAAAAAAAAAAAAAAAAAAAAAAAAAAAAGAGGCGACTCCTTTACAGGTAAAAAAAAAAAAAGTTTTAAAAGAAACGAATTGGAGAATTAAGTCACTACGCATGGCTATCCATGCTAACGAAACACTCTAACAGCCTACCCCCTCTCCTGTGGAGCCACCAGAACATTAATGGTGCCTCAGGGGTTTTCTGTCTTTGCCAAGTCAAGCTGAGTCACCAAAAGCTCTCAGAACCCCAGCAGTTGCCCACCTTTGGCCTTAAACAATGGTAAAATAAGCACACCAACTGTACTACACAGACAGACTTGCTGAACAGTTCAGGCCCATGTGGAAAAGTTACAGTAGCTCAAATTACCAACAGGACAGGAGTTCGGCTTGGGGACCGAAACCCACTGCCACCACTCGGCTTTCCACTGGGGGACAATGTGCCCAGCATAGCAAAGTGGAGCTAAAAAGCAAGGAGATGTTTTTTTTTTTTTTTAAAGGAGACAGAGAGGGAAAGAGCGGGAGCAAGGCTGGGACAAGAAAAGAATAGAACTGCAAGGGAGAGTGGGCAGGGGAAAAAAAAAACATGAACAACTTCCCCACTCACCAAAAAGAGAGGAGAAAATGTGGGGGGAAAAAAGATGAAAATGACTGTGGGGTTCCAGACCCCGCCAGGGTCCTGATGGTATCCAGAGTTTGTTTCAAATAAGAGCCAGTCTCTGAGGGCTCCAATAATCCAGCTGATATGAGGAAATTCCTCAATGCTTTGTAAACGTTTGTCAGTTGCTATGGTGAGGAATCCATGACAACCACCCCAACTCAACCCCCCCCCAGCCCTCCATGTTCCCTCCTCAACACCCCCTCCACCACCTCCCAATCTTTTATAAAGCTCCTGCACAGGAACTCTTGAGTGCGACCACAAAAAGAAGAGGGGGAGGAGGACTGAAATAAGGGAGAGAGAGATACTGCGCAGTTGGGGGTGGGTTGAATTGATGAGCGGTCTGTAGTTAAAGGCAGAAATCATGCAGCAGCGGGAAAAGTCAGTAAGCAAACAAAACAGTTGTGGTCATAAGGAGTATTACAGTGAAGGGCCGCAAGACGCAGCCTGCTCCAGACATGCCGTGATTAGTCATAACACTCAGCGTGCGCAACAATGGTATTTTAATTTACCGGAAGAGATCTGACAAACACTGTTCGGCTGCTATAGTTTCCCACAGAGTCATAAAAAAGAAAAAAAGAAAAAGAGTAAGGCATGTTATACATTTTATAGGCTCTTACGCAAGACTTACTTTAACCATCAGCGAACACATTAACTGAACTCACAAGTGACAGAAACCAATGTAAACATGGCCCAGAGATGGAAGAAAATAAACATTTTGAAGGATTATAAAAACAAAAAGGAAAATGTGTCAAAATAAAAAGACAAAAAAAAAGAAAAACAGTGATGACTGAAAGGAAGGGGAAACTAGCTGGATCGAACCATAGCTCCAACAAAAATATTGTGATCTCGTAGAAACAGGAGCCACATGAAAAGTTCAGGACTTTGATGATGCAAGATAACAGTACTCATTTGAACAACCAGCAAAGATTTTGGCACTAAATATGAATGAACGTGTGTGTGACCAACTCATCACACACAAAATCTCTACCAATATGTTCCAGTAAGTTTTGACATACAGTAGAAGACAAAAAGAACAAATGTATTTATAAAAAATAAAAGAAGGATTCACACTTCACAATTGCTTTTTTTTCTTCAAATTTGGGATATTTTTTAAGTATTGAAGGATCATTGTGGGTAGGTTTCTTTTTTTAGTTAATTTCACTGTTTTTTATTTCTGTAATGGTTTTGGTCATGTTTGGTGTATGCAAGTGATTGTTATCGCGTGATGTTGTAATGTCTGGAGGACTTGTCTGTGAACAAAGTTTCCCTTTGGGGAAAATGAAATGACCTGAACTTGAACACTGGGTTAAAGCAGGACTGAGCAGTATACAGAATTTTCATTTCAATTTTGGCGCCAAACGATCCCAAACGACCGGTGCCAGAGGTTGGTTTGCATTGACGGTAGATGCTTCCAGGGAGGGTTGGATCCACCAAGGCTGCCCTTTGTCACAGATTCTGTTTATAACTTTTATGGACAGAATTTCTCGCCACAGCCGAGGGGTAGAGGGGGTCTCTGCTTTTTGCAGACGAAGCTGTTCTGTTAGCAAATTGCAGCCGAGTGTGAAGCGGTTGGGATGAAGAGCAGCACCTCCAAATCTGAGACCATGGTCCTCGGCTGGAGAAGGGTGAAATATCCTCTCCGGGTCGGAAATGAGGTCTTGCCCCAAGTGGAGGAGTTCAAGTATCTCGGGGGCTTGTATCGTGAGTGAGGGAAGCTTGGAGCGGGAGAGACGTTTACTAACAGTGAGCTGTTTCCATAAACTGCTGGTTTTGCCATGACCTGCAGTGGATAATGCTAAACTGGGACCAATAAACCATCAGACTGATTGTAAACAACACGGTTTTACAGGGTCTGTTTAGAAAAATATGTGACAGCTGTTGCTGCTTTAGTAATGTTTACTACTACTGGACCTGTACATTGGATCTGAATGAATTTAAATATTTAGTTGTTCTTTTGTCATTGTCTTTCTATTCAATTTTAAGAAGTTTAATATTCATATTTTCTGTACTAATCTCACACAAAGTTGTTTCAAGCTTCTTCTTTTTCCCCCTCCAAAGTATAAAGATTTGTTTCATGCTCTAGCTCAGGAATCACCAACTCTAGATCTCTTGGGACACAGTCCAGCAGGTTTAATACGTTTCTGTGCTGCAACACACCTGACTCAAATGAATGAGTCATAAAAAGGCTTGTGCAGAACTTGACAACAAGCTGCGGGTGTGTTGTGGCAGGGAAACATCTAAAACCTGCAGGACAGTTGGTGATCCCTGCACTAGTGTGTTGCATTTAAGCCATCCTCTCTACATTCAGGGGGAAAAAAAGCTATAAACTGCAGCATTAGTTTAGAAAAGTTATCAGTGGGCCCAGATGGAGTTTTCTACATATTAAAAAGTCATGGCAAAGTTATATGTTAAGAGCATATTTATCAATCAGAATAAATTTCTATGTTCATCAATAAGTTTTCTGAATCCAGTAAAGCAAAGAAATTGGCCAGTGGAATTGTTTGGATATCATAATGCAGTGTCTTCAGCAGACCAGACGGTAGGCGTCGCATGAGGGATTACTCATTACAACAAGTAACTTGAGACTTGACTTGGGCTTGCCAAAAAGGACTTGTGAACATCTCTGGTTCGAGTAAACCCTGACTGACAATCTAAAAGTGATACTTGCATTTTCCTATTGCACACAGCTACAAACTAAGTATGATGACATTAAAGTTAATAAAAATCAATACTTTGTAGAGGATGGGGTGTATTACGGTTCAAAAAGCAAAAAAATAAATAAATAAATAAATAACTAAGTTAGATCAACAAACTAGTGATCTAGAGCAGTGTTTCTCAAACCTTTTGAGTCACGACCCCCAAGATAACATACATTGGTGTTCGCAACCCCCCCCTCGCGACGACCGTGATTAATTGTATGATATATCAGACGGGTCATCCTGCAACCATCCTCTAAATATAAGGCTTTAAAACTATCAGTATCTTCATAAATAAGGAGAATAAAGTAGTTTTTAGTGGATTCGGTTCACCAATGTGACAAAGCACCTACATGCCCAAAATCAGCTTTTCTCACAGAGATAATGCCAAATTCAGATTTTTTTATATATAACTTAGCATGTGTACTAACTTTGTTGTTTATGCGTTAATGTGTTAAAAAATGAAGATGCTAATTTTAGATTCATCTCTGCAGTAATAGTTTCATTTTGGCAGCCCTGATACAAATCCCAAATTGATTTGATAAATATGGACTATATATTCTTTACAGTTATCTGGCAACCCCCTGAAATGACTTGCGACCCCCAGTTTGAGAACCTCTGATCTAGAGTGATAAATTCAACCATAAATTCAATCCCTCTTATCTCATCATTTACACATGGAAACTTCTCTTTTTTTTGTAAATCTCCCTCTATTATGTGTCGCTTTGATGGAGCTGGAGTCCAAGTTAGTTAAGGGAGGTTGTTGTATTCAGCCAAGTGTTTAAACTTTAGATGTCTAATCAAATTGGCACTACTGAATGAAACTGTCTATAACCACCTCACAAAATGCTTGAATAACAGACATTAGGAGTGGCTGTTGGACTGCTTTCATTTTCCACTTAAAAATATTTCCACCCAGCAGACGTGTTGCCAGGGTCCTGCCACAACCTTTTAGGGCAGCTGACGTAAAACACCAGACGCTGAGGCAGATGACTTCAATACCAATCAATCAAAGAAATCCTTTGATCAGGACTCTGATCTGATACTTTAGAGTAGACTGGGACATTTCTGTTCTGTATCAAAAGTTAATTATAGCTCAAGTCTTCAAACTAACCACATGAAACATTAAATATAAAGGAAATTTAAATTCACTGTGAAACATGACAGGCAATCAAGTTGCCTGCTACATTACTTACCAACTGCACACGCACACACACACACACACACACACACACACACAAAAAATGCCTGCATGCTGCAAAAATGAACGTTTTAAACTCAAAACTGTGTATTGTAGTAAGTTTTAGAGAGCAGTAACTTGTGGAAAGCGCAGACTTTAGGAGTGCTACTGGGTGTTTCAACAATATCCGAGTGTCTCTTTAAGACGGAACAACGACAGACTTGGGTGTGCCATCCAGCCACAGACAAAGACACAGCTCTGCTTACATGACTAATAGACTGAGTCGGATGACTTAAGTTGAAATTGCTGATATGTGTCAATCTTTAGAGTCCAATGCAAGTATCTATATTTAGTCTTCCCTAAGCCTGCCTCTATGCCCGTTTTCAATTTATTTGTCAGCACAGAGCACAATTAACACTTACATGTAAAGCCTCTCATATTCCATCAAAATGCTTCTTCACACTCATGTCTTGTATGTCAGTAAAGTACTAAAAGTCCATTATCAGAATATTTAAAAAGCTCTTGCAATACTTTGGCATCTTTCTAAACCCAGGAATTTGGCTATGAAGTGTCAGCTGAGTTATAAATACACTTGGTAACAATCCCATCATTTTTCTGTATAACTGTCATTTTCACCAGAGGAAGTCTGAGGGCTTCTTTATACCATCAATGAATGGGTAGCATAGCAAGATAGTGGGGGGATAAAAAAACAGACCACTGACCTGCATGTTCTCACCCATTAAGGAATTGGCTTAAATAGGTATGGTGAAGTGTGCCAAATCATCGAGTTGGAGGAGGGAGAAAAGAAAGTGAATGAGGGCTTAGAGGAGTCTTTCTGCTTGGTTTTCAGGGAAGGTTAAAAGCCACACAAATTCCCCACCAGCAGCTCAGAAAGGCACAAAGGTAGAACACAGCAGGAGGTACAGCACACTGCTGCAAAACTGATAGTCAGGACGGTGTGCTGTTAAGAGCCCATCTTTTCTACTTCCAACTCAGAGACAACTTCATACAGAAGTCTGTTTTCTAAGAGCCTGGTTTTATTCAAACACTTAACATTACAGCAGCCAATCTCTTCAGGAAATACCTTAGTTTAAAAGCAGAGAAACAACAAAATACACTTTTCAACAACCCCAAAAGCCCCACAAAACTGTCACTAACATTACACTCTTTAATGTTGAGAAAACCTGAGCGTCTGTCACAGACATATCTGACATAAACAGGACTCAATCAGTGAAAAACACATACAGATGTTCAATTAAAAGCAGGAGCCCACGGTCTTGGCTCGTGTTTGTACTGGCCCACATTGTTTGCAGAGCAACAACGGTTGCTAGTGGCAACACCGTCCACTCCCGTTTCCAGGAGCCTGTTGCTATGCAACCAACTGAATACTTCCCAAACCAAACAATGCCATCCCCCCACCTGATCCCTCTATCTCACGCTAAGTAGAAACTTACAACAATAAATACTATGTAAGCCATTAATTTCAGACACCGGGGGAACAGGACGCAGAGTTATTTCTGTGACAAAGCCACATAAAAATACAGATTTTACACTGGCTGTGACTAGACGTACCAGGACAGGAAAAAGGGCTCTGTTTTTGTAACAACTTTGAGGTAAAGAAAAAAAAAAAGAGGGATGTTTTAGTCATCATGAAGACAACAGACTAAAAAAAAAAAGTTTCTTTGTACTTGTGCCACCTGAAAACAAAACTAGATCAAGTGGAGTTTTTCCAAAGTTCCCTGGGCAGATGAGACGTTAAACAGGCTGAGCAGAGCAATGCTTTTTCCAACTCAGTGGAAGATAAATTAAATAAAAATGAGGAGACACTTGTTGCTTTTAAAAAGCAACCTCTATGGATTGTACAGTACAGTAAGAACATTTTTCATCTCACTTTCATCCATCTACCAGCAATAAGCAACAGGTACTGGCATTAAAAATACACTCCCTGTTTTGACAATTCATTTAGTCAATTACATTATTATTTCAATATATTCAAATGTCATTTAAGGGTGAAAAAATAAACAAACATTAAGCTTTGATTTCATTTTTTTTTTTTTAAAACATACGGCACACGCGTTCACACAAAGAGCAAATTAAGATATGATAAGAGATTTCCACAACAGAGGCTGTTCTTCAAGCCTGTCTCATTAATTCATGGCTAATCCAATCAAAGCAGCTCTTGGGGTCTGCAGATGGCAGAGTTGGGGGGGCTGGCAGAGAAAGGACGCACCGACCACTGTCTCTGATCCAAGAATACTCCTCCCCTCCCCACCTCTGGTCATCAGCACAACCTGTCCACTCTGTCACCATGTGCACTGCAGGCCTGACAGCCACAGAGAGAAAGATCAAACTGTTGCCATGGAGATTGTGTGTTCGCCTAAGCTTTACACTTCCTCCCCCAACGCCCTACTTCATCTAACCCTTTCCAGATCTCCACTGCCTCCCCCCCTGCCTTCATCCACACCAGTCCTTATCCTTATCGTTTACCATCAAGATGAAGACTGAAGGGTTTAAACTGCACTTTTTAAGAAAAATATAAAATAAGGAGAAGGAAAATAAGCAAGATGGACCCAAGTCAGAATGTAAATCAGCTCTTACTCATGCGTGGGCATTTTTCACAGAGCAACACTGATGACACAAATAAATAACTTCACCCAGGAGCAGTTTCAGGTAAACATCAGGATTGTTTCACAAGATCGATTTTACTCAAAGTTCTGAGCACACAGTACAAATCCTGCTGCAAGGATGTACGTGAATGCACAGTTCCATAATTTTGATTTGATGATAAAAAAAATATGTAAAACATTTTTTGGTTAAAAGCAGTACATGAAAAAAAAACAATGTATAGAATAATAGAAACAAAAAGATGCAAAACACTGCAGATCTGCTGGCTCTCTGGAAGAAGAGTGCGTTCAACCTGTGGATGTGGGAGATCCATTTCCCATCCAAGCACATTCTGTAAGCATGGCCTCAGATGCTGGCAGTCGACTGTCTTGATCTTAACTGATCAAACTGAGATAAGCGTCATGTTGCAGTTGAGGACTCTGCCTTTTTGGCAAGTACTCACTACACGGAGACATGACTCAATAAACATACAGTATGTTTTCATAGGGACTACTTGACACGGGCAGTGATTCACCAGTTAATGCTTTAAATCTGAGGCAGATCCAAGTGTCTGTTGTTCATGCTCTGAATACTAGGTCAGACTGACAACTTGCCATCAGACTCAGTTTTAGGTTTCTACTTACCAAATTTACACACAGGGCAGGCACATTCTGCAGGTCAGAATTCATCTCAGAATACCTGCCACAGGTAAATACTGGATAGCTGCCTTACACACCAATCCTTTCATTTATTTTCTTTTTTCAAATAATGTGGCTGACAACAGGCATATACCGATGTCCCTAAATCTGTTCAATATTACATGTTGTATTAACCACCTGTTAGTCAAGACTGTTGTCTATAAATACATTTTTGTTCAAGTAGTTCTCTTTCATCGTTACAGCCATATTCCAACCAAACCTGACACATACACGATATTAACCTACCACCAGTGCTATTAAGCCACTTCAGTACACCTAGGGTATATTTTTGTAATCTCGTTGACCTAACTCTAACCACTGAGATCACATTAAGCAGTGCCACATCACTGGCTATCAATTCAGGAGGTAAATCCGGTTATTCTGACTCTTTGTGTACACTTTTGTATAAAAGGGAGGTGTTTCTAACAGATGATTAATCACTGATATGCATTTAAAGCTTTCTATCTCTCTCGTGAAAAAAAAGCTATCTTTGACTAATCCTAATTAAACATGAGGAATTTAATAAGATTATCCAGATCCAGTTTAGGTTGAGTCGTGTCAGCTGGACTTACATTTAGTTTCTTGAAGACATTTCGCTCTTCATCCAGAAGAGCTTCTTTGCTTCTGATGGAGAAAGTGGGAGATTTTACTCAAGTAGTTTGTGAACCCGCTGATGTTTTAGAGTGTACGGCCATTGTCGAGTCATGACTCACCTGAGGTCTTTTTAGAATGACTATTGTCCGTAGTTTCACTTGAGGCTAAGTATAATAGATGTCATCAATCTCCTTGGGACAATTGAAAGGGTGCTATTGTACTAGGTGAGGAAGAGGTTATGTCTCAGTCCTCCTCTTCGGTCAAATGAAGCTTTCTCTACTTTGACATAGACGGCCATGGGCAATGGTCACCAACAAGACCTCAGGTGAGTTACGACTCTTTAATGGTCACTGAAACATCAGTGGCTTCACAGACTACAGAAGTGAATCTCCACTATTTCATAACATCCTCTGGATGAAGAACATAACATCTTCAATAAACTAAACCTAGTTCAGCTGACTTGCCTCGACCTACGTTGGATACCATGACCTGGATGAATGAACACCATCAGGCTTAATCCAGATCCATTTCCATTTTATAGGACAAACGTACTTTGAATACAATCTCCAACATGTGTCAAGTATATTTGCCAGGGACTTTCATTGGGTGGGTTGAGTCAGGTCAGTTGGACTGGGTTAGATTTCTTGATGATGCACCTCCAAATCTTTTACTGTCATACAATTAAATTTATAGTACAAACCCCAACCACAAACGGGGAATGTGAAAGACTGCACTGTCTGGCATAGGAATCATTGACTCAAACGATGCCTGTGCCAGACAGTGCAGAGTCTAGATTTGAAATCATCTTCCAAGCAGCTATCAGTAATTATAATTTTGGCTTCAAGCCAATTAGAAAATCTGATAAAAAGCTGTTGTGCTGCATTCTGTTTTGAAATGTCTCATGTCTCCAAGGAGTCCTAGCGAGGATGATATGGTTTTGAAATGAAAAACAGAAAAGTGATCATTTACATCAGTCTAGCTAATATATTTAGTCTTATATCTGAAACATCAATCATCAAATTACATAGGATCCATTAAGTGCGGGGTAATTTACATCAAAATGGCAATTATACTGCAAATCATACAGCAAATAATGGGAGCAAGAACATGACTGCTAGACTGGCCACTTTTAAGTTTCACCGCCCTCTGGTCATGTTAAATGAAAACTGTTGATTTCTGTATGGAAGTAATTAACATAGACTACAGTTATATAACACCTAGACAGAAATCTGTGACATTAAGATTTGCTCTGCTCATAATCTAATAAATGGGAATAGAGGGTTCTTGAAGAACAAGACCATCATTTATTAGGTTAGCTACTCCCCCAAATTAGTTATTTACAAAAAAAAGAGGCCATTTAATGGAAATTGATAAAAGAACATGTCAGTTTGCCTTTTAGGATTTCTAAACAGAAAATGCATATGCCACACACTAAAACTAAACCTTAAAGGTTTTCTTCAAGGTTCGGTTTCAGAGAAATTTTTCCTTTGCTATTCAGACAAAATTCATCCCACCAAAATGACTAATCTTGGTCTCAGTTTCTACTTTGTGGCAGTTTTACGCAAACAGAACTTTTGTCCCAAACAACCTCCTCTACCCTAAAACTCTACAAAAGAAGGGAAAAGTGAGGAACCCAAATGAGGGTCTCCTACTATCCCTTCCTGAAAGGTGTGGGGGGGGGTGGGGGGTGATGGGGGTGGGCAGGCATTGTGATGCAAATATCCCTGCCTTGTCTGCTGTTTGTGGTGGGCAATTTAATTACAAGTTGCGTAGCTACGATACAAACAGGTGGAATGTTAAGAATGCTGCTGATGACACATACGCAGACAGAACAGACAGACTAAAAAACATTTCATTTCACAAGCTTCGACTTGTTTCCTCCACACGAGGGCCAATCAGCGACAGCGTTTTTGTCAGCATAAGACAAAGAGTTGTTTCTTCTTAACCTAGCAGTAGAACCTACAATGATTTCCAACATTGTATAGGTTAACCTTCATGCAGGAGTCATAAGGACACTTAAAAACAGTTTTACTTTCAACAAATAACAACTCATCACAAAAAAGCCCTTAACAAAATATGAAGATTATGAGTCTGAAACCCTTCATGTGTACAAGTGGTGCTATTAATTTCCACTTAACAAGCCCCACGAGGCATTCTCCTCTCAGTCTTTCTGTTATGGTCCGTGGTTCCCTGACATGCCTTTGACTGGAGTTATGGGGCAATCCATTAAAACTGTGTTAAAATCATACATTTGTGTGTGCAAAAGCCAAGCGGCTCACTTAAAACAACAGGAGGTAAATGCAGTCTTATCTGTATATCATCTACTGTAAACTGCAGTACCAAAATGGATGACAGTAATCAGGTCCATGTCTATATCTGTAGCCGGCTATTGGATTGAGAACTTCTCCCCCGGGCAGCAGTGGGCCTCAACAAGATAGCTAAATACAGCATGAGCGAGCACACACACTAACATAACACACTCACATATGCACTCAGAAAATTCACACACACACAGAACATGTGACTAAAAGCTGTGTCAGGTCACCCGCTGCCCAAAAGACCACTGCAGCTGTCCTATTGATAGCTGAACTGTACACAGACGGGTCCATTAAACACACAAAATCGCATAAGGGTAACAGCTGAGACTGCTATGTAAAAACAACAATCATACAAATAACTTTGGAGGTGGCACAGAAGAAGGCAGATGGAAGTATATTTTTTGTGTAAAGATCAAATGGACCCAAGCACGACTCAGAGGCTGTGAGAAATGTAAACCAAGTCATGAATGGTCACCTACAGGTACAGGTGACATACAAAAGAAAATTAAGAAACAAAAAGTCAAAAATGAATTTATGTCACTTTTCGGAACTAGTTAATCACATTACTTATCTCTCTTGTGTTTCATCTATTGCTTTCTACCGGCCTCTACGAACCAAGGATACACTCCGGTCAGAAAGAGCGAGAAGAAAAGAAAACGTGATTAAAAACACTGACTTTTAAAAAGGATAACAATTCACCATGTGGCCCACTCTAACCCCTTTCTTTCCATGACTTGGGTGTATTTGTATATCAAGTTGCCATGTAAACATAACAGTGTCATGCTCAAATTGAGAGGTGGGGCTGGAGAGGGTTACAGTTTCGGCACAGCCATTTCTTTTTTTCAAATTCTTATTTTTGATACTTTGAAGAGATATCTGACTAATTAAAGTTTATTTCTTTGACAATTACTTCTAAATAAGCTCTAAAAATCCCAGTCAAAAGGGAGTTAAAGTATACTTTATGAATATGTTTTAGTCTAATGCAAACTATATTTTACTTGTGAATATCTTTCAACTCAGAAAAGAAACAGATATTTGGTTTGATTAGGAATACATCTTAAACATCTAACTCCCGCCCTTTACTAGACAAATACTACATGTAACTACATAGTTAAAAGTGTATTATTCAATCTATTAAGCTTAAGAACTAAGGGCATTAATTAGACACTTTCATGCTGCATGAATTCTTCCCGATGCTTCAATAGCGAACAATTCAAATGACCGAGCACCTGACAGATGTCTCCGAGAAGATACTTCATTACAATTAATGCTTCTCAAGGGACAAAGAGAAGCAGAATCCCAAAAGGAGAAAATAAGTCTGCAAAGTACAAAAAAAGGCTACAGACATGAAATAACTAATGAAAGGGAAACTTAAAATCACAGGGGGTCTACTTTATCCTTTGCTGCTCTATACAGCTGGAGCGCAGGTTTATCAGAGGGGTCAAACAGCAACATTAATGAGACCTACCACTTGAACAATGAAGCGGTGTCACTGAAAACAACTTGCATATTGACATATAATTCGTTTTTGTGTCTGTTTGATGTATAGGGCATTAGTTAAACCGGAAAGATGAGCAATTATTATGACAGTAATAATAGGGATCAGGTTCAAAGAGTCGTTCTGCCTGCTGTAAAACAACAATATGTGACTTTAGTTTGTTTGTTTTTTTTAAATACAGCAAAGGCACTTCGAACACATGACTGTAAAAGCAGACAGAGCAATATAAAAGAACCATCATACAGTAGCACCACCTAGCTGTAACACATTCTGTTATTACTTCTGTAATATTAACAACTTTATAACTTTGTCAAACACCAACTTGTTCCACTTCAATATCTTGTGCTACACAAATCAGAGAGATCTTTTCGACCGGATGCTTTTAATTAGAAATCCATTGGAGGGGTTTGATGTCGGTGAAGCGGTGAATGTCGTAACCACACTGGTAAGAAGTTCGTGTATCAATGTTCGACTGATTCATGTCGTTTAAATCCCATTTACGACTAAACTTCTGATGGGGGGGAAAACGCACCAGAAGAGCTGACAACCTGCCTCCTGCCATCAAAGTAATCATGGTGATGAGTTCACCGGTGCTCGCAGCGGACGTTGGTATCAGTTGGAACACCAGAACCAAATGACCAACGGTGCTAAGGCTACTCTTCCTCCTCTTCCTCCTGTTTACACACCGCTATGTAACGAGACGCTACAAGCTTAAACTTTATCCGTTTTGTCAACCGGGAAGAAATGTCGTTGACAACACGACGTACGACTAAACTCGCGAGCGAACTTGCTACTTTTAGCCGCTGCCAAATTAGCATTAGCTGTACTCGAGAGTGAAAGCTTGTCTGACCATCCATCCTGCTGGGACTGAGCTTAAAGTGCGTTCACGTCTCGGTACACGCCACACAACGTAGCAACAAGTGGAAAGTGATGCTGAATCTGTTTGGAGTTGGAGTAACAACAGCGCTCTGTGTGAGCAAAGTGTAGCTACAGTGAGCTAGATCACAGGCGGACATTAAGAGGCTGTCGCCTCTTAAATGAAAAGAAAAAGGCGTTCGCAACTTGGGGCGGATACAACAACAAAAAAAGAGAGAAAGTTATGTTTTTTTAGAACCAAGAAGCGTTCGATCCCGAAGAAATTTTCTCCACATTACGATGAAATCAGTTTCTAATTTCTATAAACATATAGTCACCTTTGCCGTGAGAAAACTTCTGCCCTCGCTCTGCTCTTTTTCTCCCCTCTCTCCCACTCGTTCGGTGACTTCCAGATGCTGCTGTTGCTGAGTGTTGCGCCCGTTGGTAAGTAACTGTCTCCACGGCTACAGTCACTATAGCGCGACGGGGTCTCGAGGCAACTGTTGCTACCCTCGAATGGCTACGTCAGAGCCCTCACTATCACAGGGAGGGGCTAAAGAGAAAGCGTTCCGCCCCGTTAAATAGACCTGCAAGTTCAAATTGAACCACTAGGTGGCGGTCTTAGGCTGGGAAGTGTCCGCAAATCACATAAATCCTGTTGATCCATATCTAAATATGCGATGACCGGATTGAAACACTTCTTGTGATCTATAATAACTTTTCCATGTAATTGACATTTCACAGTTATGACCTGATCCTTTAATTTAGGCGAAATGTATCAGCTAAATTTTCAGGGGTAAACTCATATAGTCATTTAGGCTGCCAGTTGGTTTTATACTTATTGTTATTTGTTTGTAGGACAAATTTACTATGTAAACAAGGAACTACATGTATTAGGGATCTGAATATTTGTGGAATGAAAATGAATTAAATAAAAAAAAGATAGATAGATAGATAGATAGATAGATAGATAGATAGATAGATAGATAGATAGATAGATAGATAGATAGA
>JAOXYM010000015.1:7344143-7357386 GCA_028567055.1 Leptatherina wallacei | reverse complement strand
ACAGCCAACATTTCACCCCCACCCAAAAGTAATAGCACATAATAAGATTAAAAACTCTGGCTTGGCACTCTTGTGAGGAAGCAATATATTATTTTGGGGGCCCGTCCGCACCGGAGGCAAGTCCATCCATTGCCATAGCGACGCCGGACGCCACCGCAGAAACCACCCCAACCACGGCACTCAACACTGGAGTCAAACATTTTAAGATGTTAGAACAGAGGTGAAACATTAATACATGAAGACAGTATCAGATAAGAGCGTGATTGAAATAAAATGAGACACGAAAAACACAAATGATTTGATGAAATAACTGCACAAATGAAAAATAAGATGCTAAAATGCAAACAATAATTTAGTTAAAAGCAAAGCTAAAAAGACATCAACAGTCTCTGAGGCCCTCAGGCAGGCTGTCCCACAGACGAGGACCATAGTGGTGAGATGAGGCCTCTCCTTATGTTTTGGTTCCAGAGGACCTCAGGGACCACGAGGGCTCATAGTATAAAAGCAGGTCAGATAAATAAGACGGCCCAAGATCATTAAGACATTTATAAACCACTCAAAGAACCTTAAAATCTGTTGTTCCGCACAACATAGTGCATCTTTTTCTTTATTCATTCAGAGTTCTGAAATTTCATTTCAATTTATTTCCATTTTATATTTCATTACACATTTTTATTACATAGTATTTTGTTTGTTTTCATACTGCTGCTGAGTTGTTAAAATGTCCTTTGGGATCAATAAAGTCAACACATTATGATCAACAGCTTCAGCTTTGTCATTATGCAATTATTAAATGACTAATTTTACTCCTACGCCTGAACAGAAACCAGAAACCAGGATGATTGTGTAAAACATGACCCTGACTACAACTACTGGGATATGCTATTTGACCCAGTGCCAACAACAACAGAGATATGAGTTTTTGATGATAACATGCAGAGCGTTGCTGATTTAACTGTGTAGAGATGATGAGATGTGATGAGAGGATTTTTTTAATTTCATTTTTTTTATTAGGTCATTGTCAAATTATATTAATACATGTTTCAGATCAGTACGGAAATATTTCTTTTACTGTCCTCAAATCCAAATGTTTATCAAACAAATTTCCAAGATGAAGAACATACGTTTAAAAAAAAAAAAGAAAAATCTATGTGAGACTTTTTAAATGTATTTTTTCAACCCTTCTTCTCAAATTCCCTAATACTTGTGATGAGAGTTTCTGGGATCGAGTGGAACAGTTTTTAAACAAGCCGTGGCGCTCCTCTCTTTCAGTGATAGCGTGTGAGCCTAACTCCATGTCTGAGGCCGTGGTGATGGAGCCTCCTCAGACAGCCGGCTTCCTGGACTCATCCTGCGGTGCAGGAGACAGCGCCGCTTCCTTCGACGATGGCGTTGCGGACACAGCAAAGTACGTCAACTCAAACAAGCTGATCTGGATACTGGATGCTTTTTCTTTCATTAAGCTTCTTTAAAAGGATCCACTCTGAACTTTTGGTCACAAGACCCGCAGTCGAGTCGAGTCTGTTATGTGCTGTCATGATGATGACGGCTACTATTTGTCCCATCACGACTCATCTCAGGGTCACATTTCTCTCCCACTGGTTTTTCTCTAGAATGCAGATTAGTCACTTTGGGAATTTACTCACTCATGTATTGACGTGTTTTACCCCTTCCTGTTTCTTCAGTGAGTCTTCAGAGGAAGAGTCCACTGGGGAAAGGGAAGAGGAGATTGCTGTCAGCAGCAGCACAAAGACTACAGAGCCCCCGGCTGAGCAGGACTCAAACACACAACATGGTGAGGGCTGAGGGGAAAGGCCGTGTCCTGGTTCTTCCTCAAACTGCAGTGTCTGTGAGGGTGGAGTTGCTGCATTTCAACAAACTATAATTAATGTGCAAATGTGCCATTATGCTGCGTTCTGATGTTGGTGGTAATTACTGTGCTCGTTCTAGTTGCTGAAGTCAGCGCTTGTGACTGAACTTTTTTTTTCCAGAGGAAGCAGAATCCACATTCTTTGGCAGAACGTTACTTCCCCTTTCTTTTAAAACTCAACTTTGACACTGCTTCCTGTTTTAGTAGGAAGGGAAAAAGTCTCGGTACACGTAGAAGCTGTTGTACATCTTTTTTTGTTTTTTACAGAGTGAAAAGTGTAGCGTCTCACACGATGAATCAAGATGTTTTTAATAGAGCTAAAACATTCATTAAAAGTGGCTGTTTTTTCCTTTTTTTTTTAAAAAAAAGACTGATATTTATTCAAACAAGTTTAGTGCTGGCTTATTTTTCCTTTTTAGAAAATCATTGACCATCCTGCTGATAAGCACTTATGCATTTAGTCATAAATCCATGTCTTTATATGCAAAACATCCTGCGGGCCAATAACCCGTCTATCTTTATTACTGTAGGTTTTTGTGTTCATTGTTTTGGTTGTGCACCTCACCTGCTTATAAAGAGTATGTTGCTGAGATAAGTGGAAACATTGTAATTAAATGATAATAACAATCTTAAATTATAACAACATTTTATTTTTATATTTCAGACAGAAGACATTGCACTGAAAATAATGCCAATTATTCCTTGCTGCACATGTAAAACACTGAACCAGGATGTTGGGCTGTAAATGCTGACGGACACTTGGGGGTTGTCGAAGTTTTAGTTCACTTTTTTGTTTTACTTTTCATTTAGGATGTATGTCTACAATCTGTTTTTCTGAAGTCTCATTATGGATTTAAGTTCATGCATTAACCAACATGTTTTTTTTATATATCATTGCTTCATATTTATTATGGTTTTAAAAATGTATGTTGTTAAACTTTAAATCTAATGTTATTGGCTGGCATGTTGTTTTTAAAACAAAATGTAACTGTTTTCATGTAATCAATTTTTATCACAAGTCCAAAGCAAAAGGACAATTTCATGCTTCTGATGATAATAATGATTTATTCCCATTTTTAAAAAATGAGCGTGGTAAATTGGTTAAGACGATACCAGTTTCTGTGACACAAGAGATTCGTCTGTGTGTCTAGCTAGTCTGGAGTAATATCTTGCAATCCCAGCTGGGTTTACAGTAGTTTTCCTCCTCTTACTCTCGGTGCCTGATGCACGTTGATAGCTTTGAGTGCAGGATGATTAATGGCATGTAGCCCTCCGATGCTGCAAATCCAGCATGCATTTCTGTAGCTCGCACTGAGATTAAAGAAACACGAGACGGTAGAAGTTATCGTGGTTCTGAGTTAATTTTCATGGAAAGAACAGGAGAGAAAATATTTGTTCCTCTTAAGGCTTTTTAAAAAAATTTTTTAGCGAGTCTCTTGATCATTTCTCTGAATATCACTTCTCAGTGAATTGCCAGCGTCCAGACTCCCTGTCGGTGCCAGTGGCAACAGAACCACGTCTGTGGACGTCGCAGCGGGATGCAGAGGTGAAACTCAGGATTGGCGACTCAGGTGTGGCCGCTGAGACCCCCATGACCGTTGACGAGATGTTCACCTCAGCCGTGAAGAGCTTCGGCGACTACACCGCTTTGAGTTGGAAAGAGGGCGAGCAGCAAAAAAGCCTCAGCTACAAAGAGTACTACCAGGCCTGTCGCACCGCTGCCAAGAGCTTCTTGAAGGTAGTTTAACTTTTCCAGTTCAGCCGGTTTTTATTCTGTTCTCTGACTTTTTAACAATGTGATCTGCAGAAACCTCGGCATTTTCTCAGTCTGTGAGCTGCTTCCTGGTGTTTTTATATTGCTATAAACTAAAAGTCTTTTGGGCTTTGGACTCTTGTGTGGACAAAATATGATCCCTAGATATGACACATTTAGCTTTAGGGAATCTTAGAGAACATTTTACACAATTTCCTGACATTGTATAGACAAAACCACTCGTGAGAACAATGTTGAGTTCAAGTTTATATTTAAATGTGTGAAATATAAAACCCTTTTCAGACAAAGAACAGGTACATACAGGTAGATTGTACAGACAAGAAATTAAAGCAAAAAAAGTTTTGGTTCTCCTAGAATTTAATGCTTTTACAACTTTAAGCAAACGGTTGGAGGTTAATTATCTCGTTGAGTTATGACTTGTTAACCTTGGTGATCATAGACGACCTGCTGATGCTACTGAGGCTTGCAAATACTCTGGCTCTTGACACCTCGTCCTAACAATCAACAGCGTGGACTGTTCTGTTTACTGCAGCGTCTCACACTGGTTTGGAGTGGTTGAAATGTTACTGACATAAGAATGCTGCTGAGCTTTTTCATATGAAAAATAACCAGGCAATGGCTCATTCAGCCATAGGGCTGACTGTATGTCCAAGTCTGAAAGCAGTTTATTTTTCCAGATGTAGTAAAGCAGCAGCGGGACAGTTGAACAGAAACAGATTCACTCATGGAAAACACAGTAACTTGACTTAATCTGGAGAAATGTTTCTAATCTTTTTGTCTGCTGACCCTGAACATCAGTTTTCAGAAGTGTAAAAAGATTTCTGCAGGTCAATAAAGCTCATTTTTTGTTTACAGGCTTGAGTACTTTTGATTTTATGCCAGGTTTGGTCAAGACAACGCGCAGCTTAGCACAAAGGAACTAAAACGTAAGCCAGACAGATGCAGCTCAGGACAGGCTTCGGCTGTTTGTACGGGACACAGCCTGTTATTGTTTGGTGTGAAAGTCAGATGGGAGACCCGTTCCTCCTGTGCACCGGCATACAGAGACATACCTTAATGTGTCTCTCTGTGCAAATGCACACAAACTAACCACACTCTGATACAACCACTTGAGCAGATTCTTCAGAGTGTATATAACTTAAGAGTTATATTTCTATCTTCAGCTCACCCTCGCCGCTATATTCAGTGATTCTATTGAAAGGCTTAAAGGTTTCAATGAAGGCTCGCTGATTTTAAACAAGGAGTCAGTTTGCATTATGGTGGACTCAAACACGTTTGACTGTGGTGTACACTTCCCCAGTAACTGCAACCCTGATCTTTACGTAGATCTGCACAACACACACAAAAAAAAGTAATATTAGTGTCGGAGCTAAACTTCACTGTCAATCAAACAGAAAAATGCCACATCAAAAGTTTGTAAATGAACAACAGCATCGTATTAGAATATCCCCGGCCAAACTATAAACCCATCAGGTTCTACTGGGACTGTTATTAATTATTCCTGAGATAATGAAGACTTTTATTTAATGTTATCTTCCTGCAGCTTGGTTTGCAGCGCTACCACGGTGTGGGCATCCTGGGCTTCAACTCTGCTGAGTGGTTTATCGCTGACATTGGAGCTATTTTGGCAGGGTGAGTGACGTTTTTTTGTTTGTTTTTTTTTTCTTCTTTTTAATTTAAAAAAATACCTGAACGTCAATGACGCACTCAGTGTTCTCTCACTGAGGGTTTTGTTCTCCAAGAAAAGATGTTTGCGTTCATTCCAGGTTTGTGTCAGTGTGCACTCGTGCATGCGCTCCATTACTGAGTGATGCACTTAAAGACCTGAAATATGAGGATGCCGGAACGAAACCTTTGGTGTCATCCAGTTTGGCACGCAGCTTCTTAGCTTGTGGACATCTTTTCTGGATCGAATGAGCGATTGCAGCCGTGCGCTAGGCAAGACGCTGACACGCTGCAATGTGGGAGAGTGACTGAGTGCATTAAACCAAGAACAACTTGAGTTTTTAGGAACTTTAAGTAATACATTTTGAGCTACTTCATACTTCCACTCTATCTCAGAAACTTGTTACGTTTAACCACATTATTGGTCGCTGTTCAAGTTACAAACGTATAAAAGACTGACAACTTTAAAATGATACAACAGACCACCTCAACATACACCAAACCCGGTGTTATCCAACCGGCTCAGAGAGAGCAAGAGCTCATTTTCCTTCTGAGAAACCCAAACAAAACATACCACATTGATTGGCCGGCTGAGCTGCTTACATCACCGCACATCTGCTCTGTGACTGAGGGATTTTACATGCTGTGTGTTGAAAATTGATTATGGTGACATTTACTATTCACTGTACTTTGTGAAAGCTTTGTAACATAAGTATGTGGGAATGAATAGGTCTGGTCACGCTGACGATCAGCATAGCATGCTTCTCTGGTGTGCAAAGACATACACTTCATGGAGCTTTAGGACACATGCTGATACTGGATGTGGATTCAGCCAGAGTCCCACACCTCCTTACTGCTAAAAGGAATGTGAACCTGTCAAACCAGTCGCAGTGAACCACGTCAGATCGTGTTCGATAAACTCTGAATGCGGCTCAGGTTTACACACGTACACACAACCCTCTCCAAAGCCAAGGGGGGGGGGGGGTTGATATGCATCAGACTCTAGCAGAGGGATTCTCATGAAACAGTGATGTCCCCGTTCTCTCCACAGATGTGGTGGTGAAGATAATTCAGCTTTTTAGTTTTACATGGAAAAATGTCACCGGGGATCAGTTAATGGCTCCATGTTGGCATATAAGGGTTTTAAGGAGTTGTCTGGGTCCCGTTTTATCTAAAACATTTAAGACATTTGTCCAGATACGTCCTTCAGATACATCCTGCAGATAAATCCAGGCTAATTCATTGGCACTCACATCAAACTAAGTGTAACCATGTAAGAACATTCCCCAGATCCAAGTGTTTGGGATATAATGAATAATAATCTCATCATTAATTCTGTCAGAGTTACACAACAGGAGAGTTTCATCTCAGTTTGTGTTGCACTGAATGAAAGGAAGGGAGAACGAAACTGTCCCTGGCTGCTGACGAAACAACGTCTGCTTACTTTGACTCTCCTTCTTCTCTTGCAGAGGGTTTGCTGTGGGGATCTACACCACCAACTCTCCTGAGGCGTGCCAGTATGTAGCAGAAAACTGTAAAGCTAATGTCATTGTTGTGGAGAACCACAAACAGCTGCAGAAAATCCTTCAGGTGAGGCCATAGTGATTCATAACATTTAAACTGAGAGACCGGGAAAAGTCACTAAATATCTATGAATAAGACTCTTTTCAAAAAGAAGCAGCAAAATTAGAATAATACAACTTTTTCACATTTAAATAAAAATACTTTTTCTATTTATTGCCACAGTTTCGGGTTATTTTGCTTGTAAACGGCTGCATGTGGATGTGCTTGTATATTTCTCCCCCATCTCTTTTTATGTTGCATTGTGGAATCAAAAAGAAATTGATTATTTCTTAAAAGGCAAAACACACTTAGGACTTTCTTAGAAATGAATCAGATTTGTGAACTGGGATACAAGCAGTTAAAGAACAATCCTTCGATCAATGCAGTCTTTGTCAAGGAAAAACTTTTTTCAGTTTTGTACTAAAAATCCCATTTGACTCTTTTTCTGTTTCCAGATTGAAGACAAGCTGCCGCACTTGAAAGCCATCATCCAGTATAAAGATGCACTAAAAGAGAAGAGACCAAATCTGTACACAGTAAGCTCATGTTTCATCTACAGGAAGCAGAGAAAGGTTCACAAAGTGCAAGAACCCTCATCTAAGTGGTTTTATTTATGCGCTACAGTGGGCAGAGTTCATGGAGCTCGGACGCGACGAGCCCGACGCGCCACTCGATGCAATCATCTCCAGCCAGAAGCCCAATCAATGCTGCACGCTCATCTACACCTCAGGAACCACAGGGCAGCCCAAAGGAGTCATGCTGAGCCACGATAACGTAAGTTATGAGGTCCACGTGTGTTTTTTGAGTCCGGCGCTGTCACATGCTTGCAGCCTGACGCTGATTTGACAGCAGAAAGTGTTTTGTAACAGGAGGAGCAGATGTACGCTGTGCTACGGTGCTTGTTAGGGAGATTTCTTCATATGAATCAGAAGGAACATCTGAAAGAATTAAAATGACTCTTCTGTGTCAGCGGTTAAAGTTCTACTTTCATACAGACCACGCAGACAAATAAGAATCTGTAATCCTGTTAAACTTTTGACTCCGGAAATGCCTCACTGCATTTACTCTGGTGCTTCACTTCACTGCTAAGTTTACATGTAGAATTTTTCAAATTCTGTTACTTTAATCTGAGGAGTAAAGCAAAGAAAAGTATAAAGATTTTGCTTTGCATGAAATAAAGAAGAAACTTTTTTTTTCTTTTTAAAAAAAGACTTGTTAAATCTTTGGTTTGTGACCTTGTCATCTTATCAGAAGCAGTTCCCTGTTTAAGTTTCTGACATGGTTCGTTTTAAATGATGTACAATACTGACGAAAACAAAATGAAAGTCTTAAAGTGAAAATGAGTTCGTGTGAAAGAAATTTACAAGACATTTGGCCACGTGGGTTTTAGCTTTTTGTGGTTTCCAAACACTGCTTAGGTGCTTCATGGGTCTCAATGGGTTGAACACATGTAACATTTATAAAAAAGCTCTTTACATTTACATATATTTTCCTAATGTAAAGAATATCTCTATCAGTGCTCCTTAACTTGGCGCCCGACTGTCTGAGTCAGTTACATTACGCAGCTGATTGGTTTATTGTCAGTAAAGTTTGCCTATAAAGATATAAACCGCCACCGTATGACCTCTAGAGTTAAAAACCGATCATAAATACTCTGCTCTCATCTCTCTCTGCACAGATAACTTGGACTGCTCTCTCCACTGGCAAACACGTGCATCTCACGGACGCCACTCAGGCTCAGGAGGTGGTGGTCAGCTACCTGCCGCTGAGCCACATCGCAGCTCAGATGGTCGACATCTGGGTCATCATGAAGGTCGGAGGGGCGACTTACTTCGCTCAGCCAGACGCCCTGAAGGTGAGACGCAACAGCTGCCTTTACATTATCTGTAGAGGACACAAACACATGAACATCCAAAATAAAAGATATGGTGAAGAATATGTATAAAACATCATTGTGTGGACTGTTGGAGTCGTTTATCAGACTCATGTCGGGCCCAAGTCTCCCTGGAGGTAATTGCTGGGAAGTCAAGAATAGAAAAACAGGAGGAACAGGTCTAGAGTGTGAAAAATCAGCCTGTAATGAAAACCTATCAGATCTCGAAACCTTCATGCGTCACGTGCATCCTCCACATTCTGCCTCTTAATCTGTTGCGTTAAATGTGTTTGCTATGCTAAGCTGCTTCCTTTTTTTAGACATCCATCCAGACACGTTCATTAATACAATCAAAGTGTGTCATTTAGTTGAGCGCCGAAGATTAAAAGAAGTCTTCCAGAAATGGCTGAAGGGATATCCAGTAGGAACCATGTGACTGTTTTTTCTTTTTTCCAGTGTGTTCTCTGCAGGACGTTTGTGGTAGAAAAAGCCCAAAGTTGAATTCCATGTGAGAGAGTTTATACACAAATACTAAATGCAGCATTTCAATGTGTTTTGTCAGGGTTCGCTGGTGAACACTTTGAAAGAAGTGCGTCCCACAGCCTTCATGGGCGTCCCACGTGTCTGGGAGAAGATGCAAGAGAAGATGAAATCCATCGGAGCAAAGTCTTCGACCGTGCGCAGGAAAGTGGCCGCTTGGGCCAAAGATGTCGGTCTACAGACCAACCTGACCAAGATGAACCAGTATGTACATGTTACGTAATCACAGCCGCACTTAAGCAGAGTTTCATCACTTCTTCGGGGGGGGGGGGGACTCCCCCCCCGAAGAAGTGACTCTTTTTAGAAACCACTGCAGTTTTTGTAATTCAGTTGGAATTTATTGTTTTATTTCTGAGTATCCAGACTTTCACACACGTTTGAATGAAACAAATTGTACTTTGCAAATCAATATTTTACCATCCGTTTGATATGTCGTCTCACACGAGCCATTTCCTTTTGGTCTCCCTCCAGAAACGCAGCAGCCGGCCGCGCACCGCTCAGCTATCACGTCGCAAAAAAGCTCGTGTTCAAAAAGGTGCGCAAGGCCCTGGGCTTGGACCGCTGCAACAAGTGCTACACAGGCGCTGCCCCCATCACCAAAGACACCCTGGAGTTCTTCCTCAGCCTTGACATCCCTCTGTATGAACTCTACGGCATGAGTGAAAGCACTGGACCTCACACCATCTCCCGCCCCGAGGCCTTCAAGCTCACCAGGTGCTTTTATCTTCTTCTCATGGAGAATTTTTTCTCTGCGTCGCCAAAATGAAATCCAATTTCAAACACATGCTTAGTGCCGAGTTATATAAATGTTTGTGTTGCTGTCTTGCAGTTGTGGTAAAGAGATCCCAGGGTGCAAAACAAAGCTGCACAACCCCGATGAGGAGGGAAATGGTGAGATCTGCTTCTGGGGTCGCCACATCTTCATGGGTTACCTCAACATGCCGGACAAGACGGAGGAAGCTCTGGATGCAGAGGGTTGGCTGCATTCAGGTGACCTGGGCAAACACGATAAGAACGCATTCCTCTTCATCACTGGAAGAATTAAAGGTAGCTGAGATCACAGATCACTTTTCTTATTACTCGCATCTCACGTTGGCGTTCATTCTACCCAGTTAAGCCTTTTTGTTTATCATCAACTATCTAAAGGCATCTGGTTGTTTCGCCTGTTTGTGTGCAGAGCTCATCATCACTGCAGGTGGGGAGAACATCCCTCCCGTCCCCATTGAGGATGCCGTGAAAGAGGCCGTGCCCCTGATTAGCAACGCCATGCTGATCGGAGACAAGAGGAAGTTTCTCTCCATGCTGCTTACCGTGAAGGTAAAACTGAAACCCTTCAGCAGATATGCTTGTTTTACGCAGCGTCTCACTGTCGCCATCAGGACTGGACTTGCTTAGTTAAACTTTAATCATAGATAACAGAAAGAAGTAACTGTCTGCTGCAGAGTGACAAGCGTTTCAAAACAAGCTCTTAGTATTGTAAACCTCCAGTCTTCATCTATTCTATCTAATCTCAGAGCGTGTCATGGCTGACTTCAAAAGGAGCAGCAGTAGAAGAAGCAGCACTGATCTCTCCCAGCTGATGTTAAACACTGCCACCTGCTGGGCATTTAGGAAAACACGAAGGCCAAGTTTGCAAGCCTGGTAGTTTTGTATTGAAGTGATACTTGAATTATTGTGTTTGGCAGTAAAATGAATGAAACTTCCCAAATTTTTTCTCCCCGCAGTGCCAAGTGAACCCCGAGACGGGCGACCCTGAAGACGAGCTGACACCAGAATCTGTGGAGGTCTGCAGGCAGCTGGGAAGCAACGCCACGCGCGTCTCCGAGATCGCAGGCGGCCGAGACCGCGCGGTCCACACCGCCATCCAGGAGGGGATCAACCGGGTCAACAAGAAGGCCACTTCCAACGCCCAGTGCATTCAGAAGTGGATCGTTCTGGATCGGGACTTCTCTGTTGGTGGAGGAGAGCTGGGTGAGAGAGACATGAATGGAAGAGGAGCTGAATGTCTTTCTCTTTTTTTCTTTCTTTTTGCGTTTGACTTTGTAGTAGAAATAATTGAAGTTCTCATCACATGGTTCATGTTTGAGGTGTAAGCCATGCTCCTTTTTCTTGTACAGTTTAATTTTCATGGCGTTTTGCAGGTTTTAGAGAGAATAGAAATGGCTTGTGTTGTAGGCAGCAGATTAGTCACAAGCTGTTTTCTTCATGAACAACTGCTATAGTTTGATTTGTTTAAGAAAAACAAGAGTTTTACAGCCTTTTCTTTTTTTTTTTTGGACCTACAGGTCCAACAATGAAGCTGAAGCGTCTAGTGGTGCTGAAGATGTACAAGGAGCAGATTGACAACTTTTACAAGGAGCTGGCAACTCCAACAACCCTGGAAAACAACCCACTGCCTCCCAAATAGGTGATGCTTCACCTGCAAGGAGATTCAGGAACACTCCACCTCGTTGGTCCAAAGTCTCTCTTCTGTCATCTCGTTCCTGTATAAATGTTGCTGTTTTTTTTTGCCTTAAGATGTGCTCATTCTGTCTTGGTTGACTTTTGTGATTGTTGTACAGATGAAAACTAAGAGGAAGCCATTGTAAAATAGCTTTATAAGTTTGAAAATATGTTGAAACCAGCTATTTATTTGTATCTGTCGAGAGCAACAGTAAGATGAAGTGTCGGCAGCAAGTTACACGTAGGAAATGTTTTACTGTAATACTTGAGCTAAAGAGACAGAATCCAAAATAAGAAAAAAAAAAACACAAGTAAACAGGATGTCTTTGAAATGATAATTAGCATTCATATTTATTTTTGTTTTGCCAAAGTTTTTTTACCAAAAAAAAAAAGAGAATCAAATGAAGTATTTCTGGAAACACTGCAGATTGCTGTTTCCTGCTGTTTACCTGCTTTGGGTATTTCTTGTCTTTTGTCTGGTTCAACTTTAAAGAACATAATCATATATTTTATGTTTGTTTGAAAAGTCAAAGTTTCATCAGCTAAAACTTTAAATCTATCTTAAAATCCAAAACATGAAGCCATATCCGTTCCTTTTTTTTTTTGTATCTTTATTGTCACACTGTTTGACAATTTGTGGAGACTCATTTAACGCTGTAATTTTGTGGAATATTGTAAATATGATTTGACTTTTATCGCAGTTCACCTGGCTTTATTTTTTTCTCCAGTCTGCCAGCTGTTCCAAAATGTCATGCATTCGTTTTTTTTTTTTTTTTTTGCACTCTACATGTAGACATGATGAAATGTACATTAGCTTCAGAATATATCGGCTCTGTACGGCATGTTTTTATTGGCCTGTTGCCAAAATTTATACAAAATATTTGAAGTTTTGTTCATGCTGAAGATGCTCTTTCACAAACCAGGATATAAAGTGCAAAAAGAAGTCATTGCACAGCTGATCTGTACATGCAGTAATTGTATATAAACATATTCTAGGTATACGCAGTGTGCAGTGAAAGGGGTAGTGGTTCTCTTTAAGTAGCTGAAGTTAAAAGTAAATAAGTAATATTTATTTACTCAGTTAAAGAAAGGAAATGACGGTGATCCTGCGTCTGGGTGAGTGAGTTTCTTCCGGTTCTGCAGCTCAATCTGGAAGCTGGAACTCATTGAACATCTAATGTATGAATGAAGTTTTCTATTTGACATATAAAACTTAAAACAAGCTGTGATTCATCCGTGGACACATTCTTACAATGAAAGTAAGAACTGGTGTTGAAACGTGAACTAGCGAGTCCCCAGACAGACGCTGGATTTACCCGAACCTGACGAGCTGTTGACGATATCAGGGTTTAAAGATGAAGAAATGCTGCAGACAAAAAGGTGAAGCAGGCTTGTTTGCGACGACAGAAATGTGAAGATTTGTGTGATCGGTTCTGGAATAAAAGGTTATTACACTAATGTGTGGAGATCTTTTTGAAGCATCCCGCAGTCTTCCGTATTTCATTCATTTAAAGGA
>JAOXYM010000015.1:7292203-7306680 GCA_028567055.1 Leptatherina wallacei | reverse complement strand
GTTTGCACCAATTGGACCAGGCCAAATTCCTTGTAACGTGAAAATTACTTGGCAATAAACCCCCATTCTGATTCTGAAAACATTGACAGCATTTTGCATAATTATAATCACCAAAAGTAATCAGTAGTGAAAACTCTGTCATGGAGTGGGAGTTGAAGTACCAGAAAAGGAAAAGGACCTCAGAAGTGAACCTTTGTATAGTAGTTGTATAAAAGTACTTTCCACTGAGCTCAGGAACCAGGTACATTGCAGCCATTTTAAGGCTTTGGTCAGTCTAGTCACTGCAGGGTGCTGAACTTTATTTAACCCTTTAAGAACCCAGACACCCTCCACATGAGCACAACTGATGTCGGATCAGGTCTTAATCAGCATAATGAGATCCTGGTTTCTTAGCTTGATTTGATTGTTTGGGAGTAGAAGACGATCACACTCAGTTGAATAAATGCTAAAAGTGTTTTGTTATTATTTATATCACAGTGTGTTCTTACCCAAAAGGTTTGTATTTTTTGATGAAACTGATACTTTATATCGCATCTCAGGCACTCAGCTAACCTTGAAATGGCCTGCTGAGCCATCATTTGTTTTTAAAATGATCCTTGCGGTTGATTTATGAACACAAAAGAAACAATAAACCAGTGTTGAAGCCCTCACACACCCTACACAGTGAGCTGCTGAAGTCAACCCTCCAGCAGAAACTTGAATTACTGTGAGTGCTTCATGTTTGTTTTTTTGTTTTTTTTTGTCTAAATCATTTATTTGACTTCTTATTGTGAGTTAACTTTTTATAGAAAAAGTTTGTTTTAAGTTCCTAACTCTGAGAAAAAATAAAGTCAAAGCAACCTTCTCCAATACTTTTTTATTCCTCTTGTCATGTCCGTGTTCCACATCATATACCGACTGAACTGTGATAAACTTTCATTATGGACCACAATTAGAAAAATAACTAAACTCAAACTCTCACATGACGCTGATTTTCTTTTCAGGAATCTTTTAAACTTTTTGATATTGCAAAAAAACAAACAAACAAACAAAAAAAACATAGGGAAAAATATGGAAAATATTTATTTTGTTTTTCATTGAGAAGTTGAGAAGACATTGAGAAGTTGAATATGTTATGAATCAAGTTCCCTTGTTATATACACAAGATTTCTTTAAATTCCTATTCTTACTCTACTGGAAGTTGTTGATTTAATCAAGAACACTGCACAGTAATAGGAGCTGATCTTGAGAAAAAGCTGAAGGCAAATAAAAAACACTGAAGACAACACGAATCAATGCAGTATTTTAAAGTCACTTTTCAGCTGTTGCTAACAGCAGTCTCAAGTCTCTCATTGAGGGAACAGCATAAAGGAAGGTGTTGTGGGACCTCATGAAGTCATAGATCTTGTTGCCTGGTCATTCACAGCAGGGTCATTTGACACTACAACAGAGATGACACCTGAGCGCCTTGCAGGCGAGTTTTAACAATCATGACCATGATGTTAAAACACGAAAGGATCTCTCGTGCTGTCTTTGTGCAGCCAGGCAAGTTAGCTGGAGCTCAAACATCAGGAAGGTCCTCCTAAACAGAATGTGCTGCATTTATCAATATAGATGCATTTCTCATCAAAACAAAGACAAGTCCACACGAAGCCCCGTTCAAATCTTTTCCACGTAGTTACCAGGGAAGAGACCTTCCCTTCCTTTAACCCTGCCTGTCCACCACCCTGATGGATCTACAGAGAGAAAGACAAAACAGGAGTGTTGTTAATCATTTCTAATTAGTCATCAACCCAAACTGGTTCTTTTCTTCTTCTTTTTTTAAAAAGTTTTATTCTTTTGTCTGCACACACCCTCTTTGACAAGATCAAACACATCATTGACATCAAAGCTGATCTCGTCCGTGTCCTGGCCAATGTACTGATATATAGCCCGGCAGCGGGGCCCCTGAGGTCGCGGCTGAGGTTTAGGAGCGGGAGGAGGTCGATGGCCGATGCTCCTTTTCCTCTGCTTCCTGTGACAAAGAAGGACGAATGATAAAGAGGTGCAATGAGCTGTTGATTGCAGAGACTTGAAGTCTGTTTTTTACTTTGGTGGACAGATCATAATCAATAATATTGGGCCAATCTTTGAAAAATGAGCCAATATCTGCTAATAAAAAAGCAGGTATTGTTCCAACATTTGATTCTTCCATAAAATGCTACCCTGAGTTTGTCAAACTTATCATAATAATCCCAAATACATGCCAAATACATGGGTCACCCCTCTCAACAAATATCCAGCAAATATCCAGATGTCCAACTACAAGTAAACATAATGTGCTCAGTATGTCTACTCCTTTTGTCAGGTGCATAAAACATGGAAAAAAGTTAGTGGTAATTATGATTAAACCAATCAGCTGCACGTCCGGCTGCAGGTTATCACATCCTGTCACAATTATGGTCTACTTTTTTAATTTAATCTTACTTTTTACATTAGATGACCACTTCAGATGTAATTAACAGTTGAATATTAATGCTTCATTTACATGTGCAACCCTTTTCCCACCTGTGTCTCTTTGGGCATAAAACACCTTCCTGAAGTTGGAATTTAGAGTCTGTGCATACAAAACGGACCCTACAACATGGCAACTAAACAAACAGACTGTTGATGACACCTGAACACTCGCTAAAGAATGGTGGCTGAAAGTGCGTCAATGAATAAGAATGGATGAGAATGAATGAGTCTGTCTTTAAAACTGAAGCACACAACTGTGGGGAGGCTTCAACTTAAGTGATTGAGTGGTTTTTCTTCCAGCCGGGAGATTGGTGATTTGAGTCTCAGACCTTTTAGTGGGCCTTCGGAGAGAAGAAAGCACTGCATGCCCTACAAGTGTTTTTGTTAATGGATAAAAATAAATATTGTAAAGCATTTTATAGAACATTGACAAGGTCAAAAATTGCAATATATGTTCAGATAATTCAGGAAACACCCTCCACACAGACAATTATAACATAAAGAAAGTTACATGTGCAAAGGGAACATTCTTTCAGGAGCTGAGATCTCTATATTTGCGCTTATTTTATGTAGGGAGTGCCCAGGTGTGTCAAAGAAGCAGGTCATGCACTTTGTTCTGAGGATGTTTTACTCATTATTCATAAAGCTACTCAATCTTGAAAGGTTTAACATTAAGAATTCACTAAAAAGGAGACTGTGGGTTGTTGTCTCCATGTTTACTGGAAGACAACATTCTGTCTACAATAATATCTGACCCACCTTTGATACGAACCACTTTTTTTTTTCAAAACCAGAGGAACTAGTGACTCATTGAAGAATTGAACCTCACCATTTTAGTGTACTAATCCTCCTTCTTTACCATCTACCAGACTGAGTTGATCTCTCTTACCCTGACATGCCCTGATCAGGCACATTAAGGAAGTCCATGTTTCCCTGGTGGTGCTGGTTGTGGGCGGGGACTCGGGGAGCTCTTTGGGAGCCCAGTTTGGGTGGGGCCATGCTGGGTGGCCTGCCATGTTTCTGCTGGGAGGAATATGGGATATTTGACTGTTGACTGGGATGGGCCCTGGAAAACTTGGCTGCTCCATTCTGGTGTGCTGAAAAGAGAGAAAATGGAGGAAAAGTAAGAACAAACTCTAGACTTACAATAGAAAACATTTCATGCTAACTTACAATTGGTGGCTATGTGATTTCTCCCTCCACCATAAGACTGTGGAGCAGACTTCCTGGTTGGCTCTGATGAAATAAAAGAACAGATACAGCATTTAGATCCAGGAATCCATCTGTGATGACATTTTTATTTGCTTTTGAAGATGTTTGTCTTTCTATCTTTGTATTTAAGATTAAAGCATAAACTGCAAAGATCCGCCTCGGTCTTGTTTTAAGTATCTTTTGCTTAACTATTCCTTTTTACTTACTGGAAGACTTGGGTAGACCATTTCCTACTGTGATAGTGAGGGTCTTCCCTCCAGGTTTGAGCTGGGCCAGGTCCCCATCACCTCTCTGGAACACCACCACTCTGGAGCTGCCTCCGCCCCAGCCCTCCTTCTTCACTTTAAACTCCAGTCTGAATGCGAGCAAAGTGTGTTAGTAGCACGTTTGTACAATTCCTCATGTCTGTAAAGGGGTTGTGTTCGTCCTACCGGTCAGAAAAGGAGATTGTCAGTTTTCTCTTGGTCACATCCTCATAGCGTTTGGTGAGCAAACTGAGGAACTCCGTTTTAAAGTTGGACTCCAACAGACTGTCGTACTGACACTCATGCAGGATGAAGAAATCATCCTGTCTCGTACTGAAAAAAAAAAAAGTTAAATAAATACGAGCAGCTGACCCGAGATTAAAAAAGAATAAGGAAGCAGTGCTTTTAGATGAAACAGGCGTTCAAGTTTAATTCTAAGAAATTTAAAAAAGTATCTTCTATCTTCTAAATGATAGGATATGAGACATTTTATCGCTGCGAGAGACTGGAGTTAAAGTTTTACAGTTGTATTGTTTAGTCCAGAGCTTCAAAAGGTCTCTGACTGAACTGATTGAACTTAAACATCAGAAACAAAAGAACGGGCCAAATCAGAAAAAAGGTTTAAAAAAAAGAATGATTTATTCACTCATTCAATTCTGAAAAACACTTTATCCAGTTCAGGGTCATGGGGAGCTGGAGTATGCGTTTTACTTCTTATTTCAATATACCTATAATTGCACGATATATTTTATACAGGTGATGTAAGTAAGTAAAGTTTATTCATATAACACATTTCACAGGTTAAAAGCCCTAAACTGCTTTACATTAGACAAAAATAGAGTCAATTCAAGCTGCTACCAACAACAGGAGCACTAGTTGCAGCAGTGCTTAATAATTTGGCATGCATCAGTTGTGCAGGTTGTGCATCAGGTGTGTTGTGCCCATTTACATCTATTTATCTAAAATGACAAGATTAACAATGATGATTAACAACGTTTTGTCTGTGTGTTGGGAATAGTCAATCAATCATTTCTGCTTCCAGTTCAGATTTTGCATTAGGATTTTAGTGGCCTTGTTAATTCTTCTTCCAATTGTTCTTATCTTGAAAAATCAGACTTTTTTTCCTCCAAATTGTGTTACATACTCACAGTATATATCATAACATAATGACTGTAAGTATGAAAATCAGTGTTTCCTGTCTCAACTCTTAATTACAAAAGTCATTATCACTGTCCTGAAAGCTGGAGGTGATTTATAACATTGAGTCAGCATGCATGTGTAACTATGTGCTGCAAAGAGTAAATGTCTGCTCTAGAGTGCAGACAGTGTCTCACAGTGTGTGTGTGTGTGTGTGTGTGTGTGGAGGGGGAAGGGGGTCGGGGAGTAGATAAGAGTTTGAAACCAAAGTTTAACCAACAACCCATATCCCTTTTTTGGAGTTAGCAGACAACAAACTTTATCAACCTTTATCATGACAACACTATCTTTGTTATCTGAAGATATAGACAGTAATAATAGTTATCGCTGTCAATGAGTGGTGTTATCCTGAGATCATGAGATAATCATCAGATGATTTCAAATTAATGACATTCAAAATTCAATATTCTTTAGTTACAAAATTGTTTCAAATTTCTTTCATCCAAGATCTACAATGTGTTGGATCCGATATTTTTTATTATTTCTCTACTTATTTATCTTTGGTAATTGAGTTTCAATTCCCAATCCTATCTTTGGACCTGGGGTTCATAACTTGGATATTAATCATAGCTTTAAAAATGTAGTTATTCATGCATGTTAAACAGTTCCTGAAAATATCACAGTGTTAGCTGGTGTGACATTTAAAAGACGAACAACTTGTGTGACCGCTCTTCACAGCAGAATGAAAGCTATATTTACTCTTGCAGCTGCAGATGCTTTTCACACTTTGGTTAATGACACAGTGAAACGCTGGCTCTGTATTTATCCCCATTTCAACCACAAATGTACCAATTAGCATGCTAAGTTGTGTGTCTCATGAAAATTGGAAACTTACCTGAGAGAGACACCATTGATGCTTCCAAACTCCAGCTTTCGTTTCAGCACCTCCTGGATCTGCCCTTTCTCAGGTCCTTTCTTCACCTTCTCACGACCAATCAGATAGATGCCCTTAGGGGTCAAGATCAAGTCTCTTTTGATAGACTATGAGGGAAAAAAAGAAGTGAGAATTGCAGTGAGTGCAAAAAAGGGAAGAAGAACTTGTGATGGATATTTTGTTTTAATCTTAAGGTTTTTCTTGTGAGGAATTAGTCATCTTGCCTGTCAATAATCAATAACTGCCTTTCAAGTCAAAGCATCTCACCTTGAACCTACGGTCGAACTTGTTGACCGAATCTGCGAAGTCGACACGCTCCCTCTTGGCCAGGAACTGTCGCAGCTCAGGTCTCTGCTCCAGCCCGAGGTAGTCTCCAACAAAGTTCCTGTTGATGCTGTTTTTCCTCCGTTCTTTGGAGTTGTATAGGATGTCTGAGGCTGAGTGGCAAGATGAAGAGCAAAGATTTAAAATCCAAACTCAAGATTGGGAGAATATAGAAAACTTTTTTTTTTTTTACTTCTTACCCTCTTCTCTCATTTGTTCATACTTCTTCCTGGCAATGTATCTTCTCCAGGACTTCTGTATGATCCTGGCAAAAGTGTCAAACTTCCTCTCCCTCATCTCCTCCAGCAGAAACAGCTGAACAGAATATAATGGAGCTTTTTAATGGGAGAGCAGAGAGTCCCAAAAATAAAAGTAAACAGTGTAAAAAATATCTCCCATGAGTCTTATGTTTTTATTGTTATCTAAATCAACTTCTGACCTTATGTGAGCTGATAAATCAGTTTTATTTTTTTCAATGTAACACTTTTTAAAAAATCTTTTTTTAGATGTCTTATAAAATAAGTTGGTTAATATGAAGCAAAATACCACATACAGAGTGAAATATATTCTGATAATACACATATTTGGATCTCTGTACCGATTCTGGGTTCTTAACAAAGACTTTGGTGCGTCCCATCTGGTATTGGTCATTATCCATGTTGACAGACCGGAGGAGATGAAGGACCCCCTGTTGCTCTGGTCCCCTCCAGCATGGCCATGTTTCAGCTGTTAAAATGGCATACCTGTATTCAACACAAAAGTACACCACCCACAGAGGAGATCTTCAGTCATTTTTGTTCTTTCATGGCACATGAAAATCATTCATGAAGCTGTCAAACTCACCTCAACATAAACTTATTGAAGACCCTGCGGTATGCAAAGCCTGCCCTTCGTACACGTATGTTTTCCCGCAGACCGAGGTATTCGACTTGATGCTTGGCCCTAGAAACAGATGGGAAACCCACATTAATCAAGAAGGGATCCTGATTTATGTTTTATGGCATGCACATGTGTGACAGTGAGCATGCAGACCTGCTCTCCTCCCAGTCTTTTGGCCTTTTTGTCTCATTGGGTTTGATACAGCGGATGTAATGAGGAGTGCACTTCATCAGAGTGTTCACCAGCTCATTGGCTTGTCTCTGTTGGCAAAATCAATGTGCTGTTACAACACAAAACATCCATCTGTCATCTGTATAATGCAGTTGGGTCAAACTGAGGAAAAAACGTTCACCTTGATCTTTGAGCTGGCTGTGGTCGGCCGGCCTTTCTTGTCTGTGTTGAGGCTTTCAGGGAACAAACTACGGATGAAGTCGCTAGACCCAAACAGATTTTATTTTGGTGAGTTTAGTTTGTTTTTTTCTTTCCAAAAAATGCCATGAGTTGAGGTATTTGATTAGTAAAGGAGACTTACTATTCGCTGCTTTGCATGAGCTCAATGAGATCAGGAAAGAGGACGTCCCGATTTCTCTCACAGAAGCCGTTGATATCATACGATACCTGAGACAAAGTTGAATTATATGTTTATGTAATGCAAACTTTACCAACAGCACTATTGTTTGATTCCTTTTTATGTAACTGACACCTCAAACATGTCTTCAAAGCTGCAAACTAATAATAAAACATTTAATAATTTCTGTTGTGTTCTGGGGTTGGTTTTAATTGTGTTCAGGTTCCTACCTTCCCGGCATAATGATGAATGACAAAGCCGGAGTTCCAGCTGTTGAAATGCTCATGGGTTCCCACGGCAGCCTGCAGTTTCTGCAGCAGAGTGCCATCTGCACCCTCTCCTTTGGCATGCATGGTGGCACACACATCATCCAGCACGCTCATAATACCAGGAGGGTTCTGCAATCAAAAGAAGGCTTTTTGAACCCTTTAATGGATAACATGACAACTTGTACCTCATATTAAAAGATGTTTGGTTGGAAAAATCTATCCCATAAATATCATCCTCACAGTGTATAAAGTTAGTTAAGATAATGAGTGTTAAGAAGGAAGATCTTTTCAAACCATCTGTCCATCCTTTCGAGGTGTAAAATTTGCATTGATTTATGAAAGGATGCAGTTATGAGCTTACCAATTTATTTTCAATAAGGTCACACACAATCTTGTTGTTGAAATACTCGATCGGCTTCCAGGCAATGCCTTCCTGAACATACTCTTCCTGAGAGAAAATGTGAGGAGAATCAAAATAGGTTTTAAGGGGATATATTCAAATCATATTCAGATTAAAGTGGAGACATTAAAAAACAAGGAGGTCAAATCAAGAGATGTTCAAACACAATTAAAACTCTGTATTTACCTGCTCAGCCTTCAAAGTGAGTTCAATAAAGATCTGCTGCAGTTTTTCATTGACAAAATTTATACAAAACTGCTCAAACCCATTTTTCTGAGGAAGAAATACAACACAGTGAATGTTAAATGATTGCCAAAAAAACCCTGCTGTCCTGTATTATCTGTAAAATGGGGATTTTATGTTTTATTATCAACCCATAAATGTTATGTATCTGTAAGCTGCAAGAGCACTCACCTGGAATATTTCAAAGCCATAAATGTCAAGCACCCCAATGCTGAATTCCTCATGTGGTTTTTGAATGGCTTTATTGATGGCCTACAGCAGACAGACAGAGTGATATAAATGTGGAAATCAAGGGAAAGATATTTGTTTTTAGTCCGGTATTGCTAAATATGCATTATTAAAAAAATGAACAACCTCCACCAGGAAGTCAAAGACGCGTGCATAAAGAGCTTTGGCCAGGGCGTCGCGGGTGTAGGTGGCCTGCTCCTGATTCAGAGTCACGTTAATGGACTCAGACTTCCCTCCCCACTTTGAATCCATCTTTCTGCTGGTAAGTTTGTCCTGCAGGCGGTTTGGGTTGATGCCCAGCAGATAGGCAGGGAAGGCAAGCACTGGTGCAGACAAAAGCAAGGTTGTGTATAAATGACCATAATTACCTTAGCTATAGATTAAGAAAGGCTTGTAATAAAGATTCTGATGTTTAGCTTCATGATTGAGAACACAGACTGCATAAAAATATCATATCTTTCCACTGTGAAACTACACACAGACAAAAGCTGAGGATGGCTGGTTTGCCACCCTGAATGTAAACACATTATCAGTTGAGCAGGGAATCCCTTGGCAGCCAACAAGAGAAGATAAACAAGGTTGTTCAGATGCATGCAGCTCTTATCAATTAGCTGAAAGCGAGCCTGGGGAATGCTTTTGTCCAGTTGAGCACTTATTTGCTCATAACCCCGAGGGTGAATAGGAGTACGTGTGCACATCCATGGGAGAGTGAATTATCTTGTGGTTGCATTTATTGGTGTGTTTCAGTGAGTACGTGTGCTCCACTCACAGTCTGTGCTCTCCACCTGCCCATAGTTGCCGGCCTCAATGAAACTGATGTTTCCCAGGTGAAGGATGCCTGCAATGATCTGCAGCACCTGAGTCTGGATCTCACCTGTGATCCCGATCACCTGCATGGCTTCCTGGAAACCACACCATTAAAAAACAGAGTGTGGAGAAAATTAAATGCTGCATAGATAGAGAAGTGCTGACTGCATGTGTGTGTGACTTGTACAGTAAACAAGACAAGGAAAACATGATATACACTACAGTCAAAAGTTTGGACACAATTTCTCATAAAATCCAAGGTGTGTAAACATTTGACTGGTAGTGTACATAAAGTCCATTTATTTACCACAACTGCTCCTCTAATCATAGGAAGCCTTCTGATTCTCAGCTCACCTGCTTTTCTTATTTTCTCAGCTCCTCCATCACTATCCTTCATTCCTCCTCATCCTTTCTCATACCTACCATTTCCGCTTGTCTTTCATCTGTTCATCCTGTATCTTTCCCTCCAACCACCCTACTATATTCATCCATCTACATAATCCCTCTTGCCAAGATCAAGGGTATGTAGTCAGCTCTGATCAATGACCTTCTCTGAGCCCCCCTCTCTTCTTATATATTACAACACTTCCTAGATAAGCCCAAAATGACCTTCAGATTAATCCATGTCCTCACTTCCATTTTTTGTTTGTACTATTTTATACTTTGGATTTCCTTTAAACCAGTATCTTTGACCAATGAGCTATACAATAACTAGTGACTGTGAAGGCTTTGGTACAATGTACAAACCTGGTCAGAACCATCTGAAGTTATTAGCCATTCACTTCTTACAATGCAATCAGTAATATTCTGACCTGCAATTTACTCCACTAAATCACCACGTGGCCACATCTGATGATAAAACTGTAAATGAGTCCTGAGGTTTTATTAGATTTAGGGTGCAGTGTTTCAGGTGGTTAATATCAGCTTTCTTCTGAATAGGTCTGTGTTTCCTTTAAAGGAAACCTTGCTTTTTGACCCACCTCTCATCTCTTATCTAGATTTACATCCTCCAAAAACTCCATAAGAGGTTACATAGATTGACAACTGGTTATCAATTAGCTTTGAATATGTTGCCTATAAACTAGCAAGTTATCATAGCCATGTGTTCATCTGTTATTGAGGCAAAATGTAAATAAATGACTGCATACAACTACTGTTGTATCGTTTCCACACTAAGTACCATAGTCTCCTGGAAGTCTTTGTTGTCATTGGTCCCATCCACCTTGTATGTTCCAGATTGGTTGAGGTAGTAGTAGTACTCTGGGGTCATGATGCCCAGGGCCTCTCTCTGCTGAGCGTTGGCACCCTCTATCAGCTGAAAGACAACAGTGCAGGTACAAAAGAAGTCACACAGTTTGGACCTTGTCAGGATTCTTATCAGAATGTGGCATTTTTCAATTTAAGAAGCAGTGTGTTTTGAAGCACATTGCCGGTGATCCGTGTCTATTCTTATCAGCCTCTGACCTGATAGTAAATGTGGAAGTTCCTCTCGCTCTCATTCTGGCTCACCACCCTCGACTTCTCCAGCAGGAAGTTTGAAATTTTGCCTCCGTCTGGTTCTCCTCCTCTGCTGAACTGAATCTCAAAGTACTTCCCCTGGAAGGTGCAAAAACAAAGTCAATATGGCAAAATGGTCTCTGAGCAGACAAATCTGTGAAATCAGCAGAATAGGGGCAGCACACAAGACAAAGCTGGAGAAATCTCCTTCAATTCAGCATCCTTGTTTGTTTCGTCTGTATGAGCAAGAATACAGTGAGGGGGAATCAAACTGCTTCATCTGAAATGCTTCACAGGAAATTTCACAAAATGATGCTTCGTGATGCACATGTGCATGGTGATGTGGTTTAGGTGTGAAATTCATGCTCTAGGACCCCACTGATGAGAAACCTGTGGGGTGAAGTGCAATGTGGGTTTTTTGTGCATAAAATTAGCATAACAACTGAAACAACATTTTTCTGGTGCATTCTATCAGTTTAACTAATTAGTAATTGAACTCTACCTGAGTTTGTCATATACACATAAAATTCTTCTTTTGGATCTTTATGGGTTAGCCTAAATTTACAATTATGCTACTAGTTGAACAGGGTTGTACATTAATCTAAATCAGGGGTGGGGAACCCTGGTCCTCGAGGGCCGCATTCCTGCAAGTTTTCCATGCATCCCTGTTGCAACACACATTTGATTCAAATCAAATGGATCCAACAGCCAATCACAGTGGCTCATTAATTTGAATCAGGTGTGTTAGAGCAGGGATGCATGGACAACTTGCAGGATGAGGACCAAGGTTCCCCACCACTGATCTAAATTCTGCTGTTTACCATGTTTCATATCTTGGTTTGATACGTTGGCACGCTTGTCTTTGTTAAAAAACTGCGGTAAACTGCAGGATCATTAGCTTTTCAGCTGCTAATAAAGTGATAGTCATTTCAAAATTTGGGGGGGTCTGACTGTGTGTGCAAACTTCCTGATGCTGCCTTCAGTGCGGTTATGTTTTACTGAAAACAGCAAATGTCAAATGAGATGAGACAAAAAAGGATCGACCCAATTTGAAATGTGAATGTAAAAAAAAAAAAATTACCATTCTTGAGTCATGGGTGATTAGTAATAAAGAAAAAATATAAACACACCAATTCAAAATGATTCTTCTTTTTGAAAAACAAAATGTTACTCACAAAACGACTAGAGTTGTTGTTGCGGACGGTCTTTGCATTACCAAATGCTTCCAACAGAGGATTTGACTGCAGGATGATGTCTTTTACATGCTGTAACAGACAGAGTGACAGAGTTAGAAACAGAAAATACCCCACACACTGCAGGGAGATTAAAGGCATTTTGAGTCATTTTGGATGGATATGTTGCAGGGTTGCAAGCTGCTGTCTCTACCTGCACTTTTGATCCACCTCCAGACACTTTGGAGATGTAACCCATGATGTATTTGGCAGCCACCGTCTTTCCTGCACCGCTCTCACCGCTAACATGACAGCGTAGTGCACGTCAGACAAACAGAAATCAGAAAACACACACAAAACATTAATGTGATAACAGGGAATTATGATATTAGAAAAAAAAAGGTTGCATGTTCAAAAAACAGACAGTCGTGATCACCTGATAATAACACACTGATTCTCTCCTTCGATCATCATGTTTCTGTACATGTTATCGGTTAAGGCGTAGATGTGTGGTGGATTCTCATACTGGGCCTGCAGGAAGAAACATCTGTTAAAGATAATAGGGACTACAGTTGCAGGAAGAACCACTGCACCTCAAATGCCACAAGTTTGCAGAAGTCGGTGAGAAGTATTGTACTCACAGCTCCTTGGTAGAGTTCAATCTCTCTGTCAGTGAAATAGGGCATCTGTTTGAACGGGTTCACTGATATCAACACAGGGCCGATGTAGGTCTGAGGTGATAAGTTCAGGAAAGTTTGTGAATATTGTGTCATATGTTTAGATTGAAGCCTGAGTTGTGTCGGACTTTTGTAAAATTGTTTGAATCACAAATGATTGAGCAGTGAGTTAAACAGAGCCAGTTATGGGTAAAAGAATCAGACATGAGAAATAAAACCTTATTTAGAGATTTGTTTGCAACGGATATGTTCTAAAGCAAAATTAAATACAACACCAGCCCACTCCCTCACACCTCTGCATGACCATGGGAAACGTGAGGCAATGTATTTCTGGATTTTACAGTATGTGACAACCCTTGCTCTGCTGAGTTCAGTCAGATGGAGAGAGAGGATCATTTTAATCAATGTTTAAAGCCTGAAAGTGTCCCCAAAACGGCAAAATAAGATAAGGAAAAACTCAAGAAGTGGGTGTGGATCCACCATCAGACAATTCTAGTGGGTCACAATAAATACATACATGTTGTTTTTGTGAAGTAAAATTATGTGCAGTCTACTTTTTACTTGGCTTTTCTCTGGTGTAACGACACAAGCTGCAGCATGAAATGAAAACACTTTTTTTTACTGATGAGTCTATTTTATTTCACCAGCCGACTGAGGATTGCTGCCATCAGTGCTTCTGCAATTTGATTTTTTTTTAGAAATCTGAGCTTTTGTGTCATTTTATCAATTACTCCTCACCAGAATGGATGATTCCTGTGGGGATTAATTGCCTAATTGCCGTTTTTGAGTATTTTGGTCAAAAGAAATAAATCAGACAATCACTTTCTGATGGAAGTTCTATCTTAAAGAAGCCCTACATCCATCTGTTTAATGAACATATTTAATTATTTTTCAAGAGTCTGAAAACAACATAATGACAATCAATTATGACACAAAAAATCATTGTCAGAAATCATTTACAAGTTGTTCAAACCTTTCAACCCACAGAACCACGCAGCCGACTTGGTGGTGGTGGAAATTCTGAAACTGTGCCTCCATTACAGCATGACCTTAGAGTTTCCTGAAAATGTATGTCACAGCTTTGACCATCATGGAGATTAAAGACTTCCTGATTATTCTGAAAATTGTGATCCTTTGATTGTCAACTGACGTTGATTTAATGATTATCTATCATCTAAATGATCCATCAATGAAGTCATTAATCAGAGGTAAAGTCCTTGCTATCGTGTATTTTAGATGCACTTTTACTTGACGTTCAATTGAGCTTTTTCATCTTTATTTGTATAGCGCCAATTCACGGCAATGTCATCTCAGGGCGCTTCACAGACAATCAGTTTGAGCCAATCTGATTGTCATTCATTGACTCATACGAGCCAATTCATAACAAATAGCCTAGCTAAGGAAACCAAC
>JAOXYM010000015.1:7224244-7242824 GCA_028567055.1 Leptatherina wallacei | reverse complement strand
ATGTTTCTAATGTTTGTATGTAAAGCACCTTGAATTGTCCTGTACATGAAATGTGCTATACAAATAAACTTGCCTTAAAACCCTCTCATATCTTTTTTTTAACACCTATCTGTGCAGAGGGGCCCAACTCTGCTGGACTTGGCTTCGTGACAGCCTGTGAGGAGAGGGACTGGGTATGATGAATCTCAGATTGGAGGTGGACAGGAAAACGTCTTCTCCTTCACAGGCTTTGTAGGAGAAGATTTGTTTTGGCTTAAACAGTGTTCAAAAGAAAGCTCATATAAATTACTTTTATGTATGTATAAGAAAAACTCCACCACACACCAACAGTCTTAATGACTTATTCCTCCGTCGTCTTGTTTCTGACCTGGTGATAAGCACAGCTGTGTCATGGTGAGCGATGCCGTTGTCTGGTATGGCGTTCCCGTAGCTGCTCCGGTGCTGGATGGTTTTCTGCCACTTACAGAAGCTGTCTAAGGACTTCCCTGCGTGATGGTTGATCTCCAGTGTTGGCTGATAGACAAGAAGGGAAATACAGACTCAAAGCTAAGTTTTAAAAAAAATCTTTAAATTGTATCTCCTCCTTAAAACACAATAGAATCCATTTTATGCAACCCTTTCATTTCCAAAGATAATTTAATAAAGTCAACAAATAGGATAGTCCAACAATCACATGATAGCTCAACAATGCTTTGATAACACAGTATTAGTTTTCCTGTATTGCACTGATTGAGGCTTCTTTTCGAACAGAGTATGTTAGTCTTTCCTATCTGTAAAAACTTTGCACCTTCACAGCACTGTGAGGGTGCATGGAGGAGAAGGAGAGGAGGAAGTGCTCTGCTGGCCACAGCTGGCGAGAACTCGTAACCCAGGAATGCATGTGGTGACATAACTAGTAATTGTCTCATCCCACATTCCCTCATCTCTGGGCCCACTCCTGGCCTCATTTTCCTTTCCAGGGACAGCTTGCCTTTTTAGACCTGGAAACCAGCAACAGAACCACTTGCAGAGACTACTTTCAATACTGTCCCGACCTCAACCTCAGCAGTCCACGGCATAAGAATAACAACACTAATCCTGTCCTCTGCTAATGATCCTAACATTTACTGCTTTATTCATTCAGATAACGAACACATCTGGGCGGAAAATTCCAGTGCTTAATTTGAGGTAGTATGAATCATAAATTTTCCCTAATAAGAAAGCTGCGGAAGAAACCTCAAAGCCACCCGATGGAACCGGCTGCGCTGTCTCACCACATGCTGTTAATGGCGAGCTAATAAGGGCGTTTACTGGGCATTCAGGAGGCTCAGCCATCTCCTGAGAGATGCTGGTAAGGTCATGCACTTTTTATGAGCTGAACTCTTGCCTTGTGGTCAGGTGTGGATTTTCACTCTGTGTCATTTCTGACCTCCAGTCACTGACTTACATCATGCAACAAGAGTCTGAAGCCATGCTGTTTTTAGGCATGATGGTTTTTGGAGTAATATGCTGACATGAACAAACTGGAAAAAAGAAAAAGAAATCCCAATTTTCATAGAGCATTTAACCTGCAGCACAGTAAGAAACACTGGGGCAAACAGTAAGTGCTGAATCTATTCAAGCTCAGATGAGTTAAGTGTTAGAGGCTTAGGAGAAGATGTGTTCTAAGAAGAGAAGGTGCTTCAAGAAATTCTTTAAGGTAGACAGAGGTCCTGCTCTGTTAGCATTTGGTATCTCTTTGAGCCTGGACTGCGACTGCTTGGTGCATCGGGAGGATGTTCATGCGAGGAGATGTGGTCCAGAAGGAGCGTAAGTCTGTATTACTCGAGTTTAGTTTGTTGGGTGGAGATCCTGAAGTAACTAAGTCCTGGAAAACATTGATTACTGGAATTTGATTCAGGCAACCCTGAATGATTAATGGAGTGGCATGTACGCTTTTGTTGGTTGATCAAACACCAGATGCACTGCGCTATTCTGGATCATCAGAACATCACCTTAAACATTAGGACGTCTGGATTCATTCAATAGCTGTTTCAGAATTGACCAATGTGAAAGATAAACCGATGGTCTACAGAGCCAAACAGTGTGCCAGAAGGATATTGGTTGATTCTGGTTAACATCAAGACCAGACCTCGAGGAATCTGGTATCCTCTTTTGTCTTTAATGCAAAACATGTGGGTTTGTCTATCTCTACCTCAGCTCATGGTGCTGAAAAGCTTTATATCACTGTCTAAATCTAACTTTGAGATTTTCTACATCCTGGACGTCATCCTGGTGCGTCAGAGAAGTCACTGTTCACCACAGTAAAAAGCAACGACAGTCACAGAGCAGCTCTGTACGACAGGTACAGCGCTCCCCTGACTGCCTGAGTTTTCCGCCTTTCCTGAATCATTTCTCTCTTCGCTGCTTCCTTACATCTTCTCAGTCCTGTCATTACAGCAGCCATTCACAAGAGCCACTCACACACTTGGAGTCCACTGGGAATGGTGGGGGGAAAACACACTTAAGCCAATAATTTGACACAAATAAGGAGCTCAGGTATACTGGTCAGAGTTGTATTTGGAGGCAGAGGTAATAAGGGCAAATACAGAGAAACTTAGAGAAAGAAGAGGAGGTTTGTGCTGCTTATTGCAGCCCTTGACAAACTTTACTTACCTGGTCTTCCATGAGCAGGATGAGCCGTGTCACCACAATGTTGACTGCATTCCCCAGGCTAGAATCCTGGAACAGTTTGGCAACCTGACCTCCAGGGAAACAAGAAAAGACCAGTCTTAAAAAAAGGGCTGATGCACCAGCTGAGCATTTTACAGATGAGATGAGGCAACACTGGAATCAAAACTAGAAATAATGATTAATCTGTTGTAATCAAATCTCTGTAAGGGAAGAAAAAAGTTATAAAAAACCTAAACTGATTGTAAAATTGTTTATAAAACTCATTTTTCAGCAGCAATGCACCATCCATATGTCTCTAAAATTGAAGTGCTGGGCCTCCAAACATGCAGTGTGACTTTAAGGTATAATTAACTAGGGCATGAAACACTTCTGAGTGCAGCAAATTTGACAAATGAACTAGCGATATAGACTAGTTTCACCAAAGATGCACTCGGAGACACTGTTAGTTTCTTTCTTTCTGTTTTCCTGCTGACCAGCCTTTCATTAAATACATTTCTGGTCTCAAAATCTAGCGTGGGGAGATGTGCAATGACAGAAATGGTGCAGGCGATGACAAAAACCGAAGCATGTCTGACTAAAACATGTGGCCTCTCCAGAGAGAAAGCAGGCAAAGTCTATTTGTTCTTCTAACTTTCTTATCTGTATTAATTTTTCAACTTAAACAGCTTACATTTAAATTATTTCAATTTATTTCTTTGAAACACATATATATATATATATATATATATATATATATATATTACAAGTTTATCTCTAACTTAGGACAATTCTGTCCCTTCCTGCTCTTCTTTAATCTCCTAAAAACTATTTTGGCTCACTCCAGGCTGGTTACTTGCAGAAAATTTTCAGAATTTTCTGGTTTCCTTGATTAGGAAGAATTCTGGGTTAGGTAATCAAGACAGTGACTGTTCAATGTGAAGTGCATGTGACTCTTTTGTGTTATGAAACTTACAATATTCATGACAGCCAGGATGTACTGCTCAATGTCCCTTCGACCGTGGTAACCCACCATCATCTTGTCAGCTACCACTAGTGTCTCCACGTAGCGTTCCTGGCTGACTGAGCGCTTCAGAGGCAGCTGACCACGGCCGACATGATGAGGAGGCGTCTTTAGAGTCCGCTGCCACCATGACGCACCTTTCATTGGCTTCTCATCTGAGGTAGATCACATACACTCATGTTTTGAAAGCACTAAGCAGAAAGAAACCTATTTTTTTTCTCATTTGGCAACACTTGATTTATGATAATCAGCTGAAAGACTGCCAGGCAGCCAGAGAGATGCCAGACCACACTTTGCATAACTGGAGAGCAGAACTTAAGAATAGCCTTGCAGAACAGTCTATTTGTTTTACTTTTATTTGTTCAAATGTACTTTTCTGCGCATATTTTTGCTTTTTAAGTGATGCCCTAAAACACAAACCCAGTCATGCCTGATCACAACTGGGAACTCAAACCCAACCACAGTCTTCAGCTGCTGGCTGGTCTACAGATCAACCTGAGGCTGTTTACTTCTCCTGTCTAGACCTGAGTGCTTCGACCAAAATATCTCTCCAGAATGAGACCAAAATATCTTTCCTCTCACCAATGACCCCACAGGACCGGCCCTTGTACTGATGGCGGAGCGATGACCGCTTGTAAACCACATGGGGGCGCCCCTCTGTTCTCTCCCCCCTCTCCTTCCTCGTTTGGTTATCTGGTGAGACAAGGGGTTCAATCAGGTACTCCTCTCCCCCTGCAACAATCACCCCCTGCTGCAGAAAGACAGATTTGAGGAACAAAGTAGAGCAGAATAACAGGAAAAAATTGCCATCATGACACAAATATTATAAACTATTGTGAACAAATATTGTAAACAGTGCAAAGATCTTTACTCAACCAAATTCAACATCACATAACATGTTCACAAATAAGTGAATATTGATTCATCATTAACTTCACACAGAATGACTTAGAAAAGTTGTTTGAACTGCAAGATGTGCCTGAAAGTGCCAGAACTGAGATAGGAAGCAGTGGAGCTTGAGTTGATGTCCTTTTATCCCAGAAATGTTTCCAAAGTCAAGAATGAACTTGACTTCCAAAGAGTGATTTATATTTTTCACCTTCATTTACAAGCATTATGAGCTTAATCTAAAAGTTGAAATATCTAAATCAAGAGACATTTATTCAAACTCTTCAGCTTAAACACCAACATACAATAATGTGACATTGTCTCTCAGTGTAAGAGTCCAACAGCTGCTCAGTAAAGTATTGCTATTGTTACTATTTTCAAGCATGATTCCAGCTGATCTGTCCCCCTAACAGGGTCCTTTGTTGGAGGACTCTGGACCCATCTGAGCAGTGGATCCGGACCCCACAGAACCAACACACACACACACATATTCAACACAACACTCGAGAAAGCATGAAAAGGTGAATGAGAGCGAGAAAAATGAGAGTGAGACAGAGACGATACACTAAAACTTGCTTTGATTCTGCTCAGATGTGCCGGCCCCAGTCAGAGCGAGTGCATCCCCCTCGACTCTCAGCGGCAGCTTTCAAAGAGCTTTTAATCCCATAACAAAGTTAGTGATGCTCCTCTGGACACGGAGCGTGCTCACTGGTGAGTGCGCTCATGCTGGTCTGCCCAACAGTAATTACGTGTGCAGCTTATTAACGCTTTGTGAACACATCTAAAAAGTTATTATGGGGCCTGCTGTTTGTAGTGAGAGGATACACAGATACACAATGCTAGACATACAGCAGAGTGAGTTCAGCCAACAAAATGATTAATCACAATTCAGAATACCAGATCAAAGGGTTCACACAAGGACTGACTGAAGTATCGTCATGCAGATGCCAGCCCTCTGTTGCAATTTGCTGAGATGACCTCATGAGAAAAATGTGAATGAAAGGAAATTGATGCTCTCTACAGTAAGCACTATACAAGTTTGAACAATATCCTACATTTTCCAGAGCGCCTTTGAAGATCCCAAAGAGCACAAGTTGGAACTTGATGCTTTCTGGGCTTTGGGTAGAGTTTGGGGATCTTAAACTTATAATCAATGTAAATTGTAAAGCCATTTTATCTCAAGGAGTAATTTGTATAAATCTCATGAGATATTCCACAATAAATTCAAGCTCAACCATCCACACTGGCTGTCTTAAAAATGGAAAAACACCCTTTAAACATACAAAAAGTGGTTTGAGTAAAGTGCTATCTATATATCTGTAAGGTTTTGTTTTGCAAAGCTGCACATCTATAGTAGCAAAACTGGATATTTGTTATCATATCTTCCTCTATATTTGGCCATACCTCTGTATGAATAATATATACAGAATAAGAATTCCCTCTTTTAGAAAGATTGCTTTGAAATCAGATTTAGAAGGATCAGACCAAAAAACCACGGCAATGAGTTTGGCTTAAGATTAATTCTGGCTGGAGGAGTCAAGGTTTGTAAAAATGTCATGCTTTGATGTTGGTATCAAGTGTTTCTGATCCCTCGTTTGCTGAGGCAGCACTGTTTCTGATGCTGACCTCACTCTAGCTGTGGATTAGATTGTAAAGTTTCAGTCTTACCAAGCCGTTACAGTTGCTCAGAGCCACTTTGCTGGAGTGAGGTTGGTCTTGGAGGTGTCCTGTGTAGTGGCACTGGGGAGAGTAAGGGTGACTCCAGGCTAATCGACCCTTTTTCCAGTACTCTACCCTGAACTGCCGGGACAGCAGGCCTCCCTGCAGCGTAAGGTTGAGCAGGAAGTTGTTTCGTGATGTGGAAAGCTGGTAGAAGAGCTGAGAGAAAAGGGAAAAATGGAATATATAGGACAGCCGTCTAAAAGGATTGTCACTGTAATATAAAATATATTGAAAAGTCTCATGGGAATTCACTCAAAAAGTTTAATACAGAGTCAGGCAGCCTATCCTCAGTGCTGCGTCGTCTTCTTCGGTGGTATTGCGTCTTTTCTGAATCCAGCATCTCTCCATTAGGTCCTACACGTACAGGGATGGCGATCTCATACTGGTCTAGGCTGGACAGGAAAGCAGCTGGAATGGTAAAAATAAAAAAATAGAAAAAAAGCAGTTAAAGTGAATAAAGCCCAAATATATTGAAAGTAATTAAAACGGGGGAGGGTTTTGTAGTTTTTTGTTGGTCTCTTTGCAGTGAGACTAACCCAGCTGGCAGCAAGAAGTAGACTTTTTGGCCATTCTACTTCCACTGCAAGTCCCCTTCCCTCATGGGGCCAAAATGAGGTTGCCATGGTTACCTTGAAACTATACACTTCCTGTCTGTCCGGGGCTTGTTTAAGATTTATTGTCCAAACACGCACAACTCCAAACAGCCGAGGTCAGCTGACTAAGAGGGAAAAATAACCAACAAATGAGTCCAGTTTTCATCAAATCTTCGGTTTCAGTCGATGGAGCAGCAGCTCCTTCCCACAAAGAGTAAATACGTAGAGATCAGAGATCATGGGTACAGACTTAGAAAGCTATGCAACTTGAAGAAAAAAAACCTCTGTATTCAGCCAATAGATGTGGCTTCAGTGACCAGCAATTGCAAGATTTTAATGGAAGAAACTGTTATAATGTAAGAATTGTCTTAATTTATTTGCCTGTCAGGCATTATCTCTACTCTACATCGCAAATAATGCTCTTTTGTCCCAGATCAGCAGTGTGCACCTAATGTTTCGCATCATCACACCTCCACACCTGAACCACACAATCATCGCCCTCATCCATCTGTCTTCTACGGTGTTGTTCCCACTGCATGGTCCAAACTCAAGTTGTTTGTCTTTCCCACCTTGTTTTATGAGCTTACACTGATCTGTTTTAAGGTTTTATTCTGTTCCAATTATCTCATAAACCTCTATCAGCTGGGAATTTTATCTGGATGTGATCCATTTTTAACACAAGTTCACTCATCACCCTATCAACAGGGGCATGGAATAAACCCTTATACTATGAGAGATATAAAATGATGTCATCTCAAGTCTAAAAGCGGCTTACGTCTCATTCACTCATACATTCATGCAGCACTTACATTGTAACATGCTTATTGCTTTTATACATTCATACCCCTGGTAGGCACATCAGGAGGCAAGGTAGGGTTCAGTGTCTTGCCCAACGACACTTCGACATGTAGTCAGAGGAATCGAACCTCTGCTCTCTTGTTTAGTAGACTACTGCTCTACCCACCTGAGCTACAGCCACCCCGTTGATGCCTTTATCTTTAAAAACCGATTAAAGGTAATAAAAATGACAGAAAAAAAGAAACCTGGAGCTATATGTACAATAAGAGATAATAAAGAAAAAAAGTGAAGGTGAGGCAACCAACAAAAACTATGTAATGTACAAGTGGGCATGCTCAACATAACTGGTTTAAAAACACACATAAACAGGCAAAAAAAACAGATCATGACATATTAATACATCTATAAGTGATACAACTGAGCTCTCACACTAATAGCTTCTTTACATGAACTACAGTGAACAATGAATGTACCAAAACTTCAACAGTTCTTGTCCTTAAAGTTCCTCAATTGCTTTCCAATAATCACAGAGTTGTTTGTTTCCTTATATGCACACAGCACATCCATCCTATTCTCACAAACCACCCAAGTGATTATGCAGGTGGTACCACCATTAACTTTCAAAAGCTCATAGAGAGAAAATTAAAGAGTGGATGTTAATAAAGTGAATAAAAGTCGCTTCCGTGGAAGATATTAAAAAGACCTCACACAGAATAATGAAAAGCAGCCAAACAAATTAGTCTCCAGGTCAGAGAAAAGTGTTTCTGAAGATCTCCTAACAAGTTCCTCTGGTTCCCACAGAGTCTGTCCACATCAAGGTAAATGCAAGAGATCCAGTTATCGTGGATTATTCTAAATAATGATTCAGCTGTTTAATATGGCAAACTGAAATATTCCAAAGCCAAAACCACTTTTATTCATTTGTAGCTTTAGTAAAAAAGAAAAGAAAATGATCATGTGTTCTTGTGCATGTAGATTGATTACGTGACTGTGTACAATTACATATCTGACCTCTTACTAAGTAGCAAACATTGTAGTAGTAGCCGATAATGCAAAAGAAAAAAGAAAAATCAACAAATTCAGAAAGTTAAAATGTTAAGTCAATATTAAAACAAAGAGCTGTGGAAACACGCTTGCTAAATTTAACAGGAGAAAACACCCCGATCACCAGGGTCACATACAGAAAAGTCTGTGCTGATAAACATACCCCTGCTTCTGTTATCGCCAAATGAAAATAGTGGAAGGAAATTCTTGGGATGGAAAAGTGCACCTCCCTCCATGCCAGACACACCTCCGTGGCCCCTCGGGCCAAACACTGCTGCCCTGCCTCTTTGAAAGCAAATTCTGAGAGCAGGAAGACTGTAATTATTCAGTATAAAACATGAAAGTCATAAAAGATGGAGGGGACTATTCACCTCTGTAAAAGACACCATCAGAAAGCTTTTAAAAGACAGTGTGTGTCAAGAGCTGCTTCCTGTTTATATGTGTTTCTGTGCCTCTCTTGTCTTTCTCCTGTATGCAGTCTGGGTGGCCCACGTAAGGAAGTGATCAATTCAAACACAGCCAGAAGTATGTGGACACCCCATCTAAATAATCTCCTTGCTTTTAGAGCTAGCTCTCATGAGTCGATCAAGTCCATTTTGTTCCACATAACTAAGAAATTCCAGGTGGCCGTCTGTCAGGGAACCAACCAACCTCTTTCAAGGCTTCCACATCTACATTTTCAGTTCAGTCTCATTTGACTTATATATTACTAAATGGTAGTAGTGCACAAGAAAAGCTGTGACTGAAATACAGTTTTCATGATGAGGGTGGCACGTCATTGTGAAATAATTATCTCTACATGAAAAAGAACTAGTCTGGTCTGATCTGAAGTACAAATTAGTGGCAAAAAATCTTCAGAGGACCCATTTTAACTGGAGCCCTGACCTCATTTTCACCTTTTGAAAGAATTAAAATATCAACTCTGAGCTGAGTTCTTATCCTCCAACATCAGTGCATGACTCTGTTGATGCTCTCTGCATCCAGGTTCCAAAATCTAGCAGATGGCTTCTTCAAGAGAAATGGAGGCTCTTAGTGGAGTTTTTGCAAAATAAATGTCACATTTAGGTTTAATGCTTGCATGAACATTCACTTTTGTGTAGAATATAGGCAGTGCATACAAGAACATGATCCATATTACATGTATAAAGAGGCTGAATTGCTTTGTAGAATTTAGAAGAGACTTTTCTTATTTTATTTTATTTCTTAAAGAATTAATTACTACCAACACAAAAACAGAAAAAAAACAATTCTATCTCATTCAGTCAGCCAGTCAGATTTGCAGTGGGGGCGGCATGTAGCTCAACTGCTTGAGCGGCCCACGTATGGAGGCCATAGCTCCTCAGTGCAGCCGGCCCAGGCTTGAGTCCCAGCCTTGGGCGCCCCTGCTGCGTGTGATTCCCCGCTCTACAACTCATTTTCCTGTCAGGCCACCTTCAATAAAAGGCCACTAGAGTAAAAAAAATCCTTAAAAAAAAGATTTGCAGTGGATTGCTACATGAAACTTTCAGCTCAGGTTAACAAAATCCAGCCTTTTCATCTTTCTCTCTGTTCAACTTGGATGTTAAACCACACTGCATTTGCCAAACCTCAGCAGCAGAAAATGAAAACTTTTTTGCTCTTCCTTTTATCTTTCTTTTTAACAACATATTCAAGCTAAAAGAAATGGAATAATAATGCTCTACCAGGTCTTTATCTATTTTTTTTACAACCTGACTAGGAAATCTGACTTCCTAGGTTTTATATTTCTTTTTCATCAAAGTAGAAAATTCCTATTTGTCATCTGCCACTGAATGCACCACCGCCGGCTCTATCATTAGTTTAATGGTGGACGGTTGCCAATAAAAGCAACAGTTCTTAAAATAAGACTGTAAAAATTCAAACAACACAAATGAATGGACCGACACTGAAGCTCAGGGTTTATGGTGCCGATATGTGATGAAAGAATTATTATGTTAACTTCAACTGGAGTATAAACCTGCCAGCTGGCCGTTACAGCCTGTGATTCAGTTTGACCAATTCAACATATGACTCACAACGAGATTGTGCCTAAAAGAGAAATCATTCAGTACAAACAGGTCATGGCTGAACTACAGACCAGGAAAATATATTTGAGAATAAAATTGCCAGTCAAGTAACTTTCTATCAGTATAGAGCGCGGTAGTCTAAGTTAGGTTTGCAGCGTATGCTAGTGTGAGCCCTCAGACTATCTACTGTATGTTCTGTCATCGCAAAATGTTTCAAAAGGTAATCAAATACTAACCCTCTAAAAATTAAGGCAGGTCCTGCAGAAAAGAGGGATGAAGTGGAGTGAAGGGGGGGTCAGTCCATGCTATAAAACAGGCCAATGTGAATAAATTGTTAATTGGAAGAAGTAAAAGGAGCTGACAACTGTCTTTTTTTACCAAAGTCACATGTATCCATTCAAACTTACAGAAATTGCATCAGCTTGAGAAAAAAAAGGGTATAATTCTTTAGCATCACTTTTAGATTATAGCTGTGATAGACAGAAAAATCTGCACACGGCAGGATGCCACGGATCCAGCAAACACTGGAGATGTTAAGTTTACAACAGAATGAAAACAAAGAAAGATCACATTCATTGCAATGCCTTATAAAGCACAGAAGAAAAAACTAGAATTATTTTCATATCATGTGTTTCTGTACTGAAGAGATGTGTTTTATAAATAAAGCACATCCAACACAAAGTGGATTTTTGTCTCTACCTTTGATTCTACTCTTCTTTCAGCTGTTTTTGGTGCAAAGCTGATAGTCCTCTGTGGGTTTATCAGCACAGGAAACTCTTTTCATATTTCCCAAAGTCACTCAATCCATGTTTATAACTAAAATACTAGCTTAAGTTTAAAGGCTTTTCTTCTTATACCTGTGGAGTGAATTAGCCACGTCAGGGTTTGAAGGGTGGGTTATTTAAAGGAAGTAGCAAAGCAGCCTATTAGAGCCAGATGGCTGTGAGGGGTCAGAGGTCAAATTTAGGAAATGCACAATCACAGCCTTGTTCTGGGTGATGAGACACGGACAGTGAGAGAGTTTCTGTCTTTAGAAGTCCTTCAGGGGGGTTTCTGTCACACCGGCTTCACTTTGAAAGAGAAAGAGAAACTGTGTGGTGGGAGGGGGAGGGTGTGGGGGGCACATGGCTCTGCCACAGCAACATGATTTGTGGAAGAAGAGTTCAAGTTCAGATAGCCCGAACCTGCAGGACTGGAGTATGCATCAACAGCTTAGACAGCCAGATCAGACCAAAAACATTTTCCAGTTTTGAGTCATTACATGTTGTATTCAAGATTATTAACAAATCTATACGTGCTATTCATTTAGAATTTCCAAACTTGCCTTAAATAAGTCTTCTTCTCAAAGACATAGAAAATAATGAAAGTAGCAGTAGATCGCATAAATAGTTTCCCCTGTTAAAAAAGGAACTACGTTTATGCTGTTGATAGTGTATTTAATTCAAACCAGAAACAGAAATGTGGAGAAAATCTTAGGGTTTAATACCAGTCTGATGCTCTACTGATTTTCGGCAGGGAAAGGTGAATATGTGGGATTATCATAAGCTTTCAGTAAACAGGGTGTGCATGTGTAGATCAGTATTTCTCAGCCTGAGAGACAACATGACCGATCTGACACTAAAGCACTAATCTAAAAAAGAACATTGTCATAGTAACACTATGTACATTGTATTGCAGGGACATTAAATTTCAACCTAATCAACCTATTCACCTTCTGGATCAGTTAATTCAGTTTCAAGGCAAAATTCCAGAAAAGTTTCTCAATTCAAACCAGGAAACTAACAAAAGATGTTAAATTTTTTAATGTTAAATATGTTTTCATACCTGTTAAACGTTAGATACGTTTTTTTAGGTTTTAAACAGAAAAGATTCATTCTTTGACGCTGCCATGTTTTCCCAAATTGTTTTCATTTTACCACTATGATTCGGTATGATTACTTGTATAAATACTACGTCTAGTTATGTCTTATCTTACAGTTTCTTCCCAAATTTTCAAATAACTTTGATATAAAACTATATATCTTGATTAAAAAATATTTCATCCATGATGTGTTTTAATTTTCTTATCTTACCTTGTGATTGAGTAAACTCATCTCTGTGACCTCCTGCGACCTCGATGGCAACCATGACAACAATGACCATGCAGACCAGACCAGTCCTCCATAGCGTTTCCATGGTTACTACAGTATTTGCTATAGTAACAGATTTCAGTGCAGTGGTCCCCGGGCCTCTGTCCCAACATGTCTCCTGCCCTCTTGGATGCCCCGTTGCCTAGCAGTGGGACAGCTCAGTGCTCTGTTGGGCCATGGCTGCAGAAAATATCTGGGAGTCGGCTACACCTGCTGCGTGTCGGTCAACTGATGGTGATGGATCTTGTGGAAGTCCTCATAGAAGAAGAAAACACCTGGGTGGACTTCTCCAGGGGCTCAGCAGTAGTAGAACTTAGTCCTCTGTTGCCTTATAGAAGAGACACCATTCAGTAACTACAGGAGGAAGGCCTGGACAACAAAAGAAAGGAAGGGGGGAGACAAATTTAGGCTCAAAGAGGACGGAGCAACTAAAGAGACTAAACATATACGGAGAGAGAATGAGATCCCGTTGACACATGCAGCTTCCAGTCTAACAAGACAAACCAACCTAGTTTATATTCAATCTTAAACCAAAGAGCAAGCACCCCATCGTCCCTCTCTGATGGGAAGACACAACAGCAGGTTCCAAACTGGAGCCCCTGAGGACCCACCTGCCCACCGGAAAGAGTTCAAACACAAAGGAAGCCAGACAACTTGTAAAAAGCTGAGCTTAATACCTAAACAGGGTTTGAAGTGGGTATTATGTCAGAGGGTCTCAGGGGCAAAATGAGTCAATTTGAGAGGAGCAGCAGGTTGCCATCACCACCAGGCTAGCTGACTCTGATGTTTGGTTGTATGGCTGAGTGACTTGTTGGCAGTCTGCCTGACTGTGCTAAGTGTCCGGCATGTAGCAAACTGATGGTATGTGTTCCTATTTGTAGCTGGTTTTACACCTAAGATAATGAAAGCTGGAATAATTATACCCAGAGCACCTGTGATATTTGGCAATTAAGAAAAAAATCAATATAACTTGTCAAGAATCAAATCCAATTTTTTACTTTCAATTTATCCTTTTATTTTTGAAGACAAATTATCCAAAGAAATTAAAGTATTTCTATAAAGTGCCCTGGCCAAGAGGTTTTATTTCTGAGCAAGTTGCTTCTATTTCCCACATTGTAACATGACTGCCAACAGTTCAGGGAAGGTGTGTTATAATATATCCTCAAAGTGTTCAAACAGAATCTGCAGATGTCTTGTAAGGACGTCTGTCTGTCTGACACCAATATTTCTTTGACCCATCTTCTACTAAAACTCTCTGATAAAACAATAACATTTATACAACTTTTTTACATACTGTAAATAGACGTTCTGAGGTTTACCTGTGGGGAAAACAAACAAACAAAAGTATGAAATTCTCCTAGCTGTAAACCTGTACAATCCACCACCCAGCATGACACCAGTTTCCCACCTGTTACATTGTTAGCCAGTTTTTTTTATATGATGTTGTAGGTCAACTAGAAAAAGACAGATACTAACAAGTTGAAAGGGGCTCCATCACCACCTATCATAGCAGAGGTGGACCAATTCCCCTTATATACGGAGACAAGGACTGTAGTACAATCAAATGGCCAAATAAAGCGATAACAATAGCTCAATTTAAACGAGCATGTATGAATTCCACATGAATCCATTATACTGAAACCATCCATCTATTCATCCATCTTCTACCACTTATTCAAGGTCAGGTTTGCAGGGGCAGCAGCTAAAACAGGGAAGCCCAGACTTCCCTTTACCCAGCCACTTCTTCAAGCTTAGGGATCCTAAGTCGTTCCAGGCCAGCTGAGAGATGTAGTCCTTCCAGCATGTTTAACCTTGTTTTACACCCCAATTTGAAAGAATGAAAAAACATATCTTGCCTCTGTGTAAATACTTGTAGAATATATTCCTGTCTCATGTAGTGCATGGGAGCTCATTTGTCAGTGTCTAATGAATATTTTTCTGCCCTTCCAACATAAGCAACATTTGCCTTTCTGTTTTTTTTTTTTTTTTTTTTAGGTAACTTCTCTAAGTGCTGTGAGTTAAACATTATGTTATTAAGTTTAATGTAGATGCCTCTTTGACATCTAATCAATAAAAGATGCTAAGTGGGAGACGATATCAGGAAGCACAGCTGTATCATCCCCACAGTATATTGCGATAGCAGTTTTTTTATCAAAATAAATAGTTGATGACTACAATTTAACAATGGCAGAACTTGATTTAAAGTACTCAATATAAAGACTGGACGATCATTTCACAGCGACAGCACAGCCAGTATGAGATCATATATTTAAGACTAAGCGAAAGGAATTTTGTTCAGTTTCCACACAACTAATTTGGCTGCCCTCTGCTAAAAATACATCCAATGTTCCTTTTTAATCATGCACTATTACTCTTTAAGCGTGTTTCTTTATTTTGAGATCAACATGGATCAAATCCTCCTTGTAATAACAAAGGAAAATTACTTCCTCAGACCCAAAAGGCCTATTCGGAAACCAAAGCGGTGCCAGGATCAGTAGTCTCATTTTCATGGGTGCCCCTCTCTTTGACTTGAATTTCCTGGCTAGAGATTGCACTGTCAGCTAAAACCCTGCCCTTGCTATCCTCTAGTAAAGTCTGCCCACCCAGTCTACTCTTGTCCCAGCCTTCCCTCCCTCCTTCCCTCCCTCCCCATTCCCTCAAAGTCGTCTGGGGAGAGAAGAGCGAGCGGAGACGCCACACTGGCCCAGATGGCTGGCGGGTAACCAACTGCAGCCAAAGGTAATCGGAGGCAGATGGGAAACCTTTTGGTGACGAGAGCAGGGGGAACAAGTTGCCTCCTGAAAGGAGGAGGGAAAAAAAAACACAAGTGCAAAACCCAAGGGGAGAGAAAGAGACACAGCAGAGTGTATGGTATTCAAGCCAGCCAAGAGAGCCATTTTTGAGTGTTAATATCCTCAACTGAGTGTGAAGGAATGAGTTTTAAAGGAGCCCTAATGTGCCTCTTGCTTCATTTCAGGAGCACTGGGCAGGTACAGTAAAAGGATAGTTTACTTAAAAAACACTGAGGGGTCTTTGTACTATTGCAGCTTCTCTCAAATGTGGAACAACTAAAAGTCTTTCTCTCTTCCCCTCCCTCTGCCTTTCTCCCAGTCATTTCCTGCACAAGCTAAACTCCCCTCCATTTTCATTACTTCTCCTCCTCCCATTGACGATTTATTGTGGGGATATTAAACTTGCTGCTTGATATCAAGTGCTTTTCATTACCACTAACTCCCCTTTTGTTTATTTAAACTCGACAAAGAAGGGAAAATGGGATGCCCCCCCAGCGCTGTCCCTTGGAGATTTTTTAAGTAAAGCTCCTTAAAAAGATTTGCAGACAGCCTTCAGAAAATCCCTGCAACAACAACATGCATGCACTGCCTTGCACAGCTCGACTAGTAAATTATTACTCCGTTAGAAACCACACAGAAACACAGCTAAATTAAGAGTGAGCTGTCTTGCGGAGGTGATGGTGCTGTACATCTTCTGCGGTCTGTTGTGCAAAACTTTCCCTCTGGGCTGTATCACTTTTGCAAAATAAAAACATATGTTTGTCAGCTGGCCAAGTGAGCACATACACCGACTCTCTACTCTGTGTTTTGCTTGGAGGAGCCACGAATGAGGAGCATATATAGCTGCAGTCGTGGCCAAGAGGGGAAAGTGGTCCGTGCTGCAGACTGGCCACACAACCTTCAATTGCTATCACAATTTGCAAAAGAGAAAAGAAAAAGGGGAGAAGAAAGGAGTCGTTGTTAACAAGAGAGAGAAAAGTTGGGCCGCTCTGGATAATTAGGTGGGAATTTAAGGGTGGGCCAAATTTGCAATGCAATCAAGCCAGTAGACCCTGGAGCATTCTGACACAACAAATTTTTTTTTTCATCTTGTCGTCTGTTAGAGTCAACTGTCTGATGCTTTTCATGTGGCGTAAGAGATGTACCGTTAATGTTTTGTTTTTTTTCCTTTAAAATACTGGCGCTAACTATGCTGTCCTTGTCTCTAACTGCTGCCAGAGAGAGTGGAGCTATCCGAAAACCAGCACTCTAATCAAAGCCATATGACCGGCTCAAAGTAAAGTCTGTGTGGAGTGAACAGATGCTAAGTGTCCCTCAGCTTAGCTTCGGGTCTTGCACTCCCCCATACCGTCTCCACTTTGATCAGGGAGTAGCTCATGAATCAGCTTTAGGTTCAGTTTATTATTTCATTAAACTGGCAGTCTTTTCTAATAAGACTGTGAGGCTGCGGGATCAAATGGCTCGTAAGGCTCATGTCATAAGTCAGATACAGTGGTTCAGTCAGCCTCAGCAGCAATTGCTCCCTCATTTAGAGGAAAAATCAAGTCTAGATTCAAACAGGTCTCCATACAAAGTCTGAACAGGTGATAGAAAGCAATGGGGGGAGGTATATCTCAGACTAAACTCTCTGTCTGGTTCAAAGACAGAAAGAGAAAGAGGCAGGCATTCCTTGCTCAATTTCCCCAAATAAACAGAGTGCAGATGAAAAGTGGGAACATAAACAGGCTGCAGAACCTCGGATGTGCTCCCCTCTCTCTGAAAATGTGCCTCTCGAGTCTGAAACAATATTTAGTGAGAGAGAGAGCTGACTCGACATGAAGTGAGTGAGCCAGCAGCACTGGGAACAGAGCACAGATGGCAATGGAAGGTTTTCTGATTCTGTCTTTTATCTGCTTTAAGGCCGCATGCCAACAGTCAAAAACACCATATATACTAAATTCATGGTCACAGAGCAAAAAATGGAAACAAATCCAAACATCTGAGATGACGGAATCTTAAATGTTTGGCTTCATCAGAGTTCAGCTAGCTTAATATTTATGCTGCTAACTTAATGGAGCAATGATGCAGCACATAGGAAGGCTGTAAGAGTGTGTAGGTTTTGGGAAAAAGGTGTGAAATTGTAAAATAAACTGGCATGTGTAAGTTGTGTGAGAGGTAGCAGCCATGATCAAGTTTAATCACACCGTCCCTGTCTATGTCACTAGTGAATTTAGAGTTTTTATACCACTACTCGTAATCATCATTTATAGAAGTTCCGATGAGAGTCACACACATGTTTACAAATTTCAAACTCATTTCAAAAACTGATACACTGAATTGAGTATCAGAATAGAAAATGTTGGATCACTGCATCGTCAGCATACCGGTACGTGCAAGTGGTTTGGCTCAAAAATCGAAATAAAAAAAAACTCATCTTTCATGTGCAAACTACAAATCCATGTCTCAAGTGGTAGCCTCTGGGATCTTAATATGTCCAAAAAGAACAAATAAAAATATGGAGCATGTTCAGCAAGACTGACAATAAGCTGAAACCTGCAGATTTCAGCTAAGGCAGCACTGGAAATAACACATCCATCATCTCTGCTGTCCACTGAGGGACCAAAGATTGGCAAACATGCATTTGTGTAATACACCTACTCATTGCACATATGTCAGTCATAAAATTATTTTTTTCCTGCAACTGCTAGAAAATGTGACAGGTTCAGGATCGTGTAATATCTGCTGAAATGATCTTTGCAGTACTATTGCTTTTGCAGCAAGGATAGACTGGGAGTTGCTCCCCCAGCTGGCGAAGGACACAATGCAACCCTTCACTTATGTATCTGATGGCAGCTGACAGCCACATCATCCGTTCACCGGCAAACACACACATACACACACACACACACACACACACACACACACACACACACACACACACACACACACACACACACAC
>JAOXYM010000015.1:7212315-7224144 GCA_028567055.1 Leptatherina wallacei | reverse complement strand
CACACACACACACACACACACACACACACACACACACACACACACACACACACACACACACACACACACACTGACTGCCTTGTCAGACAGTGAGGGAACCTCAGCTTCAAGTAATACTCCTGAAGAAAAAAATAACAATACTTTACCAGATAACAGCATAAAGTCCAAAGAGATGCGCCTTATGACACCATAATGTCAGAAAAATATGTATAAATTATAAATTTTGGGCGACATTCAAAGCTTCTGCAGGAATAACCCTGTAAGGAACGAGCGGGCAGGAGCTATGAACTGTCTCCTTTCAGCATCATGCAGTTTTCTCCCAGAGCTGCGCATGAAACCGCAAAGAGTGTGCCCGGGCAGGCTGACGTACCTTCCCGCGTCCCCTTGCAGAAGTTTCCGCTGTGAGTCGGTCCTCAGCAGCGGAGAGGACGCGGCGCCGGCGGTGGACTGAGGAGACTCAACTTCTCCAACAGAACCAGAAAGCTGCAGCCGTATGTCAAGTTTCTCAGCTGTAAAACCGGAAGTCGTCTAAAATACTGTCAAAATTAAGGTTGCGTTTGAGGTCATGTGCAGAGGTGGTTGTTTATAGTCAGATGAGTGATCTGAGTTATTAATACTTTATCTTGAAGTGTACTTAAGTTAGAGTTTAACAACTCTCCGGTTTATTTTACTGCTAAAAAAAAAAGGTTTGCTTTCTCCTCACACAAACATGCTGGCTTTGAGGGTCTTAACACGGGAAATACCTCCATCATAATCAATCAAGATTCAAAATATAACCTGAAGGAAAATTAGAGTTGTTTCTGCCCAGTGTCTAATCTAAAACCAGATTCTTATACAATCAATGGAATAAAGTATGGAGAGGAAACACCTGTTTTCAATTTCGTTTCAAAAGGTTTTAAAGCCTCAGTCTGCTTTCTAACTTATACATGTTTTAATCTGGAAGTAAAGTTTGTTTGACAGGAAATATAATTTATTTAATGTTTATCTGATAGCATTTTCAGCTAAAACCACATGGCTACAAGGGATTTTATTTTGTAGGAACGTGTTTTTCTCTTAGGTTTTGTTGTGTCTGCTTTGAATGACTTGATTCAGCGAAATCCTGCTGACTGGCCGCCAAACCTGAGTCGAGGAAGCAGCTGCAAACAGACGAGGAAGGGGTAGAGTGTGTGTGAGGGTGTGTGAATTGTGGGGTTGAGGGGATTACCATCTCATAGGTTTGGTGGTGTGGCAGTTGCTCAGGTGAAGGACGAGATTATAGATCTCTGTCATAATGGTTATTATGTGAGTACAAGGAAGTGAGAATAATCTACCTTTAAATTTTGAATTAAACTTTCCTCTTTGATTAAGCTTAGCCTATAGTTAGGGCTGGCTTGGGTGACCCTTAATCATCCCATCATGCACTGGGCACTTCCCTCCAATTTTCTCTGGTTACTATTTTTGCATGTATAAATACATTACATTATTATTGTGATTAATTTGTGCCTCTCTTTTTCTTTCTCAAGAGGTAGGGTTCTTGTTGGCCCCTCTGGCTTGTCCTCTCAGGTCAAGGCACACAACCACCCTTCCTGAATCTGGTTCTGCTGATGGTTTTTACTTCCTGTTAAAATGGTGAAATATGAATCCATTATTATAAACTGGACTATTGTTGATCGTGTAATGGATTTGTTTTGATTGGATTATAACTGGACTACAATGCATTTTATTGAATCGGACTGTGTCTGTGAAAATACCTTGAGATCACTTTGCGCGGTGCTAGCCGAAGTTGAGTTAAAAGTATTTTGTTTTAATTTTAAAAGGTTTTCAGGTTAGGTAGCTCAGCTGGTTGAACATCTGTCCCGTGTACAGAGGCTTCAGCTCCTCATTTTGGGCTGCATGGTGGAGCTTGCATGTTGTCCCTGTGTATGCATGGGTTCTCTCTGGGTACTCTGGCTCCCTCCCACCATACAAAGGTATGCATGTTAGGTTAGATAAACAGGTCTCTCTTGCAAATAAGACTGCATGTCTCAATGGGACTACCTGTATAAATAAAGGTTTATAATAACTGCAGCTGAGCCAAATTCAAGTCCCAGCGTGGGGTCCTTTGCTGCATGTCATTCCTCTCTCTGACCCCTTTCCTGTCAATGAACTGTTGAATAAATGCCACTAGAGCCCAAGAACTAAGCTTTTAAGTAAGTATTAGTTTTAATATAAGAAATTTAGTTTAACAAACATATATTTACATTTTGTTGTCATAGAAGTCCCATATCAAATTAGTTTGGCACCAGATAACAAGGCGATCTTTCCAAAAAAAAATAAAAAATGAAGAAATGTATACAGAATTAAACCTTGAACCTGGCATTTCCAAAAGTTTGTAAACATCTGAAGTTCACCATATAACTTTTAAAAAAAATGATAATTCACCATTTTAGACTGGGTGCTGATGGAGTAAATGGGTGGAATCACCACTTCTGGAAGATGCTCATCCATAGATATGACAAAAATGTTTCATTTAACAGATTGACAAAAGCTGTGGAAGATATACCTAAAGTAAATAGTTAAAATAATCAAATTGTTGTAATGAATTAGTTCTGCTTTCAGAAACCAACACAAATGTCTGCAACAAATCTGAATGTTAAAAAGATGTTGGTTGTTCCCAGTCAGCTCTGTCTAACATTTAAAACAAGTACAAACAAAGGTTGTAAAAGGGAATCCTGCAGGTCAATCAAGGAAGATGTCAGGACATAGAACTCAAAGTAATATGCCTCGGAAAAAAGAAAGTGCACAACAAAAGAAAGAAAAAACAAATGGGAAGGAGTAAAGGTCAAGGTTAGTGACCAAATCGTTGAACAAAAAATTTAAAACAAAACAGACAAAGTAAATGAAATTTACATCCAGAAAAGTCAAATGTAAACCATCAATAACTCCCAGTGATGGATCATAAATCTGCATTGAACAAGGTGATCATGCTGGAAGGTTTGGTGTAGGTCCAGTGAAAGAAATAAAGATGGCTGTCTGAAGAAAACAAGCAGATGTCCACAATCATTTATGACATTGGGTTGTTAGATAAAATAAGGTTTGTTTTGTCATAACTTTTAGTTACTTCTTTTTTTTTTGCCAGAGGTTATATTTCTCGGTTTGGAGCAGTAGCTGCCGGACATCTCCACCATAGTGGTGACAATTCAGAGCCACCATGTTTCCTTGTATAACAATCGTGTGAGCAGCAGTGGCTCAGATGGTAAAGCAAATCGTCTGATTGATTGATCGAGTGCCTTTAAAAAGCACTATATAAATCTAATCCATTATAGTAAATGTATGTGTTTACAGAACAGCCTCACACAAATTAAACAAATGAAATAAACATGTTCATACGTCCTGGGACGTGGATTGTTTTTAGCTTTGAACAGAGACTCAGCTAAACTCAAGAGAAAGTATAGTGACATTTCAGATTTTTTTATTGGGTTTTTTTGTTACTGAATATTGGGTTTTTAAATGTGAGTATGCATGTGTGTGAGTTGTTTTCAGGTTTACTCATGTAATGCTCATGGCCACTGCTCTTTCCAAAAAATTGTGCTAAGCTATCTGCAGTCTCAAAGGACAAAGAAAACAACAAAAATCCTTCTTAAGTATATTTATTTACACTTTATTTAACAGAATACACTAAATATGCAGAGATTTAGTGAGCATGGCAGAAAACTTCACATGTGGCAGTCAAAGCAAGTGCACAGCTGTGTGTATTTGTAGTTGTGCATTTGTGTGAATGCGGTTTGCAGTGTATGTGAGTGTCTCATTGTCTCTAAACCCCCGTTCTTCTCAGCACCTTACACGCTGTCAGATCGATAGATACATCCTTGCCTCAGAAGCAACAACATCACAGCCGTTAAGCAGTGAAATGTGAGTATGTTTTGTTGTTATATCTGATTATTTAACGGCAGACGCAATTTCTGTTGCATTAGTGTGCTTTTTTTCTTGTGGAAAAAATGAAAAATATGACTAAAAAGGGAGTAAAAATAATTTTAGGTGAAGGCTGATTATTAGTATTAAAATATGTAATGCAATTTACAATATTTAACAGAACTTAGTAGACTGTTGTTTAAAAACTTACTTCTTTCTCAAGTGCCAACCCACAAGATTACACACAGTTGGTGTCAGCTAGCAACATCATTCCATTTTGTTTCTGTGTTTCAAGAGTTCATTTTAGTCATTTCTTTTTTATTTAGTCTGAGCTGATTATTTCAATCTCCTGCATTCGGGAATACTTATACTCTTATCTATCTTTTAATTTCAGACAAAATGCCTAGTTAAATTGTGCATGAGCTGTAAAAAGGCACAAAACTGTGTGCGCCAAACAACCCAGTCAAAGCATTGTTACTCTGGTTAAGACAAGCAGCCATTATATGTATAACATATAAAAAGCTGCTTTCATTGTGCCTTGGAATAGAAAACCAAAAGTACGCAAGTTTAACACACCCAAGAGGTCCACGTGTGTGTCTTTAATTGCTTGTAACTTTTCTGAAAATCTTTGGCTGCATATTTGCAAGATGTGCCAGCCAAAGTCAAAGCAATTGGCTTGAATAGCAAAAACTGTATTTTTATGTGCAAAATGTGCTCATTAATTTGCATTTGCAAGGTACAAATGACACAAAAACTCTCCTAATTAACAGGCATAGAACAAAAAGATTTGCTTACTGTGCCATTATATGTCTGCTAGATATACAGAGGTACTAAAAAACTAACATTTAATGGGAAACTTCGAATGTAGATATGAATCTCTGAAGGTTTATTGTAGTGTGGAATAGCACAAACCGAATCAATGTTTTAACGTTAGTTGTTTCCGCTGATTAAGGAAATGGTTCAGAGTGAGCAATTGAGGCCTCTGTTATGTATCTGCGATCTAACTTCATGATAGCGCATGAAAATTATTATGACCTAAAAACTCTAAAGCATACATGTTATTACTGCAATATTCACAAATGAGTTCTATATTCTTTACCTTGCATTATTCAAAAAGTCTAATTGAATTTGTGACTTTGTGGTGGTATTAACGTGTAGGCCACAGACTAATGAAAGTGAATTGCCGCGTGTTAATGGTGTTGGGGTGATGTTTTTATGTTTTTATTTTCTGCTGTTTGTAATTTCAGCTGGTATAATTTAGACCAAATCCTGACTCTCTGACATTGACAAAGTCCTTCTGCAATGATGTCATATACAGATAGCAACATGTCTGGTGTATGAATGATCTGAGACAGAGCTACATTTTACAGTTACACAAACATTACACATGTTAGTGCTATCAGGCTGCTTCTGCAAAATGTTCTCCATCTGAGCTTATCACAGGTCCACGATGCCACAATGAGTATTTACATTCAAAATATTGATAATAAATGATTTACTAAAATATATATATTTAATATCCAAAACTGTAGCCCTGCAGTGTGGGAACTGTTAGTTTGTCTGTTTTCTGTCAGTCTGTTAGTTTGTTTGCTTAAAGCTAAACAAATAGTTTAATTGCTAAAATATAAGTTGCTTTCTGGCCTAAAGCTAACAAAGTAATATAAAGCTAACCAAGAAGTTATTTAACCCACTCTGTAACCTGTAGTCCCAGAGTATTACTGCCTAAAGCTAACCAAATGTTTGCCCAACCTAAAAGCTTTTGCCAGCTAATCTAACCATTACGTTTTGTTGCCGAAAGCTAACAAAGAATTTTTGTTATTCACAGCTAACCATGCTGTTGCCTTCATGGAATTAATAGAGACTAAAAATGATAACTGTTAAATTGGTTTAGAGTTGGTCTCCCAGTTGATAGATGTGTTTTCTGATTTTAAGCCATGTTGTTGGGGTGGAACAAGATAAAGAATGGACTCTTCCATTAGTACCATCATGACATTTATATTTTGGACTATTAGCCAATTAACCCATGAAAAGATTGATATTAATTAGCTATCTAATATTATGATAATATTTATCCTTGCATACTTAATGTGAAACGTTTGCTTAGTGATTGTTACTAGCATGCTAACACAGTTGAACAGTGTGAACATTTTACTTCTACTAATTCTACAATTTAACACTGAGACTGTTAGCACATTAGAAAACATTCAGCTCTCCTAGCAACTCTGTACTTGTATTAGTTTGTTGAGTTTGACTCGCTATTATATGCTTTTCGTGCACATCAAATAGATGCTTGTGATAGATTTCATGTCTGAGCTCTTCTTTTTCAATCATGACTGTTTTCATTGCAATTTTGACATCATTGAGAGCAATCAGGAATAATGACTGCATTGGGTTTACTTCACTTTTTGTGCTTTATAAAGCCTCTCGCCTCTCTGTCACTGTAAACAAGACTGTTACCTAGGAACAGTTATTCCCTCATAATGGGTAACAAAGGTTTTAGTTTTATATAACATTTGCTTATGGAAAGGAAAAATGGGCAGATCTGTGGATAGCAAGTGTCACTTATGTACACCTCTGCTTGTTGAAAAGTGACTCACAGAACTTTTTCCGCTGCTCACTTCAACGCATCATGTATGAAAACAATTGATAGTTTCCACTTTTTATGAATCTTCAGTCCCAGACACACTGTGCTAGACAATACATAGCTTTGTGGGTTCAAAGCTGTCTCAGGAACTGTGCCTTATGTTATATCTTCCCTTGCTGTTTTTGTGGTTCATGATGTACCCAAAAGCCACGTAGAAAAGCATAAAACTTATAATTCAAACATGATTAACTGAGCTTCTTTGTTTTTTTTTAGCTATTTAAGAAAAACCAACTAGCCTGATCACTTGATAGATACAGAGGTAAAGCTACTATGAAGTATTAAAGGGGGATTGGTTGTTTGTTATTAAATGCACTTCCTCTTTCAGTTTGCTGATGTCACATCACAGAAGTTAATCACAGATTTCCAAAAACAATTGAAAAAGTTGTCATCCTTCTATTAACGTTTGTGGTTCACAGTTGATGGAGCTATTTACATCTCTCTATTCTCTCATCATAAAAGGTATACACATAATTGGATATCATAGCTATATTTAAAGAGTGTCAGAGGCTTTTAAGATTATCTAATATGGCTAAAAGTGCCACTGATAACAAATTTAGAGCATGAGAGGCTGATGTTAATCAAGAAGAAAAATGTTACTGATACGGTGTATCATCCTAAATCAAGTCATACATACAATCTCATAAGCATTTGTACATTCAAGCGTTAATGATCTGAACTTTACAGATTACAAAATCTCTAAGAAACATTTGCATAGATTGTTTTGATGTGATCACATGACACGACATCACAGACTGAATTTAGACAGGTTGGGGATGTATGTCCACAGTGAAATGCCTGGCTGTTTGTTGTGGTGAAATTGGGGGTCAAGCCACATCGGAGTCTTGCTTCTTGTGGCAGCAGTGCATTTCTGCAGGGTTGTCCATTGTGGATGTGGGTACAAACTCAGCCAGTTGGCCAGGAAATTGAGGTTTGACACTTTTTTTTTTTTCTAAATTTCATGTTGTTTTAAAGGTTTTCCTTCATAAGAGACCAGGACCCTAAAGAAAACGCTCAAAATGTTTCCATTCACACTAATACTGGAGACTTAATGAAAGTTTATGACACAAAAAGGTGAAAGGGGGGGAAAAGCTGTTGAAGAGCTAAAACCTAAAAGAAAAAGGTCTTTATTATTTCAATAGTTTGATGTGATCACAATTAGATGAATATATTTCATCAACTTCTGAACATTTATATTATTTCCTTTCTTTGTTTGTGAGCTGATCTGTGTGACGTATTACAAACACTGGAAATTTCCCTTTTTAACTGAAATTCACATACTGTTTGTGCTATCACACAAATCTTCCATCTTATCTTTCACTTCTCACCTCAACAGACTCTAAGGTCACATCACATTCCCCATGTACGCATCTCATTGTACACACATTAGCTGTTGTAAAAAATACTCTGGAACATACATTATTCCTTGATGTCTTTGTTTTGATATTTTTTCCCATGAAGAAAAACATGTACAAACCTGAGCTTTTATAGCAGAGGGAATGCTCTAGAACCAAAAAGCACCTGCTCAACGGAAGAGCGACATGCTGGAGAAATGAGGCTGTGAGGGCGGACTGCAACTTCCTGTTGTGGCTTTTGTTACCAGTTTGTTAATCTGCAAGCTTAGTGCAATCTCAAAGTGTGGGCGCCTAATGCTGAATGTCTCATCCACATACATAACTCCTCATCTGTGTAGATGTGACAGTCCTGAAAAACCTTCTCCTGTTAGCTGGGTTGTCAGTCCTGTTGAGTGGTGAGAGTTTCATGTGTTGTTTGGCATTTTGGAAACATTAGAAATGTTTATGTGCTGTCTATTTCTAAGATATTTTGTCAAAAAATGTTTAGTGACTTGGTAAATGATGGTGAATAATTGTAGGTAGTTAATTGGTATTTAAGAGATCAGAGGTCACTGGTGGAATTTGAATATGTACACTCACTATATTCTGGTTTATTGATCCAGCATATTCCTATATATGTTCTTTTTCTCTTTTCTGTCTCTTTAGTTTTCTTTCACCACCTCCACCCAGGGCCGGCTTAACTCTCTCAGGTCTCAAGATGTCCACCGACCCTGCAGCTGAGTTGCCTTTCTTCTATGGCTGTATCAGTCGGTCAGATGCTGAACAGCACCTGAAGCTGGCTGGCATGGCCGATGGCCTCTTCTTGCTGCGACAGTGTCTCCGCAGTCTGGGAGGCTACGTCTTATCTGTTGTGTGGAGCCTGGATTTTCACCATTACTCCATAGAGAAACAGTTAAATGGAACTTACAGCATCCCAGGAGGGAAACCTCACTGTGGGCCTGGAGAGCTTTGTGAGTATTACAACAAAGACCCTGACGGGCTGGTGTGTATGCTGAGAAAACCTTGTCTGCGATCTCCGGACACGCCGATACGGACTGGCGTGTTTGACAAAATTAAAGACAACATGCTGAGGGAGTACGTGAAGCAGACCTGGAACCTGGAGGTGAGCTGTTGAAGATTTAACATTTATAGCTGAAACCCTTTTAAAACCCACAAACTCCTGCTTCTCAACATTGTTTACAAGAATATTTACCCAAAACAGTTTGAGATTAAGATATGCATAAAACAACATTCATCATTATATTTATGAGTCTACCCAATGCAATACAAAGTTGAAATTAAAATGACTTTAAACTTATCTATCTGCTGCATTAAATACTAGTTCACATATCAACATAATATGATAACTATAAAGATAATTATCTGAACAACCGTTCAGATAGTTTAAGTCCTTTTTTGGCCAGTTTGAATGCAGGAAATTTGCTATGAATTGATTATTTTTTTCAGGGTATTACTACTACCTTTTATTAGGTAAATATTTTTTATCAGTTTGCATGTTTTTCTATAAATTCATGATATAAAGGAATTATTGCCCATTGAAAGATGTGACACTTGCACTGTTGGGGTATGCTCATGGAGTCCTAACAAACAGATGGCATTTTAGATTTTCATTTAAAAACAATATTTCTTTCTGGAGAAGACATTTCTGGAAAACTTCACAAAAAAAGACCTTTCATGTGTTCTCCAATTGTTGTGAACTACGAGACAAAACTATCTATTTGAATGAACTGATTCTCTGACTTGCAAATAATTTTGCAAGTCTGTCGATCAGATCCTCACAGTCTGTGGAACAGTTTAACTCTAGACTGAAGATCCACCTTTTTTCCTTGGCCCTCAAATACTAGTAAAGTGCAGTTTTATCTTGGCTTGTTAATATGATTCTGTTGTATTCCTCCTGTTTACCTATTTTATCTGCGCTTAATGTATGTTGTCTATTGATAGCCGCTGTTAAACACCTTGGTCAATACCAATGAATTTGAATTGAATTGAATTGAATAATTCTAGTTGAAATAGATATATTCTTTTTGTGTTTCGTGACAATTTTACCACCACTGAAATATTCCATTTTCCTGAAAACATCTCAAAGGACACTTTTGGAGATTAAACTTAAATTTACACTTAAAGAGATACTTAGGTTGTACAAACCTTGTCTATGTACCACCTGGATGGTGATTGGCCTGCACCATGCATCAGAGAAAAACAAAAAGGAATATCATCATGCTATATTTTGAATAGTTTGACCACTTTACCCTGCAGAAAACCATGCTTTTAGGTTACTGAAGCCACTTTATCTTCAAAAAAACTTAATAAAACAGCGTTTCCACTTAATTGAACTCAGGAGCCGCTGGTCTACTGCTGCCTGGTTAAGTGAGCTTACTTGTTTTTTGTGTGACTTTGATGTTTAAACACAGTCTTGATCTGAACAAACCCATTAACAACTGCAGGATGGTGTCAACCAGCCACTCCAATGTTCTGGGGGGGGGAATCTGGTTATTTTGGACAAATTCAATGTTTTTATTAGTTTAGCACTGTTTTGGTAGCACAAAAAAACTAACTAGTAGCTTTTTTTACTCAGTTTGAGGTCTGGTCCACTGTAGTTCCTTCCAGTTTTAACATCTGTCTCCTGCTGCGACCAGTCACACGCAGAGACCAGTATCCTTTTATGGGCTCCAGTTAAAGAGCAAAAGTGGCTCCAGGTGTAAGTAGACTCAACCTGCCGCCTTTTCTGTCTGCCTTTGCACCAACTTTCCACCACATTTCACACTCTATGTGGGTGAGAAAAGTCAAAGAATAAGCAAAGGTTACAAAATCATGATGTGTTCCTCTTTCCCACTGCTTGTAAGTAAATTTGTAAGAATGTAGGTAAATACCAGATCCCTCAATCCTGTGTAAATGTTTGCATTATAAATGTTTGTGTATCTATGCAGGGAGAAGCCATGGAACAGGCCATCATAAGTCAAGCTCCCCAGCTGGAGAAGCTGATTGCTACTACAGCCCATGAGAAGATGCCGTGGCATCATGGTAAAATCAACCGGCAAGAAGGAGAGAGGCGACTTTACTCTGGAGCACAACCAGATGGCAAGTTTCTGTAAGTCTTTACGTTTCGGTGTCGCTTCAGTATTTTAGTGCCTGCGTGTTGTCCTGCTTCTGAAGACGTCCAAAGTTTTGGTGCAATTATTGTGTTTTGTTTCTCAGAGTCAGAGACAAAGATGATGCTGGTTCATTTGTTCTCTCTGTGGTGTACGGGAAAACCGTTTACCACTATCAGGTCATTCAAGACAAATCAGGGAAGTTGTCTATGCCAGAAGGAACTAAATTTGACACAATCTGGCAGGTAAGCTAACCATTGCTCTTTACTTTTATCTCTCATCTGATTATGAGATGTGTAGTGGCTTATCAATTAATTAAATAAATAACATTTTCTGTCTCTATTCAGCTTGTTGAGTATCTGAAGATGAAGCCTGATGGCCTGGTAACTGTCCTTGGAGAGGCGTGCGTCAATGGCAAAGTTACTGAAAGTAAGCATCCTTTTCTTTCTTTTAATCATACCAACATTATGAGTTTCGGGTTCATGTTGTAAATAATCAGCTGTCGTTCTGAAATCATTTATCTATCTGTTTTCTGTAACCTTTCAGAGACACCCAGTCTTCCTGCTATTGTAAGTATTCACAACATCCTGCTCTGTTCAAGTCAGCATACTTTTCATTTTATGAGATTAATTTCAATCTCATCTCTTCAGAGGCGGGCTGGTGCAAATGGATACACACCGCCACCTAAAGGTCAGTTGCTTTCATTACAGAAAAAAAGAGAGATACCAGACTCACACATCCATGGATGGATGGATGGATGGATGGATGGATGGATGGATGGAAAGCTAACCTTAATTGCCATCCATCCATCCATCCATTTTCTGTACCGCTTAATCCACGCAGGGTCGCGGGTGGGCTGGAGCCTATCCCAGCA
>JAOXYM010000015.1:7193089-7212198 GCA_028567055.1 Leptatherina wallacei | reverse complement strand
GCGGGTGGGCTGGAGCCTATCCCAGCAATGTATCAGGCGAGAGGCAGGGTACACCCTGGACAGGTCGCCAGTCTGTCCAGCTGCTAACCTTAATTGCTTTTTGTGTAATTGGTAGCTTAATTCATAGTAATTTGACACGTTTTACACACAGAAATAATTTCTGTGTAAAAAGTAACTTCTGGCATCGACCATCTTCGCAGGACAAGTGGAATTACTCGACAAGAATTTATTTGATGTACTCCATAAGTAACTGAAAAAAACCTTGAATAACCAAAACCAGATGTTCCTTCAGGTGTTAGATAGTACAGAGTACAAATACTTTTTCTTGCAATTTATTATTACAAATGTATAAACAGACCTTCATCCTTAATTTCCAGCTGCTGCTGCAGCAGCAGCATCAAAAGCAGCTACTGCTGTGCCTGAAGACCGCGATGTTCTTCCTATGGACTGCGATGGGTTCAACCCATACCACAACCCCAACGAGCTCAAGAAATTCAGCATCCAGAGGGATCAGCTGCTGATGGATGAGGTGGAGCTCGGTTCTGGGAACTTCGGCTGTGTCAAGAAGGGAGTTCTCAAGACAGAATCGTGAGACTTGAACGTCATTTAACAAAAACTGCAATGAAGTCGTACACGTTAACTGTATGTAAATCAATTTGTACCATGGCTTTTTTTTGTCTCAGGGGTCAGATAGATGTGGCCATTAAAGTACTAAAGAATGAAAATGAGAAGCTGGTTAAGGAAGAGATGATGAGAGAGGCAGAGATCATGCACCAGCTGAGTAACCCCTTCATTGTCCGCATGCTCGGCCTGTGCAACGCTGAGAATCTGATGCTTGTCATGGAGATGGCTGCTGCGGGTCCTCTCAACAAATTCCTCTCCACCAACAAGTGAGTACATGTCGAGAGAAAAACATATTTTTGGAAAGGTGTGTAAATGGTGTAGGGTGTGAAATAAAGCAATGAAACTTATTACTTAAACAAATAACAAACCAAGAAACAAAACAAAAGAAAACTCACATTATAAATATCTGTGAGTAGGGATAACAAAAGAGGGAGAATGAAGAGGGAAATTATAAACATATATGGTTCTTTTTCCAGTTTAGATAATAGATAATAAAAAGTTACCAGACTTGAGGTGTCCCTCTTTGTATTTTTCTATTCGATGAGAATCAAATGTGGAGTAAGAAGTAAAGATCAAGAACAAATAATATTATTACAGAATCCAGTGGCTGTTAGTGGAGGTTGGGATCAATAAAAGTCTCATATCAACAAGTGAAAGGTAATAAAATGTTTCAGCTGCAGAGAGGAATAAAACATTTAGTGTGGACGTATGTCAAATTTCTGTCTAGAGCATTGGTAGCAGGAAGTGAAGAGGTCCATGCCTGACATATATTGATGGGGAATGAGTCCAATCAGTTGTCTCCAGCAGACATTTGCCATATTTAGGAGCCATGTCTCTCTTCTATAAGTAGGTTCAAGTGGAATCAGGAAGGAAATCTGACATGAGGGGAATGAGAAGCTGCTGCAAAGGCAGATATGGGATTTTACCGTTTTATACAAATGTTTTTATATCTCATGAGGGTTTTAATTGTTTTTTTTGTTATCAATATGTCTTAGAAGTTTAAGAGACTAGTCTCATCAATGGAGGAGTCATTAACAATAAAAATAAATGTGTTTCTGATAAGACAGAAACTAGTTCAACAGAGATTTCCATTTTGGGAAAAGTTAAACTATTTGTCCTTATTTTCTGTCTCCATTAATCCTGAATTCATTAACCTTTAGATCCAGGGCACAAATAGATGCAAATGGTTTATTCTAAAGTGATAAAGACATAAAAATGAATTGCTCAAACCTTATCCCTGCAGGGATAGTGTACCTGTGAAAGACATTGTTAACCTGATGCATCAGGTGTCAATGGGGATGAAGTATCTGGAGGAGAAGAACTTTGTGCACAGAGATCTGGCAGCTCGCAACGTCCTGCTGGTCAACAAACAGTTTGCCAAAATCAGTGACTTTGGGCTCTCCAAGGCGCTGGGAGCAGATGACAACTACTACAAAGTATGTTACAACATTTTTTTTTTTTTATTATTCTTTCACTGAAAGACAAAATGACATAAAATCATTAAAGGCTGGGCTTTTCGACAATATAATGCAGGGAACACAAATAGTGCTTCGTCAGTGGATATCATTTCTGGGAGTTTCTGTCCTCAAACACTAGCTGGGTATACACTGTTCCTTGTTCTGTTTAAACTAGACTCAATCGATTTTTATTGGTTTACTGACCTACATTGGGTGGAAAGGTTGTATTCAGAAAATCCCAGGAATTCCTGGGTGTAAACAGAATCTTTTCGGCACATTTTAGATTCATAGGTCCGAGTCATCATTATGTCAGAGCACCGTTTTAAGTAGATCTATTATCATACACCTGGAAATGTAACCTAAATTGGCATATGTTCAATAAAACGAAGGGGTAGGTGGATGTTTTGAAGATGAACAGATAAATAGTTTTTTATTACAAAAAAACAAAAAAAAAACAATCAGACTAAAAAAAAATGCCTGGAAAAGATCACAGTTGTGCATTTAATGTGTGCATGTAGTGATGTTTGTTGTCTCTGTGAAGTTATTGACATGCTGCTTTATCAATGCACATTTTGTGTTCACAGGCTCGTACTGCAGGTAAATGGCCACTGAAGTGGTATGCTCCAGAATGTCTAAACTACCACAAATTCTCCAGTAAAAGTGACGTATGGAGTTTTGGTGTCACCATGTGGGAGGCCTTTTCATTTGGAGGAAAACCTTACAAGGTAAACTGTGCTTCTGAAGAACAGAGTCACAGACGTCCCTCCAGCACAGTGAAAAGATTCTTGGGTTGATCCTGAAAATCGTGGTGCAACTCATCCTTTTTTATACGTATTTTTTTGTGCAGAAAATGAAAGGCCCAGAGGTGATCCGCTTCATTGAGGGCGGGAACCGCATGGAGTGCCCAGCATCATGTCCAGAGAGAATGTATACAGTGATGAAAGAGTGCTGGACGTACAAGTGAGAAATTTTATCTTGTTTTTGTTATTTATCTTTAAACAGAGGTCAAGATCTTTAATGATGATGATAAATAGCTCTAAATTTCTATATAACTTGTGGTTGTGAGTGTGTAAGCTTTCTTTAGTGGTTAAACAAGACACAGTGGAAAAGCAGACATTATGGTGTTGAACTGGTTAAGGTCTCCACAAATTTTAAAATGAGAAACTTCTTCTATTTGAAGATCATCAAGAACTATTTTTTTTCTTTATGACATCCTAACCATTTTTTTTTTCTTTATAATTTTTTTATTTCTCTAAAGTCCATTCGGTCATTTGGCTGCAAACACTTATTTAAATATTGACAGACTGTTGTTTAATACATTGAATATTCATTTATAAAATGTCTCTGAAAGTAAAAGGGGGTAGGCCTCCAAAAGTTCTTACTTCTGCCTATACTCCTTTTTTTTCAAGCTACAAGTATTTAAAAGAAATGTCTGGAAATGTTCATACTGACTATTGCTTGTTTTAGATATTCTGTGTTATTGAATATGAACTTTTATTTCATTTATAGCAATTTCTTTCTTCCTTTTTTTTTTAGCTTTGTTTCCTTTTATCATGTTTGAAAATAAACGTAATAAACTAAAGCAAACTAAACGAGGATGAATGAAGGTTTGGTGAAAGGCACTTATCCATGCATATTCCTAGTTCCAGACTCTTCTTGCACAACGTTTTCCAAAGTTAACAGCACTTCTTTTACTTCACTTCCATTCTCAATTTATCTTCGTAATATCTGATACAGTTGTACACAGATTTATAGAATAAAATGCTGCTTTATATTTCTGATTCAGTGTCTATATGTTGGAAGTAAAATATGCTCTTTCCATTTTATGATACAATATAATATAACCCTATAATATGACCCTGAATAATGTAATATTGTTTGATATTTTAAGGAAGGTTTCATAGAGGGATTCATTTGGATATGTCCAAAAATGTGTAAAGTCACTTTGCTTTGATACATGCAGGGGGGGGGGAATACTGTAAATCTACTTGTCTGACTTGACCATGAATCATTTCCTTATCTAATCAAGTTATGGAAGCTATTTTATTCGATGTTTGTCCATGAGTAGAGATTAGAGTCGAACCAAAGCTTTGTCTTTTTGTGAAATGTAAATTAGCCTTCTGGGAATTTAGAGTGACTTAAATAGATAGAAGAAGTGTGGAGGCCATCAAAAGCAGAGCAACCTGGAAGAGGACAGATTTCTGCATGAGTGGCTTTTATATTTGTTTGTTTTTTTAGATAATATGTTGAGTTCTCCTTTTTTTCCTCTCCTCCCTTGCCAGGCACGAGGAGCGCCCTGACTTCAAGAAGGTTGAGGAGTCCATGAGGTCTTATCATTACTCCATATCCAGCAAGGCCAAGCTTGAAGAAACTGCAGCAGCCGCAGAGCCTACCAAGTAGACAGGAAAAAGGCACATTCTGTCCTAGAGCTGCACAAAGCATCCTTTCAACCAACCATTAAACTACCAAAACAAAGGGTGTTTTATGAGCAGTGCACACTGACAAGCTTTGACTACAGTGCAGATACAGCTAAACTGGCCCCAATTACAATAAATGTGCATTTCTAAATTGGACCTCAGAGTTTTCAGCTGTGTGAGGGTCTCTGTCTGATGTCTGGGTTTGAATGTAAAGTGTCTTCACATTGACAAGCAAACTTATTCAATATTCTTGTATTTCTGGAGTATAATGGGACTATGCAGATGAAGGAATTCATTTTCCATTGCACTGCCACCATCTAAGAGCATTTAGTTGTTTTTAAGTTAAATCAAGTTAAAAGAAAGTGATAATCTGATTTACAATTGTTCATTATCTGGCCACGTAGTTTGTAAAGTTGATCATATCGGTAGTGTAGGATATTTTCTTTGAGATGCAACAGCATGAAAATAAATTTGTATAAAGTATAATTGTTGATTATAGTTATAAGGGAAGCTCAGAGGGCCATCATGTTTCAAATGTTAAAAAGAGACAAATATAAAACCCTCATTTACTGAAGGTAAAGAATACAGGGATAAACATATTATACAATAAGTGTGCCAAGCTCCAAGTGTTGTTCAAGAGAGGATTGGCCAACCTGCAGGTGTGTAAAGAAACTAAAACAAATATCTTTAAAAAAAAGAAAAAAAAGAAAAAAAAAGCAGCTTCCAAGAAAAACATCAACAAGGTTTTTAACTATTTAGAAGAGTGAAGCCATTCATGATCTTTTTGTGTTGTACACAATATATATTTAATCATGTCATGAAGTCTTATGTGTCTTGAAATGAATGTTTAGTGACAGGGGTGTTAATAGATTTATGAGACCGGATGTTTCATTTGGTTTTCCTGTTAGTAATTTAAACATGATGTATTGTGGTGTACTTTGTGTTATGAAATTATTGAGGTTAGTCACTCTGAGACACGCTGTATTAGAAGTGCTTCTGCTCTGCCAAGCTACGCTGAACGGTACCCGGAAGTTGTCAAAATATTTTCCAAATAAAGTTTTCACAAACCTGTGTTGACGTTGATGACGTTGAAATTATTCAAATGCTTGTCAATCGCTCTAATCTGATTGGTTTGCCATCACCAGTTTATTAGTCTGGATCTGGAGTCACACACGATTCTCCACCACCTTTGATAGTGTCTCCCATTTTGACTTCCAGCCTATATATATACAGTCATTGCTTCTAGCCCAAACTAGGAACTATTTCAGCCACCTGGTTATGGCGTTCCATTAAATCAAACTTTATTTATAAAGCGCTTTTCATGCAACCACCATGCAATAAGCCTTCACACACACACACACACACACACACACACACACACACACACATCCAAGTATATAGTTTAGCAATTAAAAAATACACACCTCATTACACTTCCCGCACACATCCATGCGCCTTTGATAGGACTTTTTTTTAATGTCAGCCACTTCTTTAATCTGTCAGTGGTACATGCCCTCCATGATGATTTCACTTTCTCTTCTTTTCCCATGCCAAGTTACCCATCACTTAGCAGTTTCACGCCGGAGGCCATATTCTTGATGTACACTTGAATCTTTGTCTTATCAAGTGGCTCTGACGTCCATTAGCCTCCTGTCTCTTTCCTTCCACTGTAAGAAAAAGTAGTAATTGGTTGTTATCATTCGGAATAAAGACAACTGGACATTTGAGCTAAAACACTATCGTGGATTAAAAAGAAAAGAAAAAAATCAGCACCACAAATCAATGTTTCCATTATTTTGAAGGGCTAAACCGGAAATAATTACTAATCCAGTGAGCTTGACGTTGGTATACTTTTCGTTTCGTAGGGAGGAGTCAGACATTAGTTTCTTTATGAAAGTGACATTTTTATTGAATTATATCTAATTTTTCAACATGTGTTGCACCTTGTATCCATAATGTAGGTAGTGAAGGTTGCTGACGTAAAGCTATCGATCGGTTATCAGATAATTTTCGGAGACAGATCGAAGGAAACAGGAAGGCGGAACAAGTAAGTTCGGGAAAGTGGCTTTCAACTGTGCGATTTCGTCACCGTTTGAACAGCCGTCTCAGATTACTGATGCTGTTTCTGGTTGATTTTAAATGAAGATGTGATGTGAATTAACCGTGGATAACGTAGGTCTGCCGTGTCTTGTTTGGGTTTTTATAGCTGTTTTTAAATGCAACAAGTCCGGCCGAGTTAGCTGGTCGCGTCACGAACAAACTTCTTCGTACAGCCGTCATGTGCCCCGCTGTTTAATCTCTGGCTTTCATCCTGGAAAATTAGCTCAAAGATATAAATCCGCATTGTTATGAAGGCCTAGTGGAGATATATTTATGATGGAGGCCTAAATAAACATAATGATGCGCTGTTGTATTGTTAACAGGCGATTTAGTTCAATTGTTACTCCGCATATTCGTGTCCTCGCGGCGGAATTACTGTCAGAAATAGGAAATGACTCCGACACCATGTTTCATCTTTAATGTTCGAGCGTTTCAGCTGAGACATTACCCCTCATTCATGTATTTAGATTAACATTTTAGAGCCACGTGGTTCAAGATTAAGTTAAATGACAATAATCATTGCCTCTGGTCAATTAAAATTAATTAATATTTCTGTACTTAAATCTATATGATGGACTCATTTATAAATGTATATGCCACTCCCCAAGTTAAGCTATACATTTTAGGTTAATATCAAGCTCAGAAGCTGATAAGAGGTTTATATTAAACTAAATCCATGCCTGACAAATGTGAATGTTGAGTAATTCCCAGCTGGTATATAAGAAGATTGAGGTTTTGTTGCATTTGAAATGAGTGACTCAATGGTAACGCAGGTACTCTCCCCCCCCCCCCATTCATTCCTTATATAAATAATTATTCAGTCTTATTTAGTGTGAGGATTTGCAGTTTTTATTACCCTCTTGTGATGGGCATTTGTCACTATTCATTTTCATTTTGATTCAGTTTATTGTCTTAAATTCTATAATTTAGCAAAACATAGGTTTTACTCCAATTTATGGCACAACAGACAGTAAGCTTTGCAGTTTAAATGTTCATTTATTAAATAGTGTCTTTTTATTCCTCTTTTTTCATTTTCTTTTTTTTACCACATGCAGGACCGCAGAGTCCCAGACTGAGTCCAAACAAATACCAAAAGACTTCCATAACAAAAAAAAGTCTGCACTGGTTGTTAACCAAACCTTTTGACTGCTTCCATTTTGACAGTAAATAATTCACCAGAGGAATTCCAACAAGTCGCCCACAGCCAGCGCATGCGACCATGTCCATGGCCCTGAAACAAGTCTTCAACAAAGATAGGACATTCCGGCCCAAGCGCAAGTTCGAGCCCGGGACGCAGCGCTTCGAGTTGCACAAGAAGGCTCAGGCATCTCTGAATGCTGGCCTAGACCTGAAGCAGGCTGTGCAGCTGCCCCATGGCGAGGACCTCAACGACTGGGTGGCAGTCCATGTGGTCGACTTCTTCAACCGCATCAACCTCATCTACGGCACCATCAGTGACTCGTGCACCGATCAAACCTGCCCCGTCATGTCCGGTGGGCCTAAGTACGAATACCGCTGGCAAGATGAGCACAAGTACAAGAGGCCGACTGCCCTGTCGGCCCCCAAATACATGAGCCTGCTCATGGATTGGATTGAAGTACAAATCAACAATGAGAACATCTTCCCCACTAATGTCGGTAAGTGTTGACAATAGTCTCTGCTTTTGTGTTTTTCTTCTTTCTAGCGCAAGTCCAGGGGAAATATTGAACACATTTTCCTGGAAGGGATGTCAGTGTTTGATTAAAATTCATTTAAGTCAAGTTTTGTGTGAATCAAGACACCGTCCATTCATAGTTAAATGTCCACACACTGAGTAGGGCCATTACTAGTCATTAATGACCCTTCTCAGTTCAGATTTAAGCTTGCTTGTTCTGTTGGAACAACAGTTAAACGCAAGCGTTTGATTAGTTATGATATAAAACAGAATCAAGACTTTCACTGTTATTTTTTTCAACTAATTTCAGTCTTTGAATTAGTTTTTATGTACTTGATCTCTGCTAGAAATCACGTACAAGGGATAAAAGAAGGGTTGTCGAAGTTGGTTGGTTTTATGGGATCACAATCCACAAAGGTGGGGAGCTGCTGCTGTAATATGAATTTTTCTTTAAGCCCAATCCAGTCAGCATGAGTTATATGGAAAACTAAAGGAAATCCACTTTAAAATATCACGAATATAAAATGAATTAAATAAGATGCAGATAGGTCTGCAGAATGTAGGAATCTAAAACGTTCTATTTTACAAAAATCTTACAAGGTCACATATGAGATGGCCTGCAGTGTTGCTGCACATTACAGACATTACAGTTAATCTGTTGGAATGGCATTTTTGGTTTGATATTATCTCTGTGCATGTGTGTGTGTGTGTGTTTGTGCACCCTATGCTGGGGGCTCAGCAGCTGACTTAACAACAGAAACATCCAAGCATTGGATTAAAAAATGGGTCATATGATGCCCATTGCTCTATGAATAGAAACGGCCTCTGATGTACTCGTCCGCTAGAACAGACTCCAGAAATATTGTTGTTAGTCCAGGCACAACGACACTCTAAATTAGTGATTCAATCAAAGCTGTAGTTTATCCCACAGACCAAGTCATGTTGGTTTTCCATTTAAGTACGAGGTAGCTTGAGCTGGATCTTTTAGCCAGCTGGTGTCCAATCTGAGATGACCGAGACGACAGGAAAGATTAACACAGAAGGGTTGACCTCCCTTTCCATTACATACACCCGTTTAAATGCGTTTGTTTCTTTTTGTCTGTCAAGTAAATGTTAAAAGAAATAAGTCATGGATTGACTGCAGTGCTCTCCCATCTGCTTGACTCCCAGGTACTCCCTTCCCTAAGAGCTTCATGCAGGTGGCTAAGAAGATTTTGTCACGTCTGTTCCGGGTGTTTGTCCACGTCTACATCCACCACTTTGACCGTGTGAGCCAGATGGGGGCCGAGGCTCACGTCAACACCTGCTACAAGCATTTCTATTACTTTGTCAGAGAGTTCAACCTCACGGACCACAAAGAGCTGGAGCCTCTGGTTAGTCAAACATATGGGAAGATTGGGGGGGGGGTAAATAGTTCAAATGAGAAATTAAAACAAACCCCTGAAAGGTCAAGGTCAAACTTATTTAAATAGCACCTTTCCCTCATGCTGCCCAGAGTGCTTTACAATCATAATAAAATACATAGTCATACAATAAACCAATTAAAACAATACAATAAGAAATAATTCAAAACAATAAAACAAACAACAAAAACAAAAAGGGCCAATGGTTAATTATACTGGGGAAAAAAACCAACAGATGTATACAGTTTCTGTTTAAAAGTTAATACACTGATCTTTGATTAAATTATGTAAAATAATACTAACCAGTCAACCAAGTTTCAAAATCAATATTTCTAATATCAGTATGAAATTAAATGATAGTATGTAGGCTGACTTTTTTATGTAATATACTACTCATTTAAATTTATATCAAAGAAAACTCTTCCCTCACCCACCCTCCCATCTCCCCTGGGTGGGGGGTGGGGCAGGGGGGTGGCTGTTCATCTCATACTCTGGTCCTCTTCCGGAGGTTTGGGAACTTGAGGGTCCTGTGCAGCATCTTAGCTCTTCTAGGACTTCTGGACGGAGATGTCTGATGTTCCTCCAGTTATCTGTTGGAGCCACATCTCCAGTGTGGGGCACGCGGCCCCCCCAATGCTCCTGAATTTAACTAAACAAATTGGTAGGAGTGTTTTATTGGATAATTACTGCATGATTATCTTTCAGCTGCAACAAGTTATTTAACCGCAACTGATGCAATGAGTAGATTCTCATTTCCTAAACAACCATGTGGAAAGACACATGCCATGGTCGTGGAAAAGATGTTAGCCTGTTTAACAAGGGGTCAAATGATTGGCATCAAGTAGAGGGAACATGTAAGGAGATGCAGAAACTACTAACATTGGGTTAAGAACTGTCCAATGTATTATTATTAAAACCTGGAAGGATAGGACTCGCCCAAAAGATTTACTTTTTTGGGATTTAATTGACTGATTCACAGATCTGACCTACTATTACAATTACTTCATAGAAGACAAAAGAGAAGAAAAGAAGAGACTATTTATAAGCTAATAAAAAGGAAATCAGTTGGTATGTGTGTACCATGTTGCTTGCTAATAAAGAAAAAATGAACAAAAATAGCCCAAAATGGCCCAAAATGCTGTGCATGTATGAATTACAACAAAATCTGCTTCATTGAAAAGGCTGTTTTTTGTTTGTTTTGGGGGGGGGTCACTTTTTAATTTGCTGTTCTTTAAATATATTACTTAATGAAAACCCATGAGACTCTCCACCCATGCAGGTGGAGGAAGAGCCCTGATCCCTGATCTGGGACTTCCAAACAGGTTGATATTTGTTTCCAAAACCAAAGTGTTTTCATCAGATGAGCAAATTCTGTCTGTAAACAAACAGCACAGACATGATGTCTTTTACTTCACATAAATTCAACATTTAGCTTCTAGCTTACCTATCTGATAAACAGACAATGACATTAGTAATTTATGGCCCCTCCTCCCACCGACTGGCATGTTTGATGTGATGTGTTTATGTGTTGTGAACACGTTTGACATTTCTCACATCTGAAAGAATGTCTCTGCAGAAATGCTTTAGACTGTGTTTGACCTTTTCGTTGACCTATTTTCTGTTTTGATCCAGCGCTTTCCTGTCATGTGACCAGTAACACTGTCGTTTTGTAAACTTCTGAACTGCCTCAACAACAGTTCTTTTTTCTCGTGTTTCTTATCTTCTCCTTTTTTTCTTTTTTTTAACCAATACTGTCCTTACTGTATGAGTTTAGATGTGCAACAGAACACTATGTTTCATATTAGATCACTAAAAGAGGCAGGTTAGGCAAATGATAATCAGAGAAATGTCTTCCCTTGCAAGGTTGGATCACACATGTATCCCAGAATAGTCAAACTTTTCCAAACCTTAAGCAACATGTTTTTGAAGAGACATCGCCATGAATGTGGCCTTTCCTAAAGAAACAGCATTCTGATTAGACGAGGGGCTGTAGCAGCTCCTCACTAACATGTGCGTGTTGCATTCCCAGTCTGCCGGTGACATATGCGGTGTGATGAGGTTGATCCAGCCTGGCAAAAGTGAAGCAGTCGGGTTCCTTGAATAGACAATTAGAAAATTTTCTCTTAAGTCCAGGAAGGTGTTTTTTTGTTATGTAGATGTTGGACTTTCTTGTACGTATAAGTTCTTTTTTTTTCCCAGTAAATGTTCCTGCTGCATTAATCTTCCATTTTAACCTATGCACTATCAAATAAATGTGACAGTGGTAATATTTGGTATAGTTCTGGGGGTTTTATGTCTAACTCACAATGCTGTTTATTTGGTTTGTGTGTGTGTGTGTGTGTTACAGAAAGAGATGACCGCTCGGGTGTGCCACTGAGAGACCTGTGGACACAGCGGACAAATGCATCCGTCCATCTGGAAGTCTGAATCGGAGAGCGAATAGAGCAAACAAATTCAGAGTCTATTTTTATATTTAAGTACTGTAATCTATTTTAGCCACATACTGTAGATTTTACCAGGAACCTTGTCATGTGAGGCTTTCTTTTCCTTAAAAAAAAAAACATTTAAAACATTTTATCAGAGCACAGTATTAAGATGTTTGTGTTGTTTTTCTATTTTGAGTTTCAATCATTCCAGGATGCTATCAACTTTTTGTGTTTAAAATGATCTAAAATTAGTATGATTTCTTACTGTATGTCTATAAAAATGACTTTGTTGTTACATTAAAATGAATCTTTACTCTTACAAATTTGAATTTTGTTTCCTTCTGAAGGGGATGGTGATGCAGCTTAACAAGATCAAAACTTTTTCTAAGTTGGACAATATTTTAGAGCAACTTACTGAAATGCGGAGGCTTTTTCTTAGACCACGCTTACAAATAAATACAGTAATGACCTGCTGGTGACTCAGACATTATCAGGGCTGTGTTAAGTTACACCCCACCAGGCAGGTTCTCAGATGTCAAAGCCGCAGGTGTTTGTTTCGGAAGCTCTTGGCAGCTGAAGGGCACACGAGATTTGAACCTCGCATGACAACACTCGGGGAGGCGACCGCTTTTACAAATGCCCACCAGGTGGCATCAGACACCCTAATCTTCCAGCTTCAAGGAAGTACTGCTGCCCTACAGTTACTGCTGTAGGTCTTACGAAATCTGTCCAGTGTACCAGTTACAGTTTAGAAGTAGAGACATGATTTGGACTAAGCTGCTTATGTAAGAAACAGGCCAGACTGTACTGTGATGAAAACAGAGGGAGGTTTGTTTTCAATGAACCTGGCTTTGGATGATTGGGTCAACAACAGTTCTGAATGCATTTGAGGAAAAATCTTTGTTGGCTTGATTTGGTGCCAGTTATCACTTTTATAATGTACGGGATTATATAAGTAAGGAAACTGCAAACTTGCAGATAATGGTCTTGCCAAAGAAAAGACATTTATAAGACAACTTAAACTATGCTACTTGTGCAAAGATTACATATTTTTGAAGTGGAAAATGAGTGGCCTCAATAAATCCATTGCAAGTAAATCCAATTATGCCCAAGTATATTCAGCAAACTGTTGTACTTAGGATGCAGCTGTGTGTAATCCTGACTTTTATGTACGTTTTGATAACATTGTTGATGAGGTCTCATTATTGTACTTAAAACATTCCTTGTAAATAAGAAAGGCAAAAAAAAAAAAAAATCAGAATTCAGTAAAATGAAGCCAGAACAGGACCATTATCACATTTTCAACTCTGAAAACTGATATTTGTGAGTTTTGTATGGATGTTAAGACGGGGCTGTGCTGCAGGTACCAAAATATTTTCTAGGTGTGCCTCACGGTGACCACTGACTGTGTTTATATGTAAACAACTCTCAGTTAAAACATTGTGACTCGTGCTGGTTTTAGCTGTAAACAACCATTACTGAAGCCTCAAGAGCAGTTAGATGTACTTTTTGCTCACAGATGTCACAACACTTAACTTATTTCCCAAAAAACTGATTTCAGATTTAAGAAGAGATACATTATCACAGCAACTCTGCTTTAATATTTACAAGATGATTTATCTATGTTTATAACTGGAGCTGCCACAGATATGTAGAAATAGTCTACCTCTGATGTGTAGTGGGCTGGAAAGTAGTGATATTAAATAGTTGTAATTAATTACCTTCTGGGAATATTTACCAATCAGATGTCTGTTTATTAAGTTGCATGAGACGTTTTAATACGCAGGATTCTAAAATCTAAAATCCTATATTGAAAAATGCTTTTAAAGGGAAAATACAAAATGATGCTTGCTTTTCAGACATTTCAAAGTAGAGATGATTGGCTCTCTGCCTAAAGCTGAGGGCCTCTCAGAAGGTCAAAGGAATAAGTCTGACTGATAAGTAGTTTAAAAAAAAGACACAACAAAGTTCTGTGACGCACAATTTCCTTTCTTTTAACTACTGGATTATTTTTGTCTCTCTGGGGCTTTAAAGGTCATTTACATTAAACCATTAAAGTTTAAAGGGGGAAATCTCTTTGATAAAACTGCTTATCACTTCCAGACATTTCAGATGTGATAAATATCATCTGGACTCAGATTTTATGTGTACGGGGTCAAAGCACTGAGGTCTTTTAAAATCTGTATTTTATACGAACATATGTTTAAAGTTAATCTGAATATCTTGTCCAATAAATGTATAAAGTGGAGTTTATGTACTTGAGCAAAGTTATATTTTTAGAAGGTTAATTCAAATGGGTTAGTTGGGAAATGGTCAAAATATGAGCCCCGTTTTGAAATATCTTACCCCTGTGTGTGATGGCTGTTGTGGAAGCAGAGAGAGAGTTCCCATAGGGACATTCGCTGTTCAAAAATAACAAATCACTGACTGTTCTGCAGTGCATGTATAGCTCAGGGTTACTTTCAGTCACACCAACACCAACTGTGCCTCAAGCTGCATTTCTATCAGCATGTTTACAGCTAAAATCCATCATTTCCACTTTTACCACTGCCATTCCAGCTAGGAAAATATGAAGTTTGATATGTTAGTTTACATTTGTAAAAGAAACTAAAACAAACATGATGTAATAACCTGGTCCAGTAACATCACCCACTGAAATGACCTCACTGCCTTCTGCAACCTGATCCTTTTACAGGATTGTCCCTCCTCTCCCTCTCCTGTAACACTGGTTTCCTCTGAACACTCCACTGTGCTCAGGCAGCATGCATTATGCTTGTTACGTGTGAGATGAGCCGTACCCTCCCCCCTCTCTGTGTTTTTCTCTGTTGGAATGTACCAGACTGCCTCGAAGGGCTCTGCAGTTGCAAGATGTGAAGGGAAGCACTGACAAGAGGCAAAAAGCAAGAGAAAAATTCTGGCCAATCAGACTGAAGCTTGTCCAGCTCTGTTTTTATACAGCAATGTCAGTGCTGTTGTTTTGATGGTACAGTGTGACCATTTGCACAGAGAGACAAGGGTTCGGGTGATAACGTGACTCAGCAGATGTCTAACTGAGCACACACCCTAAACGGTTTTCTGTGGCGCATGTGAGTCAGATTCAACATGGTTGTGCAGCTTGTGAAGATGAAAATTATCATAATTTTAGATCCAGTAAGATGATAAATTATCTAAATGAGCTCCAGAAGAAGGTTTGACTTAGAGGCTAACAGAGGGTCAGACGTATTTATGCAGAAATAACAAGTATTTGCAGCCCTTAAACCAGTGGTTCTCAAACTGGGGGTCCCAAGATCATTTCTAATAATTTCAGGATTTCTTTAGGGCTGTCAAAGTTAACACATTGATGCATCAACAACAAAGTTATGACTTATGCCATATTAAACATCAGAATTTGGCATCATCTCAGCGAGAGAAGCTGAATTTATGGGTGCACCGATGCCAATGTATGTTATCTTTGGTGTTGTGGCTCAAAAAGTTTGACAAATACTGCCTGAAACTGAATTAAAAGTTTAAATATCATGGGGAAAATGCATAGCATAAAGATTTGATGGACATGGAAATGGATTAAAAGTAAAGAGAAGATAAACATATTGATGAAAGCCACTTATAATTGTATGTAATAATAATAATAACAATAATAGAAATGTGTTAAAGCTTGTTATTTATAAATTAATCAGAATCAAAAGCATGACTGTCCAGCCTGAATAATCAATGGAAATGTCCAACATTTATTGTGGAAACCGATTATAGATATTTTCTGTATTTCCGAATGGGAAATAAGATTCCAAGAATTTGGAAAAACATGATTTATTTCAAAAACCCTTGACATACATGGTTCTGTAAGAAGAGCAAAGTGCAGAAAATAATACAAAGGGCTCCTAAAGAACAAAACAAGAACAAAACACATGCTGTTGCAAAATCTTTGGCAAGTCTATGTTAAAAGGTTTTCCAGTCATGTCAGTGGTCCAAGAGGCTATCTTACGCCAGTAAATTCCAAAACACGTTTGTTTTTATGTGCCTTCCTATCTAGAAGCTGCTTCCTTTTATGTATTTTCAAATGGGAGAGCTCTTCAGAGAAGGTGCAATCGGCACTCTGGGACACAGTGACCAAGTATGCAAATGATTGTAACAGTGTAAGACTGCTGGCGGTGTGAATGTCACAAATCTTGATGGCCTTTCGATGTGTTGTACATGCCTGACCTGAATTTTATGAATGCACTTGTATGACTTGTGTGAACCTTTTTACCTGCATGTGCTTCATTGTTTGTTGTGTGGGAATATTTAAGCAGTAAATACTGCAGGATAAGGGAAGCTTTGCATCTAACCAGAAATGTTGGTTTTATATGATTATTTTCCTATTTGTGCATGCTGTAAGCTTTGACTGACAGGAATTATGTTGACCTCTTTTCACCTTATTCCAAACCTAAAATTTCAGCTAATTAATTTTGGAACAAAATAGGAATGGTTTTCATCTTTTTAAACAAATACAACAAAAAAATACACCACAATACTCAATCTATATCTCGATGGCCTTGGGACATTGCAAAAAATGAACCTCGAAGCTGCAGTTAACATCGTGAACATAACAACAAGAGACACACCTCTGTTGTATCATATTTTAGACCAGAATAGCCTTAAACTAAAAAAAGACGACCCCTCCTCCCAAGGAATTTTGCATTTGAGCCCTTTTCACATCAGAATTGGACTTCTTGTCATCAGAAGGTATTTCTGTGTCAGCCCATTCCTCTCTCTCTCGTTTGACCTGTAGTAACTCAGTCCCACCCCTTGCACCTCTCGGTGGGATCTTGTTTACCCACAAAAAGCCCCAACTACACAGTGTGCTCTTGGCTACAGTGAGTGAACCAAAGGCTTGCGTAATGTTTGCTACCATCAAGTCTATGTTTTACGGGCGTAAGGTGAAAGGAGGCGGAGGCGGAGGCAGAGAAAAATCCGGTCACAAGACTGTAGGAAACTAACAACAAACCTTACACGGGTTAACTAAGACACCCTTGATAAAGAATACATCAATATTACACAAAGTAGGACTATGAACTAGGGATTATTTGCAATGATAAGTAGCAGAAAGAATCAAAGAGGACAGCTTGAAGAAGCACATGGTATGATAAAGCATTTAGACTGCACATAATACATCATGTGGTAGGATAAACAAATGTTATGAATACCTTAACTTAATTACAAACAATATAAATGTGAGGAACACCTCTGCTGACTGCAAGCCACAACACCTATTTGATCCCCGGAAATACTGCATGAGCATGCCATGTGTGTGGCAATAATGCTGTGGCATCTCACGACTGGCAGATGGGTCAAGAGAGACAGATCATTTCTACAGCATCGGAGTTCTTGGATCTCTTTCATTATCACAACAATGACACAATGTAACCACCCTCATCTTGACAATCTCCTCATCAGGTTTCTAAATACGCATTTTGCCCCATCAAACTTCACAAAATGTGGGGACTGCAGCTGGTTTGTTTACAAACCTTCCTGCCACCCACTGTCATTCACATATTTGCATATCTCACAGACAACTGCTCAGACCGAAAATCAAATCTTTGGCTACTCTGAATTTGAAAAATAATAATAAATGTTATAGATAAAAGTAAGTTGGAAAATGCAGCCACAACAACAACTGCGTTTCTAAATTTCGCCTTTGGATAGCAGAGGAACATGTTCATGTGTGAATTTGACGATTTTGTGCAAGGACGAATTCACTGAGATATTCGCAGAACTCTCTGGAAATAGCCATTCATGTTTGGGTGTATGTGAGTGAATGTTATGGCATCATATGTTTAATATTTACATTCATCTTATGAGAAAGATTGCTCTCCTTGTTTATGCTTGACACGACGCGGAGGTTAGCTTCGACAAAGTTGTTTCCCCTCAAATGTGACTTATAACGTTTGCTCTGTCCTGCAGCGTGAGCAGCAGGAATGTAGTCTGTGAGCTTTTCTTTACCTCGTAAATTTGTGGATCAAATCTGACTACAAGTTTTTCTCGTCTCCGTTAAGCTCCTTCCTCTACTGACTGTGCCAATGTGCACGTATTCACCATTTCCTTCCAAGATCTCGTGGTGAGGCCATTGACACAAAGCAGAGCTAACGGGTCGCGTACCAATTCGCGTATAGCACAGATTTGCAAATTAGATTTTCGTAAACATTTGTTACAAATATTATTAGGCCATTTAGAATTATACAGAATAAATACATATTTAAATTATATCGTGTTCTGTGTAGTGTACGCCACGTTTCACATTTTTATAATGCTTCTTTCCTTGAGAGTAGGCTATTAAAGGAAAAAAACAAACGAATTGGAACCTTGCTAACATATCCGTTTCTCGAAAGCACGTGATCTAGCCAGACTATGACGCAGTTCAGAGAAGGGAGGAGTTAAAAAGAGGTTATAAAAACACCCACGCTGTAGCTTTCCATCCACCTTCCACGCATAAACTATTAGGCGTATCCCCCCTCACCGCCCTCTGCGGCTGCTGAAGCAGTGGGTGAAACAACGACGCTAACACTGGAGCTATAAAATTAACAACGGGGTGAGTAAGTTGAAATTGCTGATGGCGACTATGCTTATTCTTTATTTAGTTATTTATTTATGAATTTGTATATATATGGCTCTTCTTGTCTTACTAGGTTGATTACAGAATTATATTGACAATTGACTTACATTTTTATACGTAAACTGTAAAGTTATGTCTGTTTTAACAGTCATCTCGCGTGCACGAGTCTGTTAACTTATTGCTTAGATGTTAGCTTAGCGACTGTTAGCCTAATTGCGGCTATTGCAGCAGGCTAAACTGAAAACAGCGTGGTTTGTAGTCATATAATATCTACTATAGTTTTAACTGTAATATTTACATTTCTCTATTGGTCGTTTTGCATAACTGTTTGAATGTATGCTACTGACCCGTGAGCGAAGTCAAACTATTTTGACGCCGTAGCAAATGGCAGCTGTTGTTGTTCATATCCCATTAACATGTTACAAATCTTAGCTAATCTACG
>JAOXYM010000015.1:7170761-7188268 GCA_028567055.1 Leptatherina wallacei | reverse complement strand
ATATCATTTTTTTTTTTTTTTTTTTTTTTTTTTGGTGGTTGGTTGTTTTTACATCAAAAGCAAGAAAGAGGTCACATATACTGATAATGTAATTTGCACCCTAGTAGATAAGAGGGGTGTTTTCATGCTGTAAAACGGTGTCTTTATCAAGTCCAGCTGACTGATTGTCCGTAAGGCAATAGTCAGTGGTGTTGGCTGAGGAACGGCTCACTGATTGGAAGAGGAAAATTGCTTTGAGGTTATGACAGTTTATCGTTGCATAGTTTTTATGCAATGGCATTGATTGGCCATTTTAAAATTTGTCTGGTGATGCACAGCATCACTTGGAGAGGGAGACTGTAGTTCAAAGTCAATGTCCTGTTGCTTATCAGTAGTAAATATTGAGCCCCATTACTGACTAGGTTAGGATTGTTTAAGCCTCATGTTGTCACAACACAAAGTAATATCTCTAAAGAGTCCAAAAAAGTAGGAAACATGCCATCACAGAAGAATGGCAAAGTTGAACTTGTCAGCTGTGGTCTGTTGGTTTTCTGGTGTGCTGAAATAGATGGTGCAAAACGGGTGAAGGATATCAAATTAGCCTGTAGGAATGTGGCATTTTGGGTGAGGGTTCCAAGACTTTAATTTTCTCTTTGCAAATATGATGGGAGTGAAAATGCCTCCTGATTTATGGGGTTATTATGTTTAGTCTTCAGTTGGATTTAGTTTTGTTGTACTGGAAAGAATACGTTTTTTCAGAGACTTATTTATTGGACATGGTCTGTGTCACAAATCTCTTTTTTGGCCAAGACTATGTGTTAAATGGTGTCTGTGGTAAGAGGGGAGACATTCTTCTTTTGGGCTCATTCTCTGCCCAGTGGCCCCAACCACACTTGTGCTGGTCTGCATGTTCTTTTGTTTTGTTTTTTTATACAATGGCTGTGCAAAAGGTTTGTTCTAGAAATTTTAGTCTTTCCCCCTACTCCTAGCAACTGAGCTCTGATTGGCCAAACCAGTGGGAGGGGGAGGGAAACTGGGATGGACGAATATCTAGTCTGGTCTTGCGCTCTGGCTTGTTTTTGTTGCATGGATCACAGGAACAATGTTATCTGATTTTCATCTTTCTCTGCTGGCGCTTGCACTCTGTTCCTTTTTTTTATAATCACATTCCTACAGTTGCTGTTGCACAATATAAAGTGATCTAGCTGTTATTGCCATGTTACTGGTTACACTGAAATCTTTTTACTGTGGATGCATAGTTTAAACTGGGACAAGAGGAACTTTTCTGAGGGAAAAGCCTTTTTTTTTTTTTTTTTTTTTTTTTTTTTTTTTAAAGAGTAATAGAATTTCTGCACACTTCCATCTCTGCATGAGATGTTTAAATGTAAATGCTTTCATGCTGCACTTTGAACATTAAGTAGAACTGAAACTTGACAACACTGCACACAAGCAGCTTGGGTAATTCCAGGAACTGCTTCTCTTATTTGTCACAGGTGCAGCCTCATTACCGAACAGGTCTTCTTCCTCCTAAGCCTCTGCTGATAATCCTGTAGTTTACAAACAGCAGAGGTGTGTGTGTGTGTGTGACATCAGTGGTGTCAGTATGGTCTGACTAATCACGTGGTTTCAGGAAAGTCCCAGGTTGCAATAACAATGAATTTTGCTCAAAGGGTAGTTGATTAGCAGCTATGTGCAGCTTACAGGAAGGTCTTGGAACAATTTGACTTTAAGTTCAGTGTTTGCAACAGATGTATAGGAAGAGAGGGTGTGAGTTAAATTAAAGGCCTTACCACAATGTCATGGTCATCATTTCTCTGCTCCCCCTCTTTCAGCAGTGGATGCAGGCTGTCCTGGACTGGTTGTCTATTGTGTTTAAATGTCGTTTATTTTTCTTTTTTAATAAAACTAGCTTTGTCTATCAGCGATCATACACTTTTGTGATGAAAATATCCTTAGTGTCTCTTTTTTTTTGGTTTGCTTTCTCTGGGGGGTGCTTCTCTGTGTAAGCAGTCACTGCAGCCATGTTAATGGAGGAAATGTGGGGGTTGGGATTTTGACAGAAACAGCTTTGTCTAAGATGAGATTCCTGTGCAGTGAATTTCATTACATAAGGCAGTAGCAGGGTGGAGGTGGAGTTTGGAGACAGCTGGTACATGGTACTGGGACACAATGAATGCCTGCTCAGTGTAAATAGACCCATCCAGACAGCAGGAAGGATGTAAGCAGAGTTACAGCTTTGAAAAAAAAATGTTTAAAGTCCAGTTCTTCATTTTAAGGTACTTAGAAATCAGATTTTCAAGTGTCACTGTACCTGACAAATATTCTGCTGAACTAATGACCTTCCCATTTGTTCCCAAAGATAGAAAAATGCCATTCGTATTTACAGGTTATGTAACTATCCGGGACTCAACCCAGTCTCTGGCTCAACAGGACAGCCAATCCTCTTTTCCCTGCTCAGCATTTGGCCTAGTTTTTCTCCCTAGATGCATAACAAGATACTGGGATGTGGGTCTGTCCTTGCCCTCAGCCTAGTCTGCATGAGTTGTTCAGAGATTGGTTAATGTGACTCATATTTGCTGTCTTTCCACATTTGACCCTCAACATCATGTCCCTACTAAAGTATCCTCAGCAGACTGTGAAACATGTGGCAAATTTTAAATGGGTCTTTTTAGTGCAGATATGAGCATGTGACTGTCAGACTCCCCACACACTTGGAACCACTAGGTATTGGCTGAACAGAGTGCAACAGCAGCTAAAAGGATTGTTTCTTTGAAGATTTATTTTCTGCTTAACATGATCCCTAGAGCTAAGAAAGCTTTTGTCTTTCTTTTTTTTTTTTCAGTGTGGTTCAGCAGAGTACATGGCACCTGAGGTAGTTGAGGCCTTTAGCGAAGAGGCTACAATTTACGACAAGCGCTGTGACCTGTGGAGCCTTGGAGTCATTCTCTACATCATGCTGAGTGGCTACCCACCCTTTGTAGGCCGCTGTGGTGGTGGCTGTGGATGGGAATTGGGAGAACCCTGCCACACTTGCCAGGTAACCCAGGACAAGACACTGAATGGAAAAAAGACTTTTCCCTTTTCAGACTCTGATAACTGATGGTAAATGTTTATCCATTTCCAGAACACTTTGTTTGAAAGTATCCAGGAAGGAAAGTACGAGTTTCCAGAAAAGGATTGGGCTCACATCTCCTCAAGTGCCAAAGACCTGATATCTAAACTTCTGGTTCGAGATGCCAAAAATCGCCTGAGTGCCAGCCAGGTGCTACAGCACCCCTGGGTGCAAGGGGTAAGACTGGATCCATCATCACTTTAATATATAATGTAGACAAATTATTTTAGTGTTGGAGGTTTGGGTTTTCTTTTTTTGTTCTAATCCACAAATGTCTTTTACTCTTCAGGGTGCATCTGAAACTTTACCAACTTCTGTCTTTCATCAGAGGTACGAAGATATTTGGACTTACAAAAGGTATTTTGAAATTACATTCACAACTTTTGCATGCCCTTTTTTTTTTTTTTTTTTTTTTTTTTTCTTTGTACAAATTTTGAATGTTTTTCTGTTCATCAGAACCAGCAGTACCAGGGATCTGACATTCTTCGCTGACAAAGCTATGGCTGTAAACCGGCAGCTGGCTGAACAGGATGGCATGGAAGAGCAACAGCAGCAGGAAATCCCATTTGTTGTCACCGCCAGTGGCTCTTCTGTGCACCTCTCTCCTCCCTCCAACTCCAAGCTGGCCCGGCGCAGGCAGCGAAGCAGCCAGCCAAAAGGAGGGCCTGTTTCTGCTGCAGAGCTACGTCAGCTCTTGGCCCCTCTTGTTATTGTTGGTGACTGTGCCTGAACTTTGTCAACCAGGAAATCTGATGCTCACTTAAAAATCAAGATCCAGATCAAAGATGCCCTGAGACCCCCCTCTCCACCTCCAGCCCCTTTCTCTGACTAGCTGGCCTTGGTTCCCCTGCAATTCAGGCTTTAATGCCACTTTAAAGGGAGATGCTGCTTGCAGCCTTTTCTCTTAATGCCTTCTGCCCTTATGCAGCACTTCTGAAGCACATCAGCACAGGGCCTGCATATAGAAAACACACACAATGTGGACATTCAGGTGGAGGAGAAGGGCCGATCAATTATTTGGGAGAACCCCCCCCTTCCTCTTCCATACAACCCAGTTTAGAAGAGGTCAGAACATATTTTTCTTTGAAACTACGCTCAGACACCAAAGGACAACCTGTTGTGCTGCTCCCATGTTACAACTGGATCCACTGTGAATTAAGTTATCTGGAATGTTCTCTTTGCCTGTATGTATATGCATGAATGGCCCATCTGCAAATACATACAAGCTTATGCAATATGCCAAGATGAAGGCTGTTCTGTCTCGAAAGGATTTAGTATATGGGGTTGGAAGGGCTTTAAGCCAATGCTGTCTGTGCCTGGTGTGGTCCATTATGTGGCTGGGGACTCCCTTAAAGATTTTGTTTTCCTACGTTGAAGATTAATTCCTCACATCTGAGCCTCTTCTGTAAATGTCTGATTATGGCATGTGCACTCATCTAGCTTGGTGGCCATGCACTTAATGCTTTAAGAGCAAAGAATGTTCACTTGTGCCCTACAAGCTGTAACTTACTGTTTCACCAATCCAGTTTCATTCTGACAATTGGTTAAATGATTAGTGGCTACAGCAGTCACATTGGAGACAGTAAGGCTAATTTAAAGTCATAAAAAAGTTGATGTATAGCCACTGGGCAGCAAAATTTTTAGCTTGTATTTCTGGTATATTTGTACAGACTAATTCTAGATCATGTCAAATGGCTTCACAATTGAAATTGGGTCTGTTACTTTCCTTATAAAGAATGTGGCATGTCCCCCTGCTTTTTCTTATTTTTTTTTTTTTATTTTTGCTACAGAAGAATTTGAATCGTATTCCCCCCCCCCCTTTTTTTTTTTTTCCTTTTTTCCAGAAAAGAACTTAGAGGGGTTCGAAAAGCACATTTTGACTACTCTGACCAGAGTGTTATTTGATCAAATACATTTAAGTTATTTAGATCATTTTCTTTTGGGTTGCTACCAACATTTTTTTTCTTTTCTTCCCCTCCTGTATGTGTTTGAGACATTAAACACACCCCTTTCAGAACAAAACATTTGATAATAAAAGCAGGTGAGATTTAAAAAAACAAAAAAAAAGGGAAAACATTCCAAAAAAAATCAAACAAAAAAAAAAACCTCCAGATATTTAGCTGTATTAAGTTTATTTTTCATGTTTGAAAACTCCATGTCAATGTGCCACCTTTTTTCCCTCCCCTTTTTTGTATGGCTGTTAATAAGCTTTCATTTTGTATGATTTTGTCATGCAGGTGCTGTTCAGGTGAAACCCCAGATATTTTCCTTTCAACTTTTTTTTTTTTTTTTTTTTCTTTTTTTTAAGTTCAGAGTATGTGATGTATGAGGTGAGATGTAAAGTTTGCTTAGTTGATATGGAGCGTTCATGCCCAGGAAAGGCGAGTTTTTAAGTTTTTTTTTTTTTTTTTTTTTTTTCTTTTATGCGTAAGAGTTGGCAATAATCTTTGTTGTTCAGATAAGTTAAAGCTCATTCTGTAATGGACTGGTGATGAGGTCTCAGCACTGTAGCCATTTCACCAAAGAGGGTTCAAGTCATGACATTGAACATGTAATCCATCACCAAGCAGTGAGAAGTGGGGAACTTCTGATTGTCCATGTCCTGTTGCCAGCAATGCAGTGATGGTACTCTGTAAATGGTGTCAAAGCGCCCATTACGCTGATAAAAGGACACTGTAATAGTTCTAAAAATACCTTCTTTTTTTTTTTCTCTACAGATGCATCGTGGGGTTTTATGTCTTATAATAAGACTTACTTGAATTTGTGTATGCAGCTGTTTCTTCTCCAGTTTTGGAAACTACTTTGCTATTGGTAATCTTAAAGCATTAAGCTGAGGATCAAGGCAATCGGGGAGGTGGGTGGTGGTTGGGTTGAAAATAGCTATCCAAATCAGTATTCTGCCTTTTTCTCCCTTTTTGAGCTTCATACAAGTTAGTCCCTCCTTTTTGATAGGGTTGGATTCTCTGAAACGCACAGACTTTGGCCATACTCTGTAATATCCTGACAGGTATAGTAAGAGTTTTCTTGGTCATGACCATTTCTACTTTCTGTCAAATGGCAGTTTTTTTTGTTTTTTTTGACTGCCTTTTAGTGTGGTGGGGGGAGGGCTAGAGAGGGACTAAATGACATCCTACAGCCTCTCAATTTTTATATTGTATGTCATTTTGAAGTAAAGAAGTGTTAAAATTCAGTCATTCAAATGGACAGTATCACCACCCTCCCCACAGTTTGAATGTAGCCAACAGGCAAAACACTTACAATCCAGCAACATTGATCAAAAGATCTATGAATGGCTCCTCTTTATAGGCATGGTGTGGGGTTATTCTGTTTAAAAGTCAAACATTTTGAGCTGATACCTGATTTTTAACATTGAATGGCCCCAAGCCCATTCTGTTTAGGGGAAAAAAGTTAAGTCCTTCAAGTACAAAATATTGATTTTTAAAATATGCACTTTACTGTACCATGTGAATGATTGCAGTTCATTCAAGGCAACATTTGACAGTTGATACAGACTTTTGTATTGTTTTTCTAAAAAAAAAAAAATGCAATAAAATGCTTTGAACTACACATCTGGCTATGTACCATTTTTATTTGTTTAAACCTCTCCATGATAAGTGCTCTTTCCGGTATCACTCGTTTCATATTAACCAACAGGCTTATCTTCTGTGTGAGGTCATCTCATCTGAATCTGTGGAAGGTTCTTTTTATCAGTAACACTCCCCGATATGTGGGCAGAATATCATACATGTCCTTGGCTGTTGGTAAATGAGCTCACTTGTTTCCACACACCCAGAAGGGTGACTGGTTTCACCTTGCATTAGTCACAGGGAGTGCAGCAGTGGGGGCGCTCTTCTAAAAAAGAAGGGCCTCATCTGACAGGACTGATGCAACCTGCTGCAAGAGCTGCAGCGCCTGAGCCAACTGGTGATCTCCCTGGAGATCCAAAAATTGCTTTTAGTGGCTAAACTACATTCCAGTCTGTTTAAGCATCTGTACAAGGCATGAGTTGTTACATTTGGCAGTGTAGACTAAAATGTCAAGAAACATTGGTTGGGTCAAAAGCTGATAAGTTAAAAGGCTATTAAAAAATAAAGAAAGGGAGATAGTAAATAGTAAATGTAAATGGCAACTTTGACTCTTAAGCCATTTGTGGTTTGTAACCTGCTGAAAGAAAAAATTCTATTTGTATATCTGCAGATAAACATTGTCTGGCAAACTAGATTTGAATATGCAGTATTTGTAATAAAGTCAAAGAAAATGCAAAAAATGTGTCAACTACAAAAATTACATCATTTCAGCTCCAATTCAGTTCCTGCCAGTCTGAGTTATGATTCTTGCATCTTCATTTAAGACAAACTAAACAGTTCAAGCTGAGAAAACACTCAGAACTGGTCTGTTGCATAATTTCTATTTCTACATAACAAACGTCATAGTGCGTCAGGAAATTAAATGATGCAACAGCAATGTTTTCTGAACAATGTCCAGAAAGCATGGATTACGGATATTTCACAAGTATCTATCTGTCTCCCTCTGCTGGACTGTTATCCCAGATGCATGTCAACCCTCAAATTCTCAAAAGTCTACCCCTGGGGTATCTAATTTTAACATTCATAAATTGGAATATACCCCAATGTTACATTTAGCAGAAGAGGAAAATCAACATGTCAGCAGGATCATGGAGATTTAGTTCGACAAATGGGTCAAGTGGACACCGAGTGTGTACGTCCATACACAAAGCTGTATAAAAGGAGTAAATTTTAGGCCACCGACCATAAAAGCTAAAACTGTTATTTGCTCTAAGATCTCTCTCTCTCTCTCTTAAAAGATAACATTTATCCAAAGCCCTAATATAAAAAAATATATATAAAAAAAAGTGAAATCCAAATCCCTAACCTTACATTAATCTTTGAACAATCCAAACTCCATTGATGTATTTCCCCACGCAGTTTAATGTAATGCAGTATACCTTATCATGCGCGTGCACACACACACGCACAATTTAGAGAATAACTTACTCTAAAAAGTGACACAAAGAGGTCATCTGACTTTCCGTCTTATCTTTGAACAGGGTCAGTACAAGTTAAATTTATATATCTTTAAAAAAACAACAGAGTAACCTTAAAAAATGAAAAAGAACATCAGATAAGTCTGATTATAGCCGTGATACCTGCACTTTGCACTTCGTTGCAAACTCGTTTGTTGTTGAAAGGAAAAAACACGAGTGTAGAAAATTAGTCATTTAAATTCAGTCGTCAGTTCTGATTATTTACACCTGAGCTTCTTGCTCCTTTCTCAGATTCGCCATCCAGATTTGTAATAGGCGCTACATTCAAGTTGGATAAGTAACTCAAGAAATAAATATTAAAAAAGGACTTTAACAGCAGGTTAGGATCAGATTAGCCTCTGTGCACATAGAAAAATAAATAAAATCCCATTTTTTAATCATTGATCATTCTTTTATAAAGAAAATGAAAAGGTGCTTTCATATGAATTTACATTTTGGACGATATCAGAAAAATGCATAGCTTACAAAAAAAAAAGATACACGGGGGCTTTAAATCACTTTGATCACTTCCAGCACTCCTTTCTATCGTCAATAACCTTGAAACCTTTACGACAGCCCACATTGTGAAAGTATCAGCCCAGAGGATGTAAAATGATCAATTATTCTTTTTTTATCTCATTTTCTCGGTTCGCCACCAGCTTGAAGATATAAGTTGGTTTCAGGGGGTTCGACTGCTTAAAGACAGTCAATTATTCCATTACAACTGATTTATTTGACACACCTGTAAAAATTAGCACGTGTCTGCATGGAGCGTATAAAGAGCTTGAACAGAGAGCTGCCTGAACTTTGCCAGTGGAGCTGAAGGTCGGTATCAGTGATGACAGGTTCAAGACGCTTACGCACCTTTTTTGATAAACTTTTGGTAAAGAGGTAGACATTTCTTTTTTTAAAAAAGGACTTTTTTATTTTTATTTGTCTTAAGTTTAGAAGAATTAAGTGCCATAGGTCCAATGTCAACACTTTGAGGTAAATTGATTGACATTTAATGGAGTGAAATTAAGCTTCAATATTTATCTGAAATCCTTGGCAATTTACCCCAAATTTCAAAGATGAAGCATATGGACTTTTTTTTGTCACTTAAAACGTGGCTGTATCCCAGCAAAGAAATGCCTTGACTGAAAATGGGAACTTAAGCTTTTATGTTATGATTCATTTGTTTGTTTGCAAGAAGTCTAGGCGTTTCCATTTGAAGGCTGAGGTGAAGACTGAGCAAAGTGACGACCAGTTTTGGATTGCAGTAAAATAAAATGTTGAAACCCTTGCCTCACTTTATTTTATGCCCAAACCGCAGTATAAGCATGATCACAAACATTAACTTTTTTTGGGGGGGGGGTACTGACCAAAGGAGTAACAATGATTACTTTAATTACCGGAGTCTCGAGACTCCAGCGTTTAACTGATAAACATCCAGCTTTATTTAAAAGTGGGTTTTAAAATGGGAAATATTGTTTCTTTTCTAAGCTGTAGTTTTCACTTGCACGCCCGGGTTAAAGATTTATTTCCCATCATAATCAATTAATAGTGTGTACTAATTTGACGTCATTGGGTACGGCGTCTAATGTCACGCGAGACTTCCATTCTCCATTCCAATCCAACATGGCGCCTTAGGGACGTTGTTATTGTTCCGTGGCTCCTCCGACAGTTCGCAGTACGTTAAAAGAACCTACGCGGAACAAAAGGCCGTACGGGCATGAGAGGACCATCTGGAGATAATGTTAAGATCCACCGGCTTCTTCCGAGGGATTGACTGTCCGTTTTACACGGACTACAGCGATGGCAAAGGCGGCAGGAATGGGTGTAACAGACCGTACTGTCACTTCAGGCACAGCAAGCAGAGACGGTCGTCGTATGGAGCACCGGCGGACGTTAATAAAAAGCAGAAAGAACTTCACTTTGGACAAAAAGGTGCTCATTTTGTCAAATACAAGATTGACTAGATCTATTAAAACGTCTCCGCCTGTAGGGTCGAGGGATAGACAAAGCGTAGACTGGACCAAAGTGCTAAAATACCGTAGATACCGAATCCAAAGAATGTCCAAACGAAACCCAATTGGTGTGAAGTAGATTTCTGATACCTTTACATGCTTTGTGCAAAGTAACACACCAAGTTTTATTTCCTTGGTGGGTACTTTAACACAAAGTACAAATTGATCCAATTCAGAAAGCGGCGTTAAAATCACGGATCCATATAACGGTATTAAACACATTCATATAAGCGTCAAAGTGTTACTGTTTAAAGGCAGTATTGGAAGAATTAACCATTAGGGTGTATTGCTGATTTTGATCCATCCATTTTAGTCAGCTGAGTATGTTCTTAGCAGTATATACCTGCTAAATTTGTGGGAATTCCCAGATTTGCTGCATGACTATTTATTTTAATCATCCAGTGATGTCTCTGTAAGCCAAATAAACATGAAATAAAAATGCCCCAAGAAAACCTACAACGTGCTTAGTTTGTTGAGCCAAAATCAATTTAAATGTTTTAGTCATAAAAATAAGAGAAGTTATCAAATTGCTTTCCAGTCAGCTTCCAGATTTTTTGTATACATCCCCCATTGATCACAGCTCATTGCAGTTTCGTACATTAAAGAGTGCCCAGCATAGATTAGTACACCTTTCCTGAACATGAAGATATGTTCCTTTTTTTTTATAAACAAAAACTGCTTTATGTAGAAGTACTCTGGTTCACTAAACATATTCAAATAAAATCCCAAACAAAATTACTTGGATCCTTAAAGGGGAAAAAAGCACCACAAAACCTGTTGCTTCCCCTTGTGCAAGTCATTACATTTATTTTTTATTACATGTGAGATTAAATTGGCCATGTTAGTTTCCGTTTCCTCTCAGTTGCATTAGTGAACTGGACTGACAGCTTAGGGGGTTTCTTGAGGCAGGAAGTGTCCTTTCGTTTCTATATTTAGCCTAATTAACAATGGTTTGCTTATTTTCTACCTCTTTTGTGTGGGGGGAAAAAATCTTTATGTGAGCAAGTTTTTCTACGTGGTGATATAGGGTCTGGGAATTATATTTATTCAAGGTAATTCGACTAAAATGGTTTGGATGTCATGGGGCATCAAACAAATAATACAGTACTTGATTATACTCCAGAGATATTGACAGTTGCTTGCCAAATACTAACCAATGAATGCACCATATTGCAAAAACTCAAAATTTTGTAATTATAGGCACAGAAATTGTTTTTGTGAAGATGCATAACAACGGTCTGCTAAAGATTATATTTATCTTTCTAGCTAATCTTTTATTGAAAAGCCCCACATAAAGCTAAAATGGTTTCTTTCATCCCTTCAGAGCAAGGTTACGATCCCTTCAACCCGGAGGTAGTTCGACCACAGGAGAAGCAGAATGGGAAGCAGGAAGCCTCAGGAGACCTCAGCGGTGCTTTGGAGCTGGTTAACAAGGCCATTGAGGAGGTCCGCAGCGAGGTGGAAAGGGAGAAAAGAAAACTCTCTCGGATTGGAGATGAACCGTATGATCCGAGTGATGGTACCAGTGTGTCTTCATCTGAAGATGTTAAAAGTAGAGCAGCGGGTTCACACTTGGCCTATGATCCTGGGAGTTATCAGATCACATCTGGAGGGTATAACCCCACACCTGGCTGCAGCAAGTACACCTTGGACCCAGACATACAGGGGCACAATATTAACTCAATGGAATATGTTCCTACTTCACTGAAAAAGACTTATTCTCGGACACACATGCATCCGCTCCCCCCTCATCCCCCCAGCCCAAAGTATTCAAACAGGACGTCCTCTTCTAAGGGAAAATACACTGTAGACAATTCTAGACCATCTACCGATATGGAATATGACCCACTGTCCAATTACACAGCTGGAATCACAGTGAAAGGCAAGAGGGAAGAGGGCCCACAAACTGTTAAGATCAATTCTAGTGGGACACCCAAGTTACCAAGGTCGGATTTGTCAGATGAAGAGTGTTTTGTAGCTGTGAAAAAGCCATGGCAGCCAGGTGTAGACACAAAAAAATATACAATCTCTGACTCTGACGGGGAGAGTTCTGGAACAGAGTACCGACCCACCTCACTTAGCAATCTCCAGCAAAGAAAAGGCATCATTGGGTCAGCTGGATGTGCTTTGAGGAAGGACAGAAAAGAGAGGACTGAGAGTATGCTGAACGCGCTGACACAGAGGAATGAACAGGTGCTGGTACAGGACTCACACACGCAGGAAAATGTTAAACACAAAGACAACCGAGAAAAAAAGAAGTTAGCTGATCAAACTAGTCATGGGAAAAGTGGCAAACCTGAGAAAGTGTATAAACCTGAAAAAGAAGTTAACAAATCATCCAGCAGTAAGAGTACTAGCAACAGTAGTAAAGACAAAGGGTCGATAAAGAGCTCTAGCCAGGACTCTGCAAAGAAAGAGAACAAGAGTCATGAGAAGAAAGATGATAGGATAAAAATGTTAAAGGTGAAGACTTCAGAAAAGGTTCAGAGAGAAGGTATAGATGAAAAGAGAAGTTATGATAAGATCAAGACAGTTGAAAAAATGAAAAGAGACTTGAGCAAACAGGATAGAGATGCACAAGAAAGCAAAAAACCCAAAACATCAGACAAAGAAAGAGAGCATAGCAAGAATAAGGACCATCAACACAAAAATGGCAAACTTGACAGTGGAAAAAGAGAAAAAGACTTTAAGAAAATTAGTAAAAGCAGTTCTAACAGCAATAAAGGGAGTTCAGCAAACAGTAAAGATAAAGTGAAGCAAAACATGACATCGTTAAATGGGAAGAGACGTGAGGACAAAAGGCAAAGCCTGAGTCTGAGCCATGCAGATCTGTTTGGGGATGAGAGTCCGGACGAGGCTGAACCGATGGAGGCGGATTATAACGATGAGGCGGAGGAAGTTTTGGTGAGAAAATCGGCTGATGCATTGAAAAGGGGACGTTTGAACAAAAGGAAAGCTTCAGAACGGACTCCATCTTCCTCTGAGGATGAGGGCGATTGCAGTATGGAATCCAGCAGGACTGGTCGGGACGAGGTTAGCTGCGCTGACATCGACTTTTCCAGCTTTCAGGATGATCTGGACTTCGACTCAGATCCCATGGAGGAGTGTTTGAGGATCTTTAATGAATCCAAAGATGTGAAGATGGAAGACAAGGGAAGGCAAGCTAAGCAGGTACTTTTTGCCATTACTTATTTTTCCCCATTTAACCAGTGTCACTTGAATTGAAATAGTCACTTTGTGTTACGCCCTTTCAGCCTTCTCGGGATTCAGAGGAGGAGAAAAGCACGGATAGCACTTTAACCACTCTTTTCCCCGGTCAAAAGAAGAGAGTGTCCCATATTGTTGCCAAAGGAAATGTAAGTTTGTCCCATTTAACGTCACAGTAAAGTCTCCCAGTGGTGTGTGGATTACTCTCTGCTCACGGTACAATATCACATGCAACTTGGCTTCTGTTAGGGATGGCTGAAAGCATTACAGTTAAATTACTTCTTCCGTCTGATATACTTGTTCATGTCAACATTACTGCCATTACAAAGTGTCCAATCTCCAAATCTCATAGATATTCATTATTATTACAGAGCAGAAGCAAGCATGCAGAAGAAACCAGAAAATAACCCTGGAACATTTAACTTAATTGCTTATAAACGCTAACAGGGTACATATTTATACAAACATTGTGACATTATTTAGCATAAGTGGAAGAGCAGGATTAACTGAGGCCTTCAGATCAGAAGGATTTTGTCTTTATCACTGAAAGTTGGATTTCATCAACTCTTCAGACGTCTGGTCAGCTCTGTAATCTGGAACATAGAGGGCAGGATGAAAAGTGAAGGAAAACCTCTTTGCTTGCTGCATCATAACCTGTTTTGGCAATTTCATGTTGTAGTACAAGTAGCAAAGGAGGAAGTGAAAAGTAAAAACGAGACGTAAAAATATTCAATAGGGGTTCTCCAGTCCACATAATTCCTGTCCTTCCAATATCATGTTTCACATATTACGACGCTACTTCATTTTAAAACCAAATTTCCCCTTTTTCAGACTGATGCACCTTCAAAGACTGTAGTACGGCCTTATAAGAGACCAACAGCCCAGGAGGTCTGCTACCAGCGAATGCAGTTGGCACAGCAGCAAGCTGCTCAGCTCTCTGCTTCAGTCAAAGTCGCCTCACAGAACTCCAGCTCCACCTTTTCTGGAGAGAGAAAGAGAATAGCTCACCGTCCTAATCCGCAGATAACATCCTCTAAAACAGGTATGAGTGCCTCCCAGCTCTGATAGAACTACTAAGTAATGAGTTAATTAATAAAGTTATTGATTTAAAAAATGTAGATTACGTGTGTATGTGTGTGTGTGTCTGTTTTCCAGGTCCTGTAGATAGTAAACCAGCTGCTAGCCAGGTGTTATCCCCCAGTCAGACCCTTCAGGGTGTCAGGACCCAAACCTCAGCTGGCATTTTGTCTAAGACCTCATCTACAGTAACACAGAAGAGGATGGCACACACACCCACCATGAAGGTATGGAAAGCTTTCTTTAACTGTCAGTTTGGTCACTTTTGTGTCTCGTTTATGTTGAAAATTTCCCGGCTGTTTTTTTAACTTTTGCATCACATTTTGTTCTTGTCTGCAAACATTCCTCAGTGAGGAGATGGACCACCTCTGCATTGTTTGTTTAACCTGCTAAATCAACTCCTTTTCTTGGCTTGACACTTTTTTTTAGAGCTCTTCAATGAGGCGCCCGGTCATCCCCTCTGAATTTGGGGCCAAAGTTCCCACAAACATCCGCCAGCGCTACCTCAACACTTTCATCGATGAATGCGTCAAATTTTGCCCATCAGAGGAGGCTGCCTTCCACGTGGTATGAACATCTTGTTTTCAGTCGGGCCAAGAAAGATGCATGCTTTTGTTTTATTTTCCACCAATAATATTCAGATAGATAGCTCTTCAGGGAGGTAAGGGTCAGAGAGAGAGAGGGGGCTAACATGCAGCACTAGGGGTGGGTTTAAAAGATCGATTCAAATCGATTCAAGTTGAATTAATTCGATATCGATTCATAAAACTAAGGATAGATTTTTTTTATGTCCAATATTATTTTTATTTTTTTTGCAGGTATGTCCATATTTTCTGATGACGTTACCCAATTTAGAGCAACTTTATTATCATGCTCTGTGTTTTATAAAAAAAGTTACCTGAGATTAAAGAAATATAAGTGTTGTTAAACAATAAGCTGTAAATGAATCGAAATTGAAATGAAATTGAATCAAAATCGAATCCAATCAAAGAAAATCGAAATCGAATCGAAATAAACTATCGTGAATCGAATCGATTCAGGGAATTAGTGACGATACCCAGCCCTATGCAGCACAGGGCATCGGGCCGGTATTCAAATTTGGGCCGACTGTGCTGAGGAAATGTAGCCACCCTACATGAGGTGGCCGCTCTACCAGTTTAGCTAAATTGAAGCTGTCTTGAATTTTTTTCAGGCCCTTGATGAGGAGAGGCTGGTTTATGAGCGCAGTAGCAGTAAGAACATCTACCTCAACGTAGCTGTAAACGCGCTGAAGAAACTCCGGGGCAAGAGCAGTCCTTGTCCATCACCTGCCACCAGTACGTAGCACTGGTTACTGTACACTAACATACACTGTTTATACTGTATGTGTCATGCTGGTATATAGAGAAAACATGAATGCATTTGTTCAGCATAGTTTATCGCCTCGCATAGAAATGGGATGGCTGTATACATTTCAGTGGACCAGATTCCTCCATGTGTGTTTTGTTTTCTGCAGAGGAATCTGGGTCTGCGGCTAAAAGGAGGGCACAGTCTCATGAGGAAGTTCTGGGAGGTCGTCTTGCAGCCACAACCAGCTTCACTGTCAACAGGTCGGGTAAACAGCATGAGGAAAAACTCATCGGTAAGAATTAAGTCACATATTTTTGTTTTAGGCCTTATACATGATCCTATGAAGGATCATATTTATTCTTTCTTTCTCAGAAATTGTTACAAACATGATTGTTAACTTATTTAATTCCATGTTTGTTTATTTACCCCTCAGTCTGTTAGTCAACTAATCACATCTATTACAACAGAAAAATACTGGAGTTACCTCTGATGAAAGTCAAAAGCTCAAGAGAGACAGAGAGAGTGGGAGGGGGGGGCAGACTACTGAAAGAATTTTAGTGTCAAGCAGAAACTTATGAATTGTTGTTTATTCTGTTGAAGTTGTTTCACAGGAACTGTACAAATAACCATGTGACAGCCTTAAGATCCTTTATGAGGCCAACAACCTGTCCCATGACCTGGCATCAGCAGAGAGATGTCTACAAAACCACACTTTCACTAAAATAAATATTGAGTTTCACTAAATAACAGGAAATGAACTGATAAATCCTACAAAGTTGAAACTTGCTGACACGGCAGCGTTACAAAAGGGAGTTCATGGTCTTATATTTTATTTATTAGTCATCTGGTCCTCAGGTTAAGCAGGAAATATTTTCTTTTTTCATTTAAAAGCCAAACAGATGAGACAACTCTGTGAATATTTCTCATGAGATCAGAGTGAAACAAAACTTTGGACTCAAAAGGGGTTAAAAGATTTTACCGTCAATATGATTTTATAATGTGTTATAAAAACTAAGGTGTTAGATTTAAGAAATGAGATTTATTTGAAGAAAAGAAAAAAAAAATCAAAACTAATCACCATTCTGTAGAAAAATGACTCAAACATAGGTTTAGATAACACTAAACATGTGTTAATGTTTTCATTGAATGGTTCCTTTAAAAAAAGAAAAAACAAGTTGATTGTTTACACAAAAAATTAAGCTTTTTGGGTGTTTTTTGCCATAAAAATGCCTTGACAGGATAATGGTGGGCACCTAAACTGTGTTTCATGGATATGAGCGCTACCATAGTCGGAGTTTGAAGACACGCGTGCGGTGACTTAAAATTGAGTTTCCTGGGGTCGACCTGCTCCCACAATGTTGTGACAGTGTCACCGTTTCTGTCCGACATAGCTTACATGCACAGCTCCAGACAGACGGACTTTACAGAACTACTTCATCTTCATTTTCCTGCTTACCAGGCTGAAAATATCGGCTCACATGATTAGTTTATAAGCGACGCTAGCAACGCCAGCACTTTGAAATATATTTTCATCTAAAAGCACTCAGAGTGGCCTTACAAAAAAGTTGCAATGTACGGAAAAATCTCTGGGATTTACCTTTTTTTTGTAGTCTCTCCTCTTTGGGAACCATCAGAAAAAGACAGACTCCAATAGATTATGCTGAAAGTTTCTTCAGTATTTCAGAAGTAATGATCAGTTTCTGCCATTAATGCTGTTGTTCAGTGTTTCTGCCTGTTCACATGTTCAGTGCAG